>JAUKTV010000027.1:0-257184 GCA_030549205.1 Apiosordaria backusii
TAAATATTAAAATAAATATTAAAGAACTTTAAAAAATCCTACTAATTAAAGGCTATATATAGTAAATTTAAGTAAATAGTTAATTAAAAAACCTTCAAGTTCCTTCTTTAAAATACTTTCTTTAAAGATTATATACTATTAATTAATAAGTTAATACTATATATAAAGACTGATAAAGAAAATAGGCTTTTAAAGTTTAAAGCTAGGTTAATAGTTAAAGGATTTTTATAAAAGAAAGGCTTAGATTTTATAAAGACCTTTACCTTTATTACTATATTATTTATTTAATATATACTATTAATTATAGTAGCTTTATTAAATTAAGAAATAAAGTAGATCGATTTTATAAAGGCATTTCTTAATAACTATTTAGAAAAGAAGAATTATATAATTATATTTAAAGGCTTTTATAAGGTTTATTAAAAAGCAGACTTAGCTACTAAAGTAAAGCTATATAAATAAGGCTTTAGGTTTAAAACTAACTAAAGAATTTGCTTTTTTAAAGCCCTATATAGTTTAAAATAAAGCCTTAAACTTTAATAAGCTAAACTTATTAAGCTATTAAAAGAAGAGGGTTTTATAGTGTTAATTTTTAACTTTATTATTTTCTATAATCTTAAAGTTAGGATTTTTAAAGTAACTTATATTAATAATTATTTAATTATAAACTTTAATAAAGTCTATATTTAATAGCTTAAAAAAAGTTTAAATAAAGTCTATTTAATAGAAAATAAAAGGCTAGCTTCTTTCTTTTTAAATATTTAAATAATAAAGGATAAATGTCGTTTCCTTCTATAGTTTAATTAAGCTTAGTATATATAGAAAGTAATTAAAACCTTTAATTTTAAAAATAGTTATAAAATATTAGTTTCTTTATAGTTTAAGATAGTAGTTTAATATAAAGACCTTAAATTAAAAGGAAGCCTTATAAGTAAATTAAATTATATATTATTTTAACGTATAGTAGGTATTATAATGTATTTAATAACCTAAATAAGGCCTAATATTGCTTTTATAGTATAGTAGCTTTTAAAGAATATATAGTAGCCTACTGTAATAAACTTAAATACTATTAAAAACCTTTTAAAATAATTAAACAGTATAAAGAATTTAGTAATTACCTATAATTATAATACTATTACATTTATTAAAAAGGAAGGTACTATAGTACTTATAGGCTTTATAGATTTAAACTTTATAAGGGATTTAAAGGATTTAAAATCTACTTACGGCTTTATATTTAAAATAGCTAAAGACTTTATAAATTAAAAATTAAAGAAGGTTAGTACTATAAACCTCTTTACTTTAAAGGGTAAAACTAACGTACTTATTAAGGCTATTTATAAATTAAAGAAGTTTATAAAGAGCTAAGGTATACTTTAATAGGCTTTACTTTATTATATAATAATAATACTAGTTTTATAATTACTACTTATAATTTAGTTTTTTATAACTATATTAAATATATATTATTAAAATATTATTAAGTTAAGGAGTAAGTTAAGGTATTATAGGTTACTATTAACTATTTAAATATTAAATAAATACTAACTAATAGGCTAATTAAACTATTAGTTAGTTAAAAATTTAAAACCTTTATAGGTCTTTTAGACTTAAAGAATAGGCCTATAAAGGAAAAGTTAGTAAAGGAATAAATTAAAAAACTATCTTTCCTATATTTAATTTTCCTTTATAAATTAATTTAAAAAAGTAGTTACTTAATCCTTAAAATATATAGGCCTTAATGCCTTATATACCTTGTATTTTAGTTTTTTAATTAATTAGTTAGTTTATTAATTTTAACTTATTATAGTAAGCTTTAGATTTAAATTTAAGCCTATTACTTACTATAAGTAAAGAAGGGGTATTAAATTAGGTCTTTATAAAGCTTAAGTTTATAGTAAATAGTTACTATTATATTATATAATAAAAGTTTAAATTAAAAAGCTTATCTATTAATTACTTAGTATTTATCTAGTACTTTACTTTACTATAGGGCTATTTAAAAGCTTATATTCTATTAATAAGTAGGCTAAATAGCCTATAATTTTATATTTAGATTACTAAAGCTTACTACTATAGGCAATATAAATAGCTTAACCTTAACCCTATATTAACTTATACTTTAAATTAGAGATGTTTAATTTTATGGTTCTTTTATATAACTATAAGTTAATTTTTAAAGAGCTATAAACTATATTAACTTAACTGCTTATAAGACCTATAGCCAATTATTAGGCTAGTTAAATTGGCTTAGAATAGATAGGCCTATAGTTAAGTAGATATATTATTACTATATTAAATTATAGGCCTGTAAGCTTTGTAAGTCAGAAGTTATAGAAGGTTTAATAAGTAATTTATAGGGCTTAGTAAATCTTAGGGTTAACTAAGCTATACTTTAGCTTATTTGCTTATTAAGATATATAAGGTACTGTACATTAGTCAGTAGGTATATAGTAGAGGTCGAGTACGAACCCTACTATAGAGAATATTATAGTAGATCTATAGAAGGCTAGCATTACAATACAATTATTTACCTACTATATCTCTATCCTATAGTACCTATTAAGTGCTGTATTCTAGTACCTCAGTACTAAGCTATAGGTATTACATGTAAGACTTCTGCTGCACTGTGAGTTAGTATGTGAGCACTAATTACAGGGCCCTTAGGCCTGTAATTAGCCATACCTATTCTAATAAATATAAAAGAGTATTTAGCTAGGCTAAATACTATATTATATACTAACGTTACTTTCTATATATAGATTTTATTAATATTAAAAACTTTATAAAATTGGTAATAAAATTAAGAAGAAAATTAACCTAGTTAGTATTTTTAAATGACGGATAGGATAGTAGGGTGTGTGTAGTTAGTTTGGTAGTTTAATATATTAGTAATTAATATGGCTAATCTGGGTGGCGTTGGGTAGGTTAAAGAGACCAATTTAAATAATTCAAGTCAAATATCCATTTTTCCTTACAAATCAATTCAAATATGTGGCCTGACTTGCTTTATTTGCATTGGTTGGGGCCCTGACCAATGCGTATAATAGGTAATGCTTTGATATGTTTCAAGTCAATCCGTCTGGCTTGTGCGCATTCAGAGCTTCAACGACGATTCGGAAAAGGCCAAAGACTGTAGTAACTCAACAGGGGTGACGGAAGTCAGCGTAGATGACAATATATCAGGTGGCCGACAACACCGACAATCCGGAAATACCTGGCCACCGTTTGTTCCAGGTTTGTTCAGTCCTAGTATGCCTGCCTGCATCTTAACACAAATGTGAGCCCGAGGGAAGTCCCGGCTGTTTTATTCAAACGAAAGAAAAAAAATGCTCAAGAGGTGTTTTTACAAGTGTTCGAGCATGTCAATTGGACCATTTCCTGTCTTGCTGAATTGATTTGTGGTTCATCTTCAAGCACTTCTCGCCTGGACTGTATATAGGCCAGGACCACGATTACTCTATCCAGTGGTGTGTTGAGCAGAATTGGAAAACGTTCACCGCAGATGCGTGAGTTACAGGAAATACAATGTGAGGCTCAAGCGCCGGATATTCAAGATTTGACATATTATATACAGCAATACTGCTTTCTGCGCTCGATACGAAGGAAAGCTTAGGAGGCAACACTACTGCCAATATGTTTAGGTAGCTTTCGAATCTTGTTGTCAAAGCAGCTAACACCGCCTCTTTGAACTAAGCAGTCGCATTAAACCCCGCTTCCGTCGAAAGAACTGTCTTGGAGCAGTACCGTCGTCGATATAGGATTGGTAAAGCGGAAAAAAAACGCTCTCCTGGCAGAACCATCAAAATGGGACCAGAAAGGGGGTAACACATAGTAGCAGAGTGTAGCAGAGTGTAGCAGAGTCAAAATAACAGGCTTAAAAGGTAAAAGATTAAAAAGATAGGTCCTATTCTCTCCCGCCGGGAATTGAACCCGGGTCTCGAGCGTTGTTTTCAATCCAGATGGATATTGACAAGCTCACATACTGACCACTATACTACGGAAGACTTGAAGCAGGTGTGGACACCTGTCGTAGCTAAGACTTGTTGAGAATCAAGTGGGAAAGATGCTCTTATATACGGGCGCCATGTTTTAGCATAGATGGAAAAATGCTGCAATGCTGAGTGCATGGCCTGGCCTCGAAACAACGTATGAGCCAATATACTACCGTTTGATGAACTATCTGTTTTTCTTTTTTCTTTCTTGATATATGTATGTGCCCTCGAAAACGATGATTAAAGGAGACCAGCGCCAGTCAGTGAAACATCCTGGATAGAACCCGCGTTATGACTCCAAACGTAACCGGGATTAGGGTCCCCATCACCCAGGCCGTGATCTTCCCTCCTATCATCTTGGCCGTGCCCCGTTCACATAGGCCGCAGCAGCCGGGGGTGTTCATGATGCTGTCTACTGACATCGCTCTCTGTCTCCCCATCTTGCTCTTGGCTTTGTTTTCTTCCACTGTTTCGGTGCCTTGTGGCACCGTGTCGTATGCGCCTGCGGTCATGTGAATGTCACGTTTTAGAGGGGATGATGATTGCTGTTGCTGGGCATGAAGCGGGTCGGGAAGCATCATGGGGAAAGGCTCAGTCGACCCATCAGGGTGGGTGACCGAGAGAGTCGGGGTGCTTGCCCCAGTTCCTGGTGCATATGGCATTGATGGCAATGGCGATATTGGATCATTCGGGCCGCCGAAAGCGTTCATAAAGTGCACCGACACCGGCCTGCTTGAAATTGATGAAGGCGAAGAAAGTGAAGGAGACCGTGATGCCGGGCGTGGACTTGGTGGTCTTGAGCGAGCCTCAAACTCCAGAGGTTGAGTTGATGACGGTGTAGGGGGCATGCGCACCCTATCGTAGCTCCATCTCTCAGCGTTGAGATGGTAGTTGTGTGGAAGACAGGCTATAGAGTGAGGCCTGTCGAGACGGCGTGCTGGTCTTGGTGATGACGATCTGGGACGCCGGGTGGACGGGGCGCTGGTCCGATCGAGGCCATCCCATGATGTTTGTGAACTTGATCGAAGGTGGGACGTATATCCGGATGTTGTTTGGAAGCGGGCCGGAAGCCTCGACCTCCGTTCAGTGTCAGCATCAGCATATGAAGATGGCCTAGGCTTTGCTAGCAGCTTATCTGCGCTTCTCGGTCTCTCATGGGAAACAGAAAATTGGTTGTTGTTCTCTTTCCATAATTGTGAATCTCGACAGGCAAGAAGACTTCCACACAGACATTTGAGAGAATCATGTCATCAACAAGGTTACATCCACAAGACCCACCGCCAAAAGCTTCTACACCACTGACCTTGTTTGTTTGTCTAGCGCGGTACAGCCAAGCTCACTATCACCACTTAAGCAATTATCTGAAGCCCACCACACAATAGAAGGAGCCCATTCAGAAAAGGCCCCAGTAAGCAAGAGAAAGCCCTTGACAGCCGTTTTTTTGGCATCTCGGTAGCATTTCTCAGTGGTCGAAACCCCCCTGAAATTATCCACCGAAGGTACACGCTAGACAAACAAACAAGGTCAGTGGTTTACATAGCACCCCTGGCCGACCAGTATCTAAGTACTGATCCTCGGCAATGTACGTAAGTCTCTATACTAGAGCTTAGATTCGATTATACTCCTTACAATAGGGCGTCTTGACATTGATAGGCAATACCAAATTTGAAATCTGAAGGCCATAGTGGAATGTTAAGCTATCGTAAAAAATCTGGTAAAAAAGACCAAAACAGACAGCACCGAGGATTCCCCAGTGGTCACCCACCTGAGTACTGGTTCGGCGAGACTCTCAGCTGCTTATCGAGGGAGGATCAAAGACGGATGAAGATACAAAAGGTCAAGTCGAATTGAGTAGAGATACCAAACCACAGTCGACCGCTTCACATTCGATACAAAACCACCTTCCTGACTTGGGCTGCTTTAAACAACAAGCAACCCTGGCGATCTTTTCCTCCAATGGTTAACTTGCCGATGGAAGGCTTCACGGCGGCTATTCCAGATCGCCCATGGCTTCCAGCCCGCATTGACTATCACGGAACCCTACTAAACAAGACGCTTCATGGTTGGCCGGTTATCTTTTGGAGGGCTTGAAGTCCGAACTTGTCTCCTCTCGGAATGTCACTTCTTGCAGCCGGAATCGCTCTGAACATGAAGATCGCAGGCATTCGCAATTGTGGCTGGTTACAGCACAGGGTTTGCGTCAATATGGGGGACCACGGGCAATAGCTTCGGCCGGGGTAGCATCCGACAACCCCGCAGAAGAGGACCGGTAAGCCCATGGAACAGTTAATTGATCACGCACAGTCCTGCCGTTTTTGCTCAGGCTCTTGCGTGCTGCTGCAGGAGATGAGCACAAGACCGGTGAGAAGACAAGCAAGCCGAGCCGACAGTAACGATGCGGAAGCAAGAGGCCATACCCGGTCTCTGAGGTGCGCTGGGGTCCTTGTTCACAGCAAGCGCAATTCTTTTCCGAACGGCCTCGCTTCAAACACACTCCATATAGTGTACGACTCTCCTTTAGTTGTTGTCGTCGGGTCTTGCTTGGCAAAATATGGTATGCACGCCTCTTCCCGAAGCTATGTGACGCTGAAAAGCTTCTTCGAATGGTGGTCACGCGACAGTTGAGCATGTCGTGCTCGACAAAGCTGCCGTTTAGCCAATGAATGTCTCGAATGGAAGAGCATCTCTCCCATCTTCAACGGCCTTGACCCTGGCTTTGGATCCCGGGCCTAAGTCTTCTTGGCAAGACCCACAGTGTGGGAGATCAAAACAGGGGTCCAAACGAACCGCACCATCAGCCACTGACGCTGGACAGGGATTAATTCTGTTCGAAACACCCACAAGGCGACCAACCATACTCTGTACCTTATCTCAATCACTGTCTAACCTCACCTCGTCATCTGTCTCTGATTTCTGGTTACTCGAATATGCAGGGAGATTATCAGTGCGACAGGACGAAACGCCAGTGCTCTCCCGACTTGTCTGCGCAACTGACTTGACGAAGCTCAGGACGTCCCTTGGGACGAAGCGGTTGGACAAACTCACAATTTTTTTGCAGGGGACGGGGAATGTCCCGAACAAGATGCAAGGCCCAGGCCAGTGTGGCCTTGGTCTTTTGAAGAGGTGCAAAACTCTTTCAGCACACTGCACGCATGCTGAGGGCTCCGAAGCTACCGCTTTTTATGGCGGAGCCAGTAAGATGTATCAATTCCCCCACGTGGCGGCACTGTCTGTTTGGGGATCCAAATCTCAACCAACAACAAGTCTGTGATTTGGTAGCAGCTCCTCGATGCTACCCTCAGCCCGTGGTGCAGATGCACAGGGAAGCTATGAGCATATCCGCCGAATCACAGTTGCAGTTGACAGTGCTCCATCAAGCATCTAATAGATATTGGTAGGATACACTCACAAGACAGGACCTCTCGTCACATTAACAAGCCTCTCGAAATATCATCCAAGTACGTGTAGGAATTCAAGTGGCAACATGACTGGCTGTCACGTAATGCGAGTCAGTATTTACTAAACTTCTCTTGGCTCTTGGACCATTTTACGTAGTATCAAGAGACGGCAAGACACGGCAAGACATGGCGGGCATATGGATTATACCTACTAATTCGACATCCAAGTTATGACTCCGTTCTCGTGCCGCTTCTCTCCTGCAATCCGCCGTCGAGGGAGCCGATGGCCGGACACGGATGCCTCAGCAATCGACTATAGTTGGTATTTCGAGCGAAGGAACAGGGAGTACTGTAGCAGGATAAGGGTTTCGGCAACACTTCCTAGCGCCGCAGTGGAAGTCGGTTGGACGGGAGAACGGGCACACACAACCGAGGGCACACTTGTTTTGAAAGATAAGCTTTTTGCCAGGGCCCCCTCGTGGTTGCGGCAAGGTTGAGGGTGGAATGCGAGCCATTCCACAATCAACGCTGCTCCTGCAAGCGGAAAAGGTGAAAAGGCCCATGTCCCTGCCCAGACTCACCCAGCCCCATTTGCCCCACTGTACCTTAGCCCACCAGCGTCCGCAGGAGGTACGGGTACCTCTTGTCGTTCCAAGTTATGTACAAAGTACTGAGGTGATGACACCCGCCGAGCCCGAGGAACTGACAGGCTTTGTTTCTTCGCCTCCCCTCCGGCCCAGCACCAGCGTTGGTTCCAGGTTTTATCACTTCTTGATACCCCCATTTCTCTCTCCATTCTCAGTCTCGATCTCCAGAATTGCATCAATTCTGTTTGTTCTAGCTCGAGTCAAGTCAACCGCGGTCGAAACAATTGATCTAGCTGATAAGAGTATCGGTACCAGCACCAACATCCCACGCACGCCTTTGTGTCTGGACCTGCGCTGCCGACAGTACCCGCCCTTGCATTGATTGTCGTCATCGACCAGTAAATCAATCACCTTGATCCCTCAGCATCTTGTGAGACCGGCAATCGGCATTATTGGAGCATTTTTTTGCTGGCTTTTGGGGCAATCCAACAGTAAATAGAGGAATGAAATACGGGGAGCAGTTCGAGCAGGAGTCTGTCCCGCAATGGAGCCTTCGTAAGTAGAGATATCCCGTCCTGTTATTTCTCACACGACTGTGTCTAACCTACACCAACTTTCAGATAACATTGACTACAATTCTCTAAAACGTTACATCAAAACACACACCACTAAAGACCAGGCGACAGCTATTACGATCCCGGGACACCAGGATACAGCACTGAGTAAGTTCGAGGAAAGCTTTTACAGCGAGCTATGCCGGCAGCATGACCGGGTTGATCTCTTCGTCGGCAGCAAGGCCGATGAAATTGCACGCCGCCTTCAACACTCGTCCAACCAAATACACCGCCTTATAGTACGGTGCGCAACATCAGGTCGGAGCACCGTCTCAATAAAACGACAGCGCCGGTTTGCCAAGTACGAGCAGGATCTGCTGCAGTGCGGTGACGACATTCGCTCACTGCGGCGCTTTGTCAATGCGCAGATCGTTGCGTTTCGCAAGATCCTCAAGAAGTACAGAAAGTGGACTGGGTCGTCAACCCTCGGGGCACGCTTCAGGGACAACGTCCTGTCGCACCCCAAAAGCTTCACACTGTGCGACTTTTCTCATTTGCAGACCCGGTATGACGACCTCCTGGTCACACTTCGTGCAGCATCGCCAGCCGACATGAGCGGCATCGTTTCTCCAGCACCTGAATCGACGGACCCGCGCGATCGGCAGCGCTCCCCGAGCGAGGAAACCGTTGTCAATGAGACACAACCGACGGTGGTGTACTGGAACGAGTACGACTGCGGAAGCGAGGCGGGCGATAACGATCGGAACGGAGACGACGACTATTGCATTTATATTGACCCGAATGAAGACGTCAGATTCCCAGGAATGAAAGCTCTCGGCTCTCTCTTCTCCAACCCGGTCAAGAAGCTGAACTCAGCCTGGATGTCGATCCGATCCGTACGATCACGGGAGTCTCCCGGCAGCGACGACGGGGAACGCGGACCGCTCCTACCGACCAACTCGACGCTTTCGACATACGGTTCAACCCGTGGAAAGCCGACGGACCCAAGCTACTTCACGATACCACCGGGCAGCAGAGGCGCGCAGTCTGACACGGATGTGGAAGAGGATGCCAATTACTCGTCCAACCGCCACAGCCGGCGGGGCTCTTACGGTTACGCATCCTCAGAAGATCAATTCCCCAGCGGTTACCGGCCGCATTATGCTGCTCTGCCGAGCATCAACGATCAGCGCATCGAGCAGTATCGGGAAAACATCTTTTTCTGGGTCACTTGGGGTTGTTATGCGGTTGCTTATGTGCTGATGGGCATCGCGGCGGTACTCATCACAGCGGGTCGACAGAAGAAGCGGCTTGTTGTGGATGTAGGTGTAACACTGGGCATCATGACTTCCCTGGGGCTGGCATGTGCAGTGATCTGTATGACAGTACCCAGACAAGAAAGAATGGGCTGGCTCGGGCTGGTGGCGAGGTGGGTAGCATTCGCAGGTATATGTGCGGCTAATGGTGTGCTGCTTGTGCTTGTAGTCGGGAATGCTCCATTATGATATTTGCACAGGAAACTGGGGTGGGAGTGAGTTTGGATTCAAGTCAGGAGGCTGGTAGCCTAATGATTTTATGACAAGATCTCCTTTTGTTTTTTTATTTGTTTTCTTTGGTTGTTTGTATATAGGACGCGCATACATCGGACGGCTGGGTGAGTCGTCCGCCGGGAGCAAGGTTGCATGATACCAGGTTGGTCTTTTCATAGATGGTAAGGGGAAGTTTTGATCTGTAGCATGGGGTGGCGGCAAAGCGGGATCAGATAGCTGTAATTTGTATGTAACATTAACAACAGCGGTTTTGTTATTATTACTATTCGTTGTCAGGTCAAACAATACCTATCAAAATGTCGATGTTGTGTGTTGGCATAAACTTTGGAAGCAGCAAACAAGAGACCTCCCCACCCGCGAACCAATTGAGTTCAACTGTCCACTCAACGACCTCGCTCACAAACTTAACCCCGCAACATCATACTACCTTACAAAGCCACCCAATTGAATGACATCACCCCTCTCTTACCTACCCCTGACTTAGTTACTACTCCTTTCATAATAATGAACTCCTCACACGAAGACGATCACCACCCCCTCAGCAAAAGGGAAAAGATCCTCAAGATCAAGTCCAAAGTGAAAGAAGTAAAAATGGTCATCTCGCAGTCCCACGAGAAGAAGGTCGTCCGCCAGACGAGGCTGAACGGGCTGTTCCCCAACACGCAGAACCCGGTGGTGTTTTCTGCGCCGATGCTGGGGACTGCGAACGGGACGCTCGCTGCGGAGGTGACGAAGGCTGGCGGTTTTGGTATAACAACCCCTCCCCCCCCCCCCCCCCCTTCTTGGGTGTTCTTGTGTATGATACGGTGGTTGACAGATGATAGGGTTCATCCCGGCGGGGTATAACTTTTCTTCGGATAGCGATGGACCAGACCACCTAGCCCAACTATCCCAAGAACTAGCCATCGCCCGCAAACTATTAGACCTAGAAGAAGCGATGCTGACTGCCCTGCCGGTGGGTGTGGGGTTCATATTGTGTCACGAGAGCACCGCTACTCACTTCATCTCGAACGCTATCCCCGTGTTGCAGGAGCATTCCCCGCAAGCGGTCTGGCTTTTTGCGCCGAGGGTGGAAGATGTTGAGAAGGGGGTGATTAAAGAGATTGTTGAGAGACTGCATGATAATGGGTTTGTGGTGTTTTATCAGGTTGGGACTGTCAAAGCGGTGAAAGAGGCGGTTAGGGATGGGGCGGATGTGGTTGTTGCGCAGGGGACTGATGCGGGGGGTCATCAGTATGTGCGAGGGGCGGGGACGATGAGTTTTGTTAGGGAGGTTGTGGAGGTTGTGAAGGCTGAGAATGAGAGGGGGGGAGGGAGGTGCTGGTTGTTGCGGCGGGGGGGATTGTGGATGGACGGGGGGTGGTGGCTGCGCTGGCGTTGGGTGAGTACACTGTTGGGGAGAAAAGGGAAAGGGACAGGGCTGACAGAAGAAAATAGGGGCTGATGCGGTGGTGATGGGGACGAGGGTAAGTTTATGCTGGGAAGCGGGGAAAGGGATAGAAGCTAACGAGAACAGTTCCTCCTGGCCCAAGAGGCGACGACACCACAGTTTAAACAAGAGCTCATTGCGAAGACGACGGATGGGGCTTCGTCGACTTTCAAGTAGGCCATTTTTTACTTTGACACCACAGGAGCAATTGGGCTGACGTAACCATAACAGACACTCAGTCATGGACGACATCCAGGGCACCACCATCTGGCCAAAGGTCTATGATGGACGAGCTATTGTTGGGGACTCGGTCGAGGACCATCTCAACGGGGTGCCAACGGAGGAGAATGTCAGGCTGTTTAAGGAGGCGGCTGAAAAGGGGGAGACTAACAGGATGATTACTTGGGCGTGAGTGCCCCTGCGTATGCTTGTCAGGACTGGTTTGCTAACAACAAACAGTGGAAGTGCCGTCGGGCTTGTCAACAAGATTCAACCAGCAGGTGAGATTGTGAAGGAAGTCCGCGAGGAGGCCCTTCAACGGATCAAAGAGTTGCAGAATTTGTTTTAAGCGCATTTTATGTGTATACCCACAGATCAACCACCGTATAAACCAACGCCATGCTCGCTCGTCTATCTTGTACATTTAGGTCATCACACATCATCTCACAAATCCTCTTTACCACCACTTTCTTCTTTCTTTTGTTCGTCCTCGCCATCTCTCGAGTACACCCTCCTCCCCGCAACCCACGTCTCCCTCACCTTCAAGAACCTGATATCTTCTTCCCCAACCTTCAAAACATCCTCATCCAGCACCACCCAATCCGCGAATCCACCTTCCCTGATCACACCAGCCATCTGCTCCCAAAACGCCGCCTTGGCCGGGCCCCTCGTGAACCCATCAAACGCCTGCTCCACACTCAGCCCTTCCTGCTCTCTATACCACCCGTTTTCCCATCCCGGCGGCCCCATGCCCGTATGGGGATTCTTTCTCGTCACCGCAGCATAAACCCCCTCAAACGGATTCGGCGGCTCCACCGGGAAATCACTCCCCAACACCGGCGGCCCAACATCCCAAATCGATCTCATTCTATACGCCTCCTTCTCGATCCTTTCCTTGCCCAGCCGTTCCTCCGCATAGGCCATATCAGAAGTAGCATGCGTAGGCTGGATACTTGGTATGATTCCCAACTCTCTCATCCGAGCTTGATCGTCAGGGTGGATAATTTGTGCGTGCTCGATCCGGAAGCGGCAGCTGATCTGCTGACAGAACTCGGGTGGAATACCATACGGGCAGACCTCGGGGTCGTCGAGAGCAGCGGCTAGAGAGTCGATGGCATGACGGTTGGCGAGGTCGCCAATGGCGTGGATATTGACTTGATACGAAGCTATCGCCCATGACAAGGCTAAAGAATGAAGGGTAGAAGCGTTGACGAGGAGCGAGCCGGAAGTAGAAGGGCGGTCACTGTAGGGGTCGATAAGAGCGCTGCCCCAAGACCCAAGAGCACCATCTTGTTTCTTGTCAGCTCTCATATACTCCAAACAACATGCAACAAGGGGGCCAACCTACCAGCAAAAAGCTTCACACTGTTCACCCTCAACAGCCCGTTTTCCAAATCCACCTTCCTCGCCGCCTCGGGACAGAAAGTATTCCTCTCCGGACACTCAACCATAGCATAAACCCTCACCGTCCACTCTTTCTTGTCTCCCGCCATCTCCTCATAAAGATCAATATCCCCCGGCAGCACACCAGCATCGTGCATACCCACCAATCCCACCTTATTCAACTCCCTCATCGCGCTCCCCACAAACTTCTTTTTCTGCTCTTTATTCGGTTTCGGCCATAAGCCAGTAACAATATCCATAGCATTGTCACAAAACACTCCCATCCCGGGATCCCTGACGATTTCCCCTCCTGGGACCTCATCAGGGAGGTTATCCAGATCCAGCAAGTCCAGAATCGCCTGGGAGACCCAGGTACAGTGGACATCCACCCGATCGAGCATGAAGAATTTCCCTTTGAGTTCCTCGTCATCATTGAGCCATTCCTATATCTTGTCAGCCTTTTTCTTCTTTTTATAGTAGGGGGGTGAGAGCAAACAAACAGAAGTAGGCATCCCCCCCAAGACCCCCTGATCCCACCCCACACCCCTCACCCAGTTATCCCTCCCCCCCACCCCCTTCTCACCCTTCCTCTTGTTGAGATACTCCCTCAACCTCCTCTTAACCTCCTCTTTCGACCTCGCACCAAATAAATCAACCCCGTGCAAAAACTCCCCGTACGGCAACAAGTGCCCATGCCCATCCCACAATCCCGGGATCACAAACCCGTTCCTGGTAGTGGTGGTAGTAGTACGGTCTCGTGAAGATGATGAAGATGAGCTGAAAACCCGAGTCACAAGCCCAGTAGTGGTGTCAACACCAAGACAATTATTCCCCTGATCTTCAGTTTTGCCATCATGTTCAGGAGCAAAAGACGTCCTAATGGGGTGATCATAACAATGCACAACCTCCTTATCTTTGTTTGCCCCAGCCCAGGATTGAATCACTGCCGTAACCGAGCTTGAGTACCTGTCAAAGGTATAAGAAACATCACGCGGCAGCTGGTACACCACCATCTCCGCCAGCTGCGCCGGCCCATGCCTGGCGAGGAGAGCAGACAAGAGGGTGGTGAACCCCAGGGCTAGCAGCCCCAGGAGGAGGCGTGCTATTGATATGGCCATGAACCAATCGGTGGGGGGGTTGAAATGTTGTGTGTGACCGCCTCAAATTCAAAAAGAGTGAAAGCGAAAAGTCGGATTTGGTAAAAGCAAACAGCTTCAATTTGGAAGTCGTGAAAAAAAAATTGAAAGTGAGATTGTCAGTCAGTCAGTCATGAAACAATATCCGTAGGTACGCAGTAGTCAGGTCAAAAACCAGCGCAGCAACCTGAGACTCAGACTCCCCGGAATCTCCACCACCCACCACCACACCTCGGCCGCTCACAGCCCGACGATCGGCTCCGGCCCGATCAATCCGAACCAGCCGCCGCCGCCGCCACCCGGTTATCAATATCTTCTTCTATCTGAAACAAACTCACATGCCTTATCTGAGCTCCGTAAAGTAATACAACTCATCACTCAATTTCCATAACCGTATAGGTACTACTGCTAGGGTAAATATTAAACTACCTTACTACCTCACTAAATCATCACACCCTTCTTTCCTACCCAAAAACTACAAACAACCCCCCTCCCTCCCCTCCAGCTTCCCTCCCGTCACCCATCATCACAAACATCACCACCAATAAAGACAACCATTTACGCTGTTTCGAATTCCCCTCCCTTAGGTAAACTGCTAACTACACGCCACCAATCCACCCACTTCTCACCCACCTGACTTGCTAAGCGATTGTACTCCCCATTCCAGCTCATCTGGCATTTCCTCTATATATACTTACACTTTTTCCACTCCTCCTCCACCACTCATGACCTCTGGACGGGCATTCTCAGCCTTGCTTGCTTGTCCTTGTTTTGTCACCAAGGATAACTGATAACTACGCAAAACCCCCATCCCTGACAACAAACAACACGCTGAACTCTGAACTCTGAACTGGTGACTGACTGGTGGATGGAAGGAGGGGGAAAAAAGCGAATGATGCCCATTGGACCTTGCAAAACCAACCAACAAAAAAAAAGCCCATGTGTGATATGGAAAAAGAAAAAGAGAAAAAGAAAAATAGTCGCACGCAGCAGAATCCATGCTCTCTCTCTCTCTGTCTCTTCTCTCTTTTCTTCTCTCTTCGATCAAAACCATATACCCTCCTACCCTACGCTACACCCTCGCTCTTCCTAAACAACATGCCCCAATACTACTACGCACACGCATTCTCCAAAACACCCACCCACCCCCAACAAAAAATCACTCCTGCCCGAAACCCATCGTCTCCTCGACCGCAATCGTCAGCTTGTTCTGCAGCATCGCCAGGTCCTTGTAAGGAGGCAAATCCAGACGATTGAAGCTGTTCCATAATCAGTACCACACTCCCTAAAATGTGAAAGTAAGGGAAAAACATACCAAGTATGCGCCTTCGGCAAATTCGTAATCTCCCCCGCCTTCTCAATCGTAAACCTCCTCGGCCCATCGCTCCCCTGCAAGTCCTTGAACCCATTCACCGGAATGCGCGACGTGCCCGTGGTAAACTGCAGCAACCTCGACTTTTGCTCCCCGTCCCACGACCGCACCGTCTGCCAAAAGAACTGAATCACCTCGTCGCTCTCCGTGTACCCGCGGTAATCCGTGTGCTTCTTCCAGTCGTCGACATCAATTTCGGCAATACCGCCAATCAGCAGCTCCAGCTCGCGCTCGTCAAACACATTGATCAAGTCATGAGGAATCAGCTCCTGGAACCCGTCCCTGAACGCCTGGAACTGCTCCGAGATTCTCTTCTCAATCCTCCACTTCACCATCAGGTCCACATACTCCTTCTTGTTCGCGTCCGTCACCTCAATGTTCCGCCCGTTAGGCTTCAGATCCTCGACAGACATGACGCCGAACCGCTCGTCTTCAGTAGAGAACGTCAGCTCCAGCCCCGCCTCCGAGATATCGTTGTCCAAGATCCACTGCAACGACCGATGGAAATCAGCGTCCACACCCTCCATATCGGCCAGCACCACCGCCTTGCCAAGGACCATCTTGTAAAGCGCTCCGATAAAGAAGGCATCCAAGAACCGGCGGTGGAAAATAGCTAAGCCAACAACCCGTCCGATAAACTTGAAGTAGTTCAAATGCTCGGGGTTAATGCCCGAGTGGGGGTTGATCTGAAGGGTATAGTTGTCGTGTGCCGAATACTCGAACAAGCAGTAAAACGGGTTGAACATCTCGTGCGACAAGAGGAAGAAGAACTCTCGAGAGAGACCACCATAATCCAGACCATCTTCGCCGTCGAATTTGATCATAAGTCTCTTCTTGAGGTCCGTGGCTGACTGGCGACTGATCTCGGCAAACGAATCTTCAAAGATGTGTGATCGCCTAACCTTAATATGACACTGTCCTGAGAGGATTCGCATGGCGGGCTGAGATCGGAAGTAGATCAGTTTCCTTCTGAAATCACGCTTATACTGAGGCACATTCTGGTCAAGTGACGACGGCAACCGTGGGTCGTCCCATGTGGTTGTCTTGGTGTTGTGGTCGACAAAGTAGACACGAGCTGTGTTGGTAAGCCGCATCTCCCAGCCGCTAGGCAAGGGACCAAGCTGTGACACTGGCTGCTGCTGAATTCTTCCACCATTGTCGTTGTTGCCCCCATACATCCTGATGTATTGCTGACGCCGTGGATCCACCCAGGTCGTCGTGCGTGTGTTGTGGTCAACAAAGTAGGCTCTACCTTCAGGAGTCCATCTTTGCTCCCACCCAGGAGGGAGCTCGCCACTGCCAGCCGTAGTGGCCCCCGTATTCATCATGGTGGTGGCATTGGCCTGCGAGGCTGCTTGCTGTGCTTGAAGTGTTGGCGAGTTGGCACCGGTTCGATCTTCGGGGAGCGTCCGGTTCTGATGCCTCTGTCTTTCCACCTGTGTGTTCGCCTCGGCAACCCGGTTCTCGGCAGCTCCAGTCGCCCCCGTTGGCCTGTTCCAGCTCGTCGTTCGCGTGTTGTGGTCGACATAGTAGGTTCTCCCTAAGTTATCCTCGCGGCGTTCCCAGCCTGCTGGCAGACGACCTTGCGAGTCCTCAAACGGGCTCAGCGTACTACTGGTTTGCCGGGCTTGGGCCACAGCGCCATTGGTGGCAGGACCATTCGAAGCAGGAGTAGCGGCCGAAGGGTTTGATGCCAGGCTTGCTGGGCGATGAGGAATGGTTAGTTGGCCTCCCACACCGGGGGCTCCATTGGGGCGTGACATGGCTGAAGATGGTCGCTCTGAAGAGGGTTCGCCGTTGGAAAGGTTGGGAGTTTGAGGACTGAGGAGCGAGGGTCTGCTGGACGACGGGGCCGATGGCAGAGAGGACTGCTGTTGCTGATTGGCACGTGCAGGCGCCGCCAGATTAGTAGACAGGTTTATAATAAGCTTGCCGTGTACCACGAGATTATCTGTGGACTTCTTCAGGTCTCGCGTGAGCATCTGGTCTATGTTTTGGATGGAAGTCAGCTGGGAGGAGCTCAACATGGGGCAAAGGGGCGGAGGGGGTAAAGATTCCGTACCATCAGACTCGGGGCTGAGCTCGATGACATCTCCAATGCGAATATTAATCACCCCTAGGAATCCTTGGTCCTTTTTCTTGAACTTCTTCTGGTCGAAGACTTGCACGGCGAGGATGCTGTCCTCGCTCACCTTGCTGCGTAGGGTCAGTACCACTCCAGGGGAAGCTGCCCCGCCATGGACCTAGGGAGGCCGCCACTTACAAATCAAAACTTTCGTTCCAATATGGGTTGAGTGTCCGTTTGGAAACCTGTGTTGTTTTGGTTTGTTCGCCATTGATGGTTGCTACCGCAAAGGGGTCGGGGAATCCTGAACGCTAACCGTCAGCATTCCTGTTAGAGAACCACGGCATCCAACAGCCACACCCAGCAATCCGGTACCACATACTAAACACATCCCGCTTGTATAAGCCATCGGCCGCAATAACTTATAGCCAGAGTTAGCACAGTAGAGATTCGGTCGTGGGGCTTGGTTGTGGGCTTGAGTTTACTTGTAACACGAAGGTTTGCTTGGCTGTCGCAAGGGGTCAATCAGTCTTCCATGTTTCTTGAGATGGGCAGCTAGGCGACGAGCCTGAGCAAAACCACAAGACAGGAGTTGGGACTTACGCCGAAGACCCTGCTTCATTCCGACTGCTGCTCATGATTGCAGACAGTGCAAGTTAAGCTCGCACGTGGGGCGTCGGTGCTTCGTTTTCTTCCGTCTGTTGTTGTCTTGTCTTGTCTATCCTCCCGAGTCGGCGGTAGGCTGTTGGCGGGGATGTTATTGCAGAGGTTCGCAAAGAGAAAAGGCAGGATGAAATGTCGAGATGCGGGCGGCCAGGCGCTCGGTGATGGGTGATTCTCGGTTCGATGTTTCGGAGTCAGTCGGGCGACGCGAAAGAAGGCGCGATGGTGTTAGACTGGGTGGTGTAGATGCATGCGCAGCATCAAACGATGGGAGCGCAGCTGGGCCGTCGAGGGGTTGTGAATGTGGTGAGGCTGTGCTTGCTGCTGTCCCGGGCCCCCCGCTTTGGGACCTGAGGGTTGGTAGTGGGACTCTGTCTGGCTCGAGCCTGAGGCGGCGGGCGGCTAGTTGTTGCTTGTTAGTAGCAAATGCCGTGACACAGCTGCGAGAGTGTCTCGAGGACAGGGGCCCTTGTTCTGTGAATGAGGTGCGGTGCCAGCCGGATGAGATCTCGAAGAGGGAAAAGACAGTTGGAAGATGGACAGCTTCAGTCCAGAGCGGTCAGTCAAAGTCGCGGTCATCAGCCCAGAGCATGTGCGGTGATTGTGTCCAGCTTTTGCCCAGCTTTGCCTCCAGTACCTTCCTAGCACAGAAAAAGGATCCATCCGTCCTTACCTTAGCGGCTTCTGGAGGGGAATCGCGCAACTTTCTCGCACAGTGTATTCCTCTTGCAGCAAAAAAACAGCCCCTGAGTGACAGACAGACCTGCTGAGACGCCCTGTATAAAGAGTGTCGCTACCTATGTCACAATTTTGCTCGTACCTCCCACAAGAGGCTTGTGATTGCGCAAGTTTTGGGTCAGACCGATCTCCGTCGAGCTGCTTCCATCCAAATCCAAATCGTGGTGGCGCTGGAGACACCGTCGATGTTCCAGGATATTCGAGATGTGGTACACAGTGTGAGCTTTCTTACTTACTCACCGTGTAAGGCATTCTCAAGTCTGCCTGTAACTTCCGCGTAATTGACCTCACACATCTCAGTCAGTGTCACCTAAGGATTGAGTGAGGCGATTCTTGCTTTCTCGATCGTACCCCTTTTACAGGATATAGATGGCTATTTTAAGCTGACGCTCAGGCACCTTATCTGTATGCAGCTGGCTTCTTGGAATGTACTCTAATCAAGCTCATTGTCAAGCCATCTGGTGCATATGGAAAATAAGCGCAAAGTAAGAAGCTAGCTGTGTTTCTATATTCGACATGCCGGGTAGCCGCTAGTGCTCCGAGATGTCACACGGCACCACGCACCCAAGGGGCAAAGCCCGGCGGTTGGAAACGGAACAAAAGATAGTAGTGACTGATAAAATAATCCGATGGTATCATGCGGCCAGCCTAGCAACTTGCTATCAAAGATGCTGAGATCCTTTTCTCTTTTCTTAAAACCCATTCCCCGACTCCTGACCGACGCAAATGTAAACAGCAAATATCCTCGCTATCCCGTTTCTTATTATACAACCCGGAAAGTAGCAAGAACGGTCTCAACTGTCCCCTTCCGTCGCTTGCTCAATGTTCAACAGCTCCATTCTCCCCAACCTACAGGGGATCGGATCTAGAAACCTCCTTCCAACATGGCCTCCGCGATGACCGTAAGAATCTTCACCACCATTCCCCCCCGCCGGGACGGTAAAAATCACCTCCGCCACGACCTTCGCTCCTCTAGTAGGGGGTAAACCCTCTGCCCCGGCCGCGGTAGCCACCACGGTAGATGCCACCACCTCCTCTGTATCCTCCACCACCACCACGACCACCAAACCCACCGCCAAACGCCCCACGTCCGCCACCGCGGAAACCACCTCTACCGCCGCGCCCTCTCGACATCCCCGGCAAATTTGTACGTTTTGGCTCGACCTTGATGTTGCGTCCCTTGAAAAGACTATCGTTCAGCACCAGCGCTTGCGCTACCATGTTAGGTTCAGCAAATTCCACGTATGCGTAACTATTGTAATAATCTGTCAGCCACCTGTCTTGTAGACTGCAACCAAGAGTTCCAGAGTAACACTCACCCTTTCGGCTGGCCCGTAAACTTGTCCAGCAGAATGGTAACCCGATTAATAGACCCGCACGCGCCAAAATGTGACTGGAGCTCCTCCGGCGAGGTAGAGTAATCCACATTGCCCACAAAGACGCTCCGGTTGTCGATATCCTCCTTGTCGTCCTGCAGGCCTTGCCTCTCCTGGTCCATCGACGCTTGCATCTCCCTTAGCTTGGCAGCCTCGGCCTCCATCTCGGCCACACGCCGCTTCATGGCGGAGATCTCCTCCTGTTTTCTCCCGTCAGTCTTGTGTGTCCTTCTTTTGTTATAAAAACCAAGCAGGGCCGTGCCGTACCTCATCATTCGCATCCCCCCCATCGCCATGATCTCTACTTTCGTCGTGAGGCTTCTCTTCTGGCTTGGGGGAGCTCATCTTCTAAACCGCCGTTTGGTGGTTTGTTGGGGGGAAATAAAAGGATGGATTCCGGACACTTTCGTTTCGGACTCTAAATGGGGATGACTTGCGTGTTTGTGTTAGCAAAAAACCAAAAAAAAAAAAACTCGTGTTTGCGGGTAAAGAGGCAGAGATAGGCGTTGCGGAGGGCCGTGGGAAACCACACAATTCGTCATGACGCGAACGCGCCAGGCTTCACGAAAGCCACGAAAGCCAAGAGGCAAAACTTTCTTGTGGTGCGCTGGGTGGGAGGGTCATCAGGCTTACCGAGTGTGTGGTCTTGTCAATAATGTCCTTCTGGTAAAGGCTTGTCGTCTGAATAGTTTCCTGTCTCGTTTTGAAGGGATTGAGAGTGGTATAAGAAAGTTGCGAACAAGAGTCGTCGACGGGCAGTTTGGGTCCGCAAGGCTGGGATCTCGTTGTAACTTGCAACCGATCGGCGAAATGCGGGTCGAACCGGGGTTTACTGCGTCGCGCTCTTGGGTTAGGGTTGTGGCAGCCATCAAGGTTCTTGACAGTAGACTTCCAAGTGTGAAACTATAACTTCTCACTTCAACAGCTTCATTGAAACTGACTACATATTTTCTATCTGCTTTGTTAGGCAACACTCGCTCAATAATCAAATACTACAAACGTTCCACCCCTTTCCCAGCACTTCTAACATCACGCTCGTTTGCACTTTGCGGCCCTGAGTTCACAATGCGAAGACAACTTGAGCGCAAACAGACAGGAGTTACAAACACACGAAACCTGCACTATGGACTACTAAGCACACCATACCCGTACGTAAATCCCTCCCTCATTATACCCCTATCCATCCATATCCCACCTTCAATCCCACCTTCAATCCCCTCCCCCTCGCAACCAGCTCTTCAATACCCCATCCCCCTCCCCGCCCACTCCCTCCTCATATCCCCAACCCCAACCTCACTCCTCGTCTCCCCCCTCCCACTAACCCTCCACCCCGTAAACCCCATCATATCCCCATAAAACCTCAGCCCCCCACTCACCCTCCCCTCCCCCAAAAACACGATATAACTCCCATCATTACTCTCATCATACTCCCCCCCTTGGTCATCCTCCCCCCGCCACTTGAAATACAACCGCTCCCTCGAAGCCTGATAAGGTCGTTGCTCCAACTTCCAAATCCCTGAGAGTGGTCCAATTTCGAATTGACCCCAGAGGGCGTTCCCGTCAAGGGTTAGGATCATGCCCGAGTCGCGGCCTTCGAAGTCGAATTGCTTGTCTTCTAGCTCGATTGCATAACGGCCGTTGAGGAGGCCGAGGGGGGGTAAGCTGGGATTGTTGTTGGAGGAGGAAGGAGGGTGGTGGTAATCGTATTGGTTGGAATAAGTTGGGGAGCCGGGATATGGTGGGGGAGGGTCATCATTGTGGTTGTTATTGTTATAAGAATCCCAGGTGGAGGGTGTGCTGCTGAACTGAGGGGGGTTGCTGCTCCCCTGGGCATGGCCGCCGATGGGACCGTTCCAGTGGCTGCGGCGGGCTGTTTGGATGGGTCGTGAAGGTTGGGCTGCGGAGGGGGGTGAAGAAGCAGGTGGTGGCGGACGAGATGAGCCACTGGCAGCAGCAGCAGGCTTGGGAGCAGCTTTGGGTTTGGGAGTAGCGATAGTTCTCGCCTTTTTGGCTGTGCTTGTGCTCCCGAAACTGCCGTGGGTGTTATCGTCAGTAGCCTTGCGCTTGGTAGCTCCCTTGGCTGTGGTGGTAGTGGTGGCAGTGGACTGGTTCTTGAGCGCCTGCTTGGCTTCTCGGTCGCGCTTGGTCCATTCCTTCTTCAAATCGGCCTCCAGCTTGAGGATCTGGCCGGGCACAGCCAAGCTGCCTTTGCTGAGAGCTTCATACAGTCTCATCTTGGCTGTGCCCTTGTTCTTGGATGGTGGGAGGCCATAGTGTACAAGTTGAGCCTCATACCAATGAGCAGGGCGGTCCTTGGAGATATCAGGGGTGCCGTCGAACTGCGACTTGATTTCTGGGATGGTAGCCCGCCGGTGAAGGTTGTGGCCGGAGGCTTTACGAAGAATTCACCGTGGGCATACGACCAGTGGTCGTTCGTGGCGGGTGGGACGACAGCAGACATGTTGATGTATGGGACGGTCGTCGTGGGTTGTGAGATGTGCCGGTAACCAACTGTTGATTGAGTTGATGGGTGCTCCGATGATGTCAATAGTGGATAACCGACAGCGGTGGATAAAGTTAGGAGGTAAAGGTCAAACTGTGAACTTCCATGTGTGAGAAGAACGCTCAGTGCTGTGAGCGGATTAGGGGAAGGCGGGGTTGGAGTTGGGAGCAGAACTGGTGTTCATCTGATTGGCGACTCGTCTTTGTGGCTTTTTGGACAACGTCTTAGTGGCGTCGACAGTCGTGGTTGTGAATGTCAAAGAAAGCGTGAATTTCTTTGGACATATAAAGACGCGTCGAGGTTCAAGTGACTTGCTCTCTCAGCGGGGGATACAGTGGTTTATCTAGTGCTGCTATCTAAGACCTTGCTATCGTGGACCCTCGGGCCCTTTCCGAAATTCGATCTTGGCTCCAATTCACATGGACATCAGGAATTATCAAGGTATTCTGATGGGCGGAGAATTTGTATCTTGATGTTCAACCACTTCCAGACTGAAGAACTGCCGTCTGAGTATCTATTTACTTGAGCCCCTTTCTTCCGGTGTGACAGTGGGAGGTAACACAAGACTCCCAGAATCCAGGACTTACACAGGTAGTTGGTTAGGTAACCTTTACATCCAAACATATCTGGATCAATACAAGTAATGAATTCATCGGGAAAGCCACAATAAGTAAACACGACGAGTCTATCGATCGTTCATTCATCCTTCTTAGTTCTCGGTTACCAGGACACCCCCTTTCTCGTCAATCATGAGGCAACCCTAACCCTCCTCCCGAGTTCCCCTGACTTTCCCCTGAACATGGATGGCAGCATGAAGATAACCAGCCACAGGCTGCCCCGCAACCGCGCAAGCACCCCACGTCCCTAAACACCGGGAACCCCGCCATAGCTTCAAGGCTCCATCCATAGCTCCCCAACTTGGAAGTTGCTGGTAACCAAAACACACCGCAACTCCAACAGTAAACAAAACTTCATAGCCACTCGATCTGCGAGTAATTCTCTTCTTCTTCTTTGTATCTCGGAATAATCCAGTTTCACACCAAACATGTCCATCGAACTCGACAAGATCTTCGCCGCCTCCCCCGCGACAACCCGCGGCCAGCCCACCCAGCTCTCGGCCGATCCAAAGGGTGAACAAATAGCTTTTGCTGTACGTTCAGTTTCTCCTGGCCCTCCTCTTTCTGCTATGTCGTGCCTCTAACACTGTCCCCTCTTTACCCCCTTTCAGTCCGGCAAATCCATCTTCATCCGCTCCATCTCCAACCCCGCCCTCTCCAAGCAATACACCTCCCACACCACCACCACCACCGTCGCCAAGTTCGCCCCCTCGGGCTACTACATCGCCTCGGGCGACATCTCGGGCAAGATCCGCGTCTGGGACGCCGTCGAAGCCGTCAATACAAAGGGCGAGTACCCCATCATCTCGGGCCGCATCACCGACGTCGCCTGGGACGGCGACTCCCAGCGCGTCATCGCCGTGGGCGACGGCAGGGAAAGATTCGGGCACTGCATCACCGCCGACAGCGGCAACAGCGTCGGCGAAGTAAGCGGGCACAGCAAGGTCATCAATGCCGTAGCCATCCGGCAACAACGCCCCTTGCGAGCAGCGACAGTATCCGACGATGGGAGCATGTGCTTTTTGCATGGGGCGCCGTTCAAGTTCAATAGCAAGGCTACGGGGCTACACAAGGGGTTTGTTCAGGGCACCGAGTTTAGCCCGGACGGGGCGTGGTTGGTGACGGTGGGGGCGGACAAGAGGATTCAGTTGTATGATGGGAAGACGGGGGAGCCGGTCAAGGTGATTGGGGAGGGGGTGCACACGGGGAGTATCTTGGGGGTGAGCTGGAATAAGGACTCGAAGAGGTTTGTTACGGCGAGCGCGGATAAGACGGCGAGGGTCTGGGATGTGGAGTCGGGGGAGAATGTGGCGACGTGGAGGGTTGGGGAGGAGGGGAGTGCGAACCCGCAAGATCAGCAGGTTGGTGTGGTTTGGACTCGCGGGAAGGATGAGACGATTGTCAGTTTGAGTTTGAGTGGTGATTTGAACTACTTCGTCCCAGGGGAAGGCTCTTCTAAAACGGTTATCGAAGGGCACAACAAGAGCGTTACTGCGCTTTCCGTTACGTCAAATAGCAACGGGACCAAGGTCACAACTGGCAGCTTTGACGGAAAGGTAGTCACCTGGGATGTCGGAACTGGCGTAGGACATGCTCCAACAGGCGAAGCGCACTCCAACCAGGTCGTGCAGTTTGCTTCAGCTGGTGGAAAGGTGTATAGCGTCGGCTGGGACGACACTCTGCGCATCGTCGACGAGTCCACCAATACCTTCTCAAGCTCGCCAATCAAACTCAGCTCCCAACCCAAGGGCATCTCCGTATCACCCGACGGCCAAATTGCCGTCGCTCTCAACTCTAGCATCGCCATTTACTCCAACGGCAAGCTCCTCAGTGAGCTCGACGTAAACTACACCCCCACCGCCATCGCCATCAGCGTCCCATTTGTCGCAGTCGGCGCCGACAACAACACCGTCCAGATCTACGAGCTCAGCAGCAGCGGCCAACTCTCACCAACCGAGAAATTGTCCAACTCCACCGCCCCTATTTCTGCGTTGTCATTCTCCCCCGACGGAAAACACCTTGCCGCGGGCAACTCCTCTGGCAAGATCGTCGTGTACAAGACTGGTGGCTCATGGGAGGTAGCCACCGACCGCTGGTCCTCTCATACCGCGAGGGTTCTCTCCATCGCCTGGAACAAAGCCGGTACCCATGCCGTCTCTGGCGGTTTGGACACCAACGTTCATGTGTGGAGCTTGGCGAAGCCAGGGAGCAGAGTCAAGGCTGCGAACGCGCACAAGGATGGGGTGTATGGTGTTGCTTTTGTTGAAGGGGATAGCAAGGCAGTGAGCACAGGTGGTGATGCTGCGGTGAAAATTTGGAATGTGAAGAATCTTCAGTAAGTAGATAGTTGATTGGGGAGAAGAGGTTAGGGAGAGGAATGAACGTTATGAGTTTATGTAGTTAGATGTCAGTGGTTAGCGGGCCTGTACTGCTGTTTGAATTGAAGAAAGTCAGCAATAAAACTAGTTGTTAATGGACTGGGGTCATGTTTGTAAAGGTTCATGTCAGGCCCTGGACCAAAAGAACAGCCACATTACACCTAAGTTGTAAAAAAATAAGCCAAAAAGAGCGATACTAATGGGTACGAGGGGGCTTGAGTTCATAAATGAAGCGTCCACAATCCGAGGGACTACAACAGGATGACATGTCATACCTCGTGAAGCCATGAAGAGTTGATGATAATGTGATATGTCTTATTAGATATGAGTAAAATCTACTCATGGCATAGGTACCTTACTGAACAGTAGTTCACACCGCCCATTTTAGAATCATGAGTGAAATCCCCTCTCAACGTCATCGCAAATCGCGATCACTTTTACACTATATCCCCAAAGTGTGAAGCTATCCACACCCTATCGTGCCGTCTTTCGCTTCACACTTCACACATCAAACCCGGAAACCAGCGCACAGTCTTACCCGTCTCGCCTTTTTCCTCGTGCGTTAGCGGTTCAACAGTAACGGCCCCGCAGGAAGACGACAACGGAATCGGATCTCTCGGCACGCACGAGAGCGATTGGTGGTCAAACTTTGTGGGAAGGGTTACATCGTGGCCCCTTGGTGTTTCCCTCCGCTGTGCGATTGTCCCGATCAAGCAACTCTCCAAAAAAACATTCATTGTTACTGTTGCACAAAACCGCACTGGAAAAATAGGGTCAGTTCATACATATCAACGATATATTATACATTCTGGCACCTTTGTGGTCATTGGCAGGTTTCTACTCCAATCGCTTGGCCTCCTCGAAACTGCCGGGGTTTGGGGCCATCTTTTGCCGGATCCGGCCTTGTTCCTCCCTCTCAAATCATGTGTGGTGTTGTCTAAGTGAGCATGATATCTACATCGGGACAATCGATGGCTTCGGAGCAAGAGCCGCCGCCCGGGAGGAGGGTTCCTGTCGACCTGGGATTTTCATTCTTGGAAGCCCCCGCAGGCAAACACATTGCGACTCTCCCCAGATTTTGACTGTTTGTCCGCTGTTTGGTTTGCTTCTCGCTTGAACCGAACCCATGCAGTGTCCATTTGGTTTTGTACGCTACCTGCCGTCTTTTTTGGTGTTCTGGGAGAGAGGTGTTGATGACATCGTTTCTTCATCGCCCGTGCTGGTTCAGCAACGCACCATGTTGAACAGCAAAGAGACATACATCAGATTTTTGATGTAATTTTAATTGTCGTCCTTTGATGAACCTATCTGCCGTAAATACACCCCATCCATCACCGGGATCAATCCTCACCAAGTGAGGCCGAAAGCCGACACGATGCTCGAAAAGCGATTCAACCTCCCAATGTCCAAGCCAATATCCCTCCCAATACACACGTCGTCAAGTCGGATGAAGATCAAGATGAAGCACCGACAAAAACGACGAATAACACAAATAACGCTTGTTCTTGGAGGACTATTGGTGTTTTATTGCTTTGTGTTTTTGTGGAGGACACCTTCATCGTCTTCATCTAAACCGCCATCGTCGAAACAGCAACTGAGCCAAAGACCGCTACCGCCAGAGCTCCTCAACAACTTGTCTCTCGATGAAGACCAATGCAACGCCGCCTTCCCAGGTCTCACCAAAGAAATCGACGATGCCGTCGCCCAGGGCCCCTTCACCATGAAGAGGTACTCTAACAATCAAGGGCCTCTGCAAGGGAGGATCAAAGACGGGCAAATCTACATCATCCACGCCCAGCGACGAAAAGATCTCTCGGCGGAGATGTTAAATGTATACACCCCCTTTCCTCACCTACTTACCTGCCCCAAACCGCTAACCACAATATCTCATGATTCACAGTCCCGCACCGCCTCCCTCCACCAACTCCACCGCGCCCTCCTCACCTCCCCCTCCCCCCTCCCAGACACAATCTTCACCCTCAACTTCCAAGACACCCCCTTCGGCACCTCCTGGGCCTACTCCCGCCCCTCCTCCGGCCCCCTCTTCCCCCCTTCCAAAACCACCACCACCCCCAATCCCAACCCCCAACGCCTCTTCCTCATCCCCCACTTCAGTTTCTGGTCCTGGCCCCTCCCCTTCCTCCGCTCCCTCCCCCACGCCTCCCACCTAATCAACCACCTCGAATCCACCCACCCCTCCTTCCACGCCAAAATCCCCAAGGCAGTCTGGCGCGGAACAACCTGGTTCAACTCCGTCCTCTCCCCCCACCTCCGCCAAAACCTCCTACAGACCACCAAATCCTCCCCCGATCTCTTCGACGTCCAAAAGCTCGAGTGGACAGGCAAGAACCGCAACGCGACCAACGCCTTACCAATTCAAGATTTCTGTAAATACAAATACGTCATCCACACCGAGGGCATCTCCTACAGCGGCCGGTTCCAGTTTTTGCAAATGTGCAAAAGTGTCGTGTTGACGCCGCCGATACTGTGGATGCAGCATACCACTCATTTAGTTCGACCAGCTTTTTCGTCCGAATTTTTGGACAAGAAATGGGTTACTACCGAGAGGGTGAAGCAAGCGTGGGGGAGGGGTTTCAAGCCGGAAGAGGCGAATATTGTTTTTGTCAAGCCTGACTGGTCGGATTTGGAGGAGACGGTGAGATGGTTGGAGGAGAACCCGAAGATAGCGGAGGGGATCGCGACGAGGCAGAGGGAGCTGTTTGTGGGAGGGGGGTATTTTTCCAGGGCGGCCGAGGCGTGTTATTGGAGGGCGCTTGTGAGGGGGTGGGCGGAGGTTGTTAGGCCGGAAGGGGGGAGGAGAGTTGGGAGGAGGAGGGGGTGACGTTTGAGGAGTTTAGTTTGACGAATTCGTTTGAGTAGAGTGCGGGGGTTGGGTTGGTCCTGGGTTTGTTTGTATATAACTTTGGTGATGTTATGGCGTTGGGTTGGCTTCTGGATACGTTATTTGACTCTCGTGTGTGTGTGTGTGTGTGTGTGTGTGTGTGTGTGTGTGTGTGTTGGCGGTGAAATATCAACTCTATGCGTGCTTCTGTGAAAACAACTACCTTCCCTGACCAGATAACATGCTGTGAATAACAAACTCCAAAACACCTAGGTATCCCATTCCCTCAAACGCCATCAAATCAAACCTTCCCAAACACAAACACAACACAACCCCACCACCCCCATTACAAACTAGCAACCCCCGGCACCCACCCCTCCCCAATCCTCCTCATATCCTCCCCAAACCTCCTACTCGTAATCTTCTTCCCCGGCCCACTCACCGGGCTATGCTCATCCGGATCATAAAAAGGGTTCTGCATCAACCTGATATACGCCGCCTGCATAGCCTTGAACACAACCCTCATCTCCCCCTCCCTCAACCCAACCCCCGCCGTTGTGCCGCCGCCCGCCGCGTTGCTCCTTTTCCCTTCTGCTTCTCCCACCACCCCAGAAGTCGTCGACGCCCTCCTCCCTCTCATGTCCACCACCACGACAAACTTCACACCGGTATTCGTTTCAAAGCCGTAGGCAGCCAGCCGCTCGTCTACCGCGTGCAGGAGGCCAAAGTCGCCTGTTAGGCCGGTGCCTGTGGCTGCGTGGGCGCGTGATCGCAGCTCAAAGACGTCGAGGGTGGAGGACAGTAAGAGGGAGAATTGCAAGGGCGTGCGGATTGGGCGGAAGGAGGTGGTGGAGGGGTCGTAGGAGTTGAAGATGGAGATGTGGAGGGGGTTGTTCTGGACTTGGGTTAGTGTTTGTTTGGGTGGGAAGAATAAGGGAAGTGGAACATACATTTCGCCCTATTACGCCCAGACAGGCAATCGAGGGGAGGGTTGTCGCCATTTCGTGCCGTGAGGATTACTATTTGGTTTGGTTCAGCAGAGGAAGAACCTCGATGGACTGGACGCCCACTGGAAAGGAGGTGCAGGCATGTCAGCGGTCAAAGCTCCCCCGCTAACGCCAGCTTGTTAGCGGCAGGGGTCTACCGTACTGGTGGGTCACCGTTTTGGACGGTCTCCAAGAACACCACCACACTTATACACATCATATATGAGAAAATCCCAACTGAGTACGGGTAGAAAAGTAAAAAGTAATGATTACAAGCCATATCCTAAGTACAACAGCCCACCACCATAAGCCAAACGCCAAGCCCCGCTGCTCGCTGTTGAACATGTCAAACCCAAACCACCTCCATATCCATGTCCACATCCAGGGCATTATCCAGCCCAATCCACACCCAGTTATATAATACTCCAATATCACTCCGACTCCTCCTCAACCAAATTCTCCGTCTCCTCCAACCCCCTAAGAACCTCTTCAATCTCACTCGGATCAGTAATAGCCCACACGCCACCCCCCTTAACCGTATCCTTCCCCCTCATCCCAACCTCCTTACCCACCAAATTCCTCCCAACCTTCCCCGGCCCAATCCCCACCCACCTCCTCACCTTCTCCTCCTGATCCAAATACTTGATACTCCCCCACCACTGCACAGTCTCCAAACACTGCCTCGCCAGCAAATCCTTCAGCTCACTCCTACTCTCAAACGGCCTCGCCGTAACATTACTCACACACGGCACCCTCCCCGGCCAAGTAACTATATCCTCCCCCTCCCTACCCTTGACTCTACTCCTCCCCCCCAAAATCCTCTGCATAACCCCCACCGCAGGCTTCATAATCGGGCTATGAAACGGGCTATCGCTCTTCAACCTCACCGCCCTGGGATCATGCCCCAAAAACTGCCTCACATGCGCCACCAGCGTCTTGATCCTCTCAATATTCCCGCTCAGCACAATCTGGTTCTTGCTGTTGACGTTCGCAATGAGCACTTGCTCAATCGGCGACCTGTCCTCGGCGCTTTCTGACTTCGCTCCCGCGCTGCTATGCCCGACAAACTCCTCAATCGCGCTGATCAGCTGCTTCATGTACGGCGGCTCGGAAACAATCGCCACCATGCCGTACTCCCCCCCGTACTCCTCCTCTGCTTGCTTGGTGGCGTTTGCCATGGCTTCTGCTCTTTTCTGAACCATATGCAGTGAGTCCTCAAAGTCTATGTGTCCCGATGATACCAGCGCTGCGAACTCCCCCAGTGAATGCCCGAGGGTGAAATCGGCACGTTCGAAGGCCTTGAACCCGAATTCCTTCTCGAGGATGCGCAAAATGAGGATCGAGGTAGCCATGATGGCGGGCTGGGCGTTGGGGGTGAGGTTGAGGTCTTTGGAGGGGCCGTTTTGGATTACATCCGAGAGTTTGTAGCCGACGATGCTGTCGATTTCTTGGATTATGGGCGCCGCGGTGGAGGGGAAGGCTTCGAGCCAGGGGGCGAGCATGCCTACTTTTTGGACGCCCTGGCCGGGGAAGAAGAGGGCGGTTTTGGGGCGTCGCCGGGGTGTTCGGGGCGGTGGTGGTTGCGCATTGTTATCGGCTGTATCGGTAGAGGAGGAGGAGGCATTACGATGTTGTTGTTGTTGTTGTTGTAGAGGTAGTAATCGCGGTGGTGGTGATGATGTGTGTGTTATTTGTCGCAAGGCTGGAGAGGGGCAGACTGCTGCGCGGGACGGACGACATGTCGCAGGGGAGGAGGTGAGCAGGCGACAGGGCCCTCGCAGCAGCAGAGTCATAATCGTGTAGTATACTCGTGAATCGGACTATCTGTTGGGTTGTCGTCGTGTAAAGTCAATGTCCCAGCCATGTGCAGCTGGGGCGGTTCAGGGCGGTCGCCTCATGAGCAAGATCAAGAAGTCATTGATCGAGGAAGCTGATTGTGCTTCGGTTGTGCTTGTGATCAACTGATAGGATGTGACGGATTCGGGGCACGAACGGGAAGCGAGGGCGGGAAAGCATTAGCGGGCGGGCGGTATGATATGGCGGCAGGCAAGAAGCTGCTGCGGAAGCTAAAAAAGGAACAGGAACCAAAACGGAGAAATTCCGGGGGTGGGGCTCGTCCTCCGTTTGAGAAACGCTGCAATCAGAGAGGTACCTGAATTTTGGAGCTCAACTTCATATCGCTTTCTCATATCACATTTGAGAGTCTGAGAAAGCTCGACTCACTCGGCTCACGAGTTACTTCTGTCCAACAAGACAATATTTTCAACTTTTCACAGTCCAGAAAGCGACTTCAACTGTCATTACATTCAACTCAGCAACCAACAATAATCTGAATTCTCATCTCACTCCCCCTTCACTATCAGAGTGACCACCCTCTCACAACCCCAAAAATGCCCATCACAATCCTCCCCCCAAATCCTCCCGACCAACCCATTTCCCCCAAGACAACGCCTCCTCCGACTCCGACTCCGACATCTCCTCAACCGATGGCGGCACCACCCTAGACTTCACCTCCCTCGGCCTCCCCCCCAAACCCAAACCCAAACCCCACCACCCCTCCTCCTCCTCCCCCTCTTCACCAACCTCGTCACCCCCGGCACCCTCATCACCCCCGACCCCCAATGGATGCGCGGCCACGGCACCTACATCCCCCCCACACAACCGCCATCACCTCCTCCCTCGCCGGCATCACCACCCGCACCAACAAGCTCATCTCCGTCCGCCCCCTCCGAGCCCGCTACACCCCCGAAGTAGGCGACCTAGTAGTAGGCCGCATACTCGAAGTCCAAGCCAAGCGCTGGCGCGTCGACGTAGGCTCCGTCCAGCTCGCCGCCCTCCCCCTCAGCGCCATCAACCTCCCCGGCGGCATCCTCCGCAAGCGCACCGAAACCGACGAACTCCAAATCCGCACCTTTTTCGCAGAGGGTGATTTACTAGTAGCAGAAGTCCAGCAGTTGTTCGGCGACGGCGCTGCAGTCCTCCACACGCGATCTCTCAAGTACGGGAAACTGCGCAATGGGGTGTTTGTAGCTGTGTCTGGTATGGGCGGAGGGGGCGGGGTAGTCAGGAGCAGGAGGCAGGTCTGGACCATGGAGGGGGCGAACAATGCCGGCAAGATGGATGTTATACTGGGTGTGAATGGCTACGTTTGGATATCTAAACATGTGGAAACCCCCAAAGAGGTGGAACAAAAACACATGGGGATTACGAATTTGGAGGAGAATGTCAGTGCGACGGTGTACAGCAGTCAGAATGATGCTATTGATGGGGATACCATGAGGGAGATTGCCAGGCTCAGAGGGGTGGTGACGGCGCTGGTGGAGAATGGGTGTAGGGTGGATGAGGATATGGTTGTGAGGGGGTATCAGGAGGCGGTGGAGATGGCGATGTTGAGCGAGAGTGGGCAGGAGGATATTTACCTGGGCGGGGAGAGGGGGGAGCAGTTGGCTGCTGCGTTGAGGGGGAATTGATGTCTTAGGTACGGAAAAAAAATTATGGTAGATAATGTAAAAGGAAAAAAAGGCTCAAGAGTTTGGAGCGTGTAATAAATTACTCCGTACTGGACGCTATGAAATGCCTGCTCAAGTATGTGTGTGTGTGTGTGTGTAAATGCTGTGAAAAAGACCCGGTATCATGTTCTCATCAAGCTTGATATTAAGCCTGCTGTCCTTTCCACCTGCTTTGCCTGCCCACCATGAATATAGTAACAAAAAGAAGCTGCCAGCCCATATAGTACAAGTATGATAGGTGGTACACGAAAAAAGATTAGGTAGTAGTTAATGTTTTCTTGGAAGCTTGGCCAATGCAAGCCCCCTGGTCGAGTTTCTGGTTCTTGTTTCTTGGAAGTGGTCCGCAAGTCACTTAGACGTCGGAGCTGAGTCTTTCATAATCGTCCTCTAAATAACAGCGATATTCATTAGAAATCATTCTTTTTCTCATATTCATCTTCATCGGCATATAAACATGACATGTGCAAAAAAAAAAAAAAAAAAGGGGGAGGAAAGGTATCGTAAAAACAACCAAAACACAAAGGCTAAACAACAACCCAGTACAAAAAACACAAAATCACAAAACCAATCTTCCCTTTGTCTAAGAAGACCGGTTCGTGTACAAGTAGTGAGCCACCAAAACAACAAGCCACCTCAAGAACGCACCTTTAGCGCTCTTTCCGCCCAGGCCAAACAGGAACGTGATCCAGTACCCGAAGCCCTTGACGACCTTGCCGCTGCGGTCAAAGTTGGGCTTGCTTTCTGTGAGGCGGTTGAGGAAGGCGAGGGCCTTGAAGTCGTACGGCATGTACCGGACGCGGATGAGCTTCTCGGCCCAGCCGGGCGTCTCGGCGATGGTGCGGAAGTGGGTGAACGAGTCGAAGCTGGCCTTGCCGCGGTAGGCGCCCCAGCCGCTGTCGCCGACGCCGCCGAAGGGGACCGTGTTGACCGCGCCGTGGAAGAAGCCGTCGTTGATGGTCGCGCCGCCCGAGGTCATTTCGTTGAGAACTGTGTCATCAATGTCAGCATTCTGTTTTGGAAGGTACTGGAGGAGGCAACATACTTCTGTTGTTCTCAGCCTTGTTACCAAAAGTAAACAGGGAAAGAGGAGTCTTGTGGATCAAGTTGGCAATGTTGAGCGCCTCGTCCAAAGTATTCACAGGGTAAATCGAGAAGATGGGACCAAAAGACTCCTCCTGCATCATCGAGTCGTTGACAGAGTTGACCAACACAGCAGTGGGCTCAATGTAGAGCTCCGACTCATCCAGCTCACCACCCATGACAATCTTGCCCTGAGTGTCGTCCAACATCTTCTTGATGCGCTGGAAATGTCTCTTGTTGACGATGCGCGAGAGATCCGGGCTGGCCTTGGCGCCGTTGGGGAACATGTCCTTGTAGGCCACCTTGAGGAACTCGATGAAAGTAGGCACGAGGTCCTTGTCGATGAGAACATAGTTCTGAGACATGCAGACTTGACCGGCGTTCTGGGTCTTGCCCCAGAGGAGTCTTCTGGCCGCCAGGGCCAAGTTGGAGCAGTTCTTGGTGATGAAGGCGGGGTTCTTGCCGCCGAGTTCGAGGACGACCGGAGTCAAAGTCTGGGCAGCCTTTTGGGCAATGATGGAGCCGACCTGGGCGCTGCCGGTGAAGAAAATCTTGTCCCACTTCTCGTTCATAAGCGCGTTGGTCTCGGGAATGGCACCGTTGACAACAGAGAAGGATCCAGAGTCGAGGCGCTTCTCGATCAGCTCCTTGGTCCACATGGCGCACGCGGGGGTGAGCTCGGAGGGCTTGAGGACGGCGGTACAGCCGGCAGCGATGGCACCAACGAGAGGGCACAAGAGGAGCTGAACGGGGTAGTTGTAGGGGCCGATGATGAGCACAGTTCCGAGGGGCTCCTTCTTGACGCGGAAGTTCATGATGGAGTAGGTGGCCGGGACATCGGGGGAGCCCAACTTCTGGTCCTTGGCGAAGCTGTCGAGGTGGTCGAGCATCCACATGCAGTCCTTCTTCACCCAGTCAACCTCTGTCAGGAGGGCCTCGAAGCTGGACTTTCCAAGATCGCTCTTGAGAGCCTCGACGAGCTGGGGCTTGAAGTCCTCGAGGGCCCAGTACAGCTTGCGAAGCTGTGTCTTGCGCCATTCGAGGTTCTTAGTCTTGTGTGTGCGGAATTGACCGCGAGCGAGGCTGGCGATCTTGGGGATGGCCTCCAGGGCCGTAGCCTGGAACTCGGGGGCTTTGGTAGCCATTACGATGTTCTTTCCTTTTCGTTGATGTTTGAGGTCGTCGTCTGCTTGTTGAGGTGGTCGCTTTCACGTGCACGCGATTCGAAGCTACTCCGTTTCTGGGCGGGGTTGATGAACTGGGGTCAGAGGGAATGCTCGAGATCACAACGAAGAGCAGAGACAACAGGAAGAAGAAATAAAAGAAAGAGAATCCAAAGTTGGCAGCGACAAAAGCTCCCAGGTACTAGATCGTCACAGGCACAGGGGCGGGTCTTTATCCAGAAGCAGGGACGGCACCGGAGAGCTGACCTGGAAGAGAGAAAGAACACCTCATGCATGCGGTCGAAATCCGATGCATCCCTAATCAAAACCAGTGGATGGAGCCGAGGCACCTCTCGCCCCCCAGAGTGCTACCCCATCTTTGCGTATGCGCTAGCATTCCCCTGCCATCCCACCACGCCCGCCGCTAATTACATCGGGCTTTACAGCCTCTTCCAGGTGGATTGAAGTCTTCAAGCAGATATCAAGACATCAAATTTCGAGGGGTGTTCAGGAGGTATATCAGGTATATTTACCATGTAGGCACATAACACGTGGTCGACGCGTGTACCATTGCAGTGAAACCTCTGAATACGGCTACCCAAAGAAGGAGATAAGCTTATGGGAAAGGTTGAGAGATGGCACACCAGACAGGGGTCATTTGCAGCACCCCTCTCAAGACCAAACCTTTGGTGCTTGGTGCTACCCCACCCGCTCAAAGACAAGGGGGTGCCGAGGCTCAATCCCGTTTCTCAAGTCCAACAACTGTGGTCTTTTTCAAAACATTTGATTTTTGGGGATCCAGACCTTCTCCAGAAAACGCTCCCGGGGAAGATTCCGATCGACAGTTTCTCTTTAAACTCCGAAGTGAGAACCCGCCAGCTTGATATTAAGCATTTGTGGATTCTCGGGTTTCGACGTGGGCCTGTTTCGGAGCCTCTCAAGTTCCAGGTTTTTGGTTGGCTTCCACTGACAACCTTGGAAGTTGACAGCGTGAGATTCAGCGAAGCACAGGGTTAGGGGTATGTTTTGTAGCAAAGACGGAGAACCGATTCAGGGGTAAGCCTTTAACCTTTAACCTTCAACACCGGCAGTTAGTAACCAAACGTATATTGTACAGATATGACATGATCTTTTTACTCGTTTTACAGATGATGTACATTTGCGCTCTAAATATGGCGACCACTCCACAGCACACATCCTGAGGACCCTCACCCACCTGTGAGGTGAGCGCACCAGACCGTTCACACCTCATTGCAGAAATGTAAACATCTACCGAGCCTTGACCCGCACCATCGTAGGCTCCTTCTCCTTCACTGCAGAGAGCACGCCCTGTTGGATCAACTTGACACCGTCAATCAGGTCATGTGCTCGCCTCTTCTTCATATCCACCTTCAAAGACTCCTCTCTCTGAGCCAAGAGTTCGTTCTTTCGCTGCTCTGACATGTACCACTCCTTGGGGTACTTGGGTATATTCTTGAACTTGTGGTGCCGGGTATCCAAGGGGATATCTTCAAACGTATCCGTGGGGTCCTAGACGTTTTGATCAGCATTATAACCTCCGTAGACGATCATTCATCTTACCTGAGCCGCGGTGATCAACCTGGCAATGGTGTCACCAAGCCAGCGCTTGTTTTGGGCCGGGAGTTCGAATTTCTCGCAGCTCATCTTGATGGTCTGCTTTTCTGGGTTATATCTGGCGCCTGCCAGCTTGCAAAGCTTGCCCTGTTGGACCTCGGTGAGCTCCGTCAAGTCTCTTGGAGCAAATTCAACCACAACCTTGCGGTCAGCGGGATGGAATTCACCCATATAGGTGGTGTATCGGAAGCGAAGAACCTCGTTGTCCTTGGGCGGCACGAATTTCTTTGCGAATTCTAGCATGTGTTAGTACCACATGCTCTCAGCAGCATGACTCGGAGGTACATACTTGAAAGCAATGGCATCTCCCACACGGCAATGCGTGCATACTCTCTGTACTCGCGGTGTTCCTCCAGCTTGGCGTGACCCATGGCCATCATATCGTTCTCCTCAAAGTCGTCCTCCCCCACCTCGTCGGTGATCAAGTCGGTGTCCTGTTCTTCGGCGTTCCAGAAGGCGTTTCTCCTAGCACGAACAGGTGCTCTCAAAGGGGCGAACTCCTTGTCAATTTCTTTTATAATCTGCTGCTCCTCCAGCTTCTCCTCGTTTGGCTTGTTCTCCCATTCCGACAAGGCCCGTTGGACAGTCTCCCGCTCGGCTTCGGTCAGTTCGTCGTTTTCCAAAGAGTACCTCAGCTGCTCGCCCAAATCGTTGAATACCTTGTCTCCGTATGGCTCGGGAAACTCGAAGTGGTCGCTGGGGTCTTTCCAGCCCTTTTTGCGACCTGGGCGAGCGCATTGTGCGGCGGTTGTGGTCAATGCCCGGCGTAAAAAGGGCGAGGCTGCGGGCCGTACTGATATTTGTCTGCTAGCCCGGAGGCATAGCCGGAGAGAATTGGCGGCGGAAGCCATCCCGAGAGGTTGGGTCGGTCGGGATCGGTGGAGGGGTGCTTAGACGGGGGGGCTTCCACTGCGCGGCCGGAACTCTCATCGCCAAAAATTTGGGAGTTTGGCCTGGCCGACGCTGACCTGAGCTTGGCTGAGCATGAGCCACACTTTTGCGCCACACTTGGGACTGGCACCTTCCAAGTTACGAGCACTTGCCAGTGTTGCAGGACACCATAACGAGGTAAAAGAAAAAAATTCCGCGACTTGATCATAAATTCTATATTCATGCCCTGTCTTCCATTTCAGTATGCGTTTTGCGGGCTTGTTGAGCCCTTATTTACCTTACCTTAGTTGGTCTGTTCATAAGCTGACCTTCCCACGTCAATGCTTCATTGTTCGCAGCGTCTAGTCTGTCCAACTTCAGCATACTCCGTATACATTCAGCAACGCGACTACTTCTGGTTTTGAGAGAATTACCGCCAATTTCAACACTTACAACGATTAGGCAACATTTCGACCATAGCCCGACCTTTCCCATTTGCCTGTCTGCGGTTCAACATTCACCCCAAGCCACGGCCTATCGATAAGATGACCTCCGATAGCGATAACAACGGCCCGCCTGTCACTAACACGGGCGCCACCTGTCCCGATTGGGACAAGGGCAAGGACAACCCGAACCTCAACACATCAGGTTCACCTTCGACATCCAACCCTACCCCTCCAATGGCCTCATCTAATGAGCCCCCAGTCCTTTCTGGCCGTAACTGTTTTGTTACCATTGGCTCGATAGCCTCTTTTCTACCGCTTCTCGAACAGGTCACGTCCCGCGTGTTTCTCACTCGCCTACAAGCTGCCGCCTTCAAGAAGCTGACGGTCCAATGTGGACCCAACCTTGCCTGGTTTGAGGCTCAGCTTGAATCCCTACGATCATGGGATGCACTTGGGGACTTGCAAGTGGAGTGTTTCTCTTATGTCCCGGATTTGAAGCCGTATATGCTGGAGTGCCGAGGTGAAGAAGGCAAGAGGTTGGCGGGGTGTGTCATTGCACATGCAGGTGAGTTCTCTGCTCAAAATGCATGGTCAGGGAAGGTAACGGGGACTAATATGTGAACAGGTGCGGGAACTATTCTTGAGGTCAAAAGATATGGTGCTCCGTTGATTGTGGTGCCCAACCCAACGTTGATGGACAATCATCAGCTGGAGCTTGCTGTGGAGGTGCAGAGGCAAGGGTGGGCGGTCCATGGGAAGATTGAGTACGCTTCTAGTTCCCCTGAACTCAACTATCTTCCACAACAGGAAGAACTAACACCGGCGTAGCAACTTGCCTCATGCCATTGACAAAATCCTCCAGCTCATCCAAAAAGGCAGGCTGGACCACCTTCCCCCTTACAGGCCTGCGCCGTTCCCCGTCCCGGAAGCCGAGCGCTTCAAGCTGTTCGATTGGATGGTGCTGACTTGTTACCCAGAGGAGTTTGAGCGCCAGAAGCATTTGCTGGAACTGGAGGCGCTTGACAGGGAGCAGGCAGAACGGGAAATGGCCGGAGTTGGGGTTGACACGCCAGGTGTTGGCTCTGCTGCCGAACCTGCTGACGCTGCACGTATGCAACTGGATTAGGAATCGAATTGTGATGACGATGATGGCATAGTGTCTGAAATGACAGCTGGACAGAACGGGAACGTCGTTGTGGTTGAGAAGCATAAACCAGGATCGAAGAACTCTGATGGGGTGAAGAAGAACAGCTCAAAGAGACGCTCTACACAGGCCAAGAGGAAAAAGTCAGGTACAAAGCACTTGCAACTGGTCCAGCCACAGTACTTTCAGCACATCAAATATGGCGGGAGATCGTACCTGGAGTACAATACATCGAGTCCAGTACAGCACCCTACACGGGTAGTGATAGAGGAGGAGCCTACACAGGTGCGGATGTACTTCGAGTTTGTCGATCGTGGGAGTTATTCTGGTTGGAAGCTCTCTGAACTCCCGGTCAAGCTGGTCAGGCTGGTCGAGGAGCTAGCTTCTATTCTCCCAGGGGTTTTCTCAAAGTCTGGCGCTGAACTTTCCGTGGGAATTGTCATCGGGACTTGGATTGGGCTTTTTCTGGCGTCCAGGCATAGTGGCACCGCTGTCACAGACTTTGTTTGGGGGTTTTGGTATGAGTTGTCCGAATACTTTGGAAGGATGGGAAGGGATCTGGGTGTTACAAGCCTATGAAGGAGCCGTCGGGCAGCAAGAGTTGTGGAAGGACATGCCGGGTATGTGATGTATTTCTGGGGGGATCATTGGTTTTGCTTTGAATCCTTTTGAGGTTTACGGGAATCTCGAGGACAATTTGCTCATGTACACAAACTCATAGCATCTCATCTCATCTCATCAGATACATGAGATGATGAGCAGGCTGAGCACCTAATCTAGCTAAAGCTACCATTCAACCACTTCCCTGAGATATGTCTCATAAACTCATAGCCAGCAACTTTCAAGTAATCTCCCCCCCCCCCCTTTCCAGATCTAGGAGGCGTTCTAAAGTTATGAAATAAACCGGTCAACACAGCGCCACTTCCCTTATGTTCCGGCACTAGAGAGAGCCACAACCGACCAAACCAGACCGCCACGCAATACTTGATTTCCAATTTCTTTTTGTCGTTCTCCGTGGCGCGGTGTGTCGCGGTAACATAGCGGTTAATGTATTCCTGAGTTAGAGTCAAGACCCAGGGTGGACTCCTGGACCGTCACACAGCGTTTGGTGTTTTTCCGCGTTTTTTTTTGTCTTGCCTTAATTTTTCCCAACCAAGCGAAAAAGGCGACAACGAGAACACAAGACTCTACGGCTCGTGAATCGAGGTAGAGCAATGTACTGTACACAGCGTGGACGAACCCACGCACTTCATTTCAACACAATTGCTAATTGCTATCTGTACAACTTCTCCATCACATCTTCCACTGAGTGCTTCGCTAGGCCCTGGGCTCCCCCGTCTCTACATAAGTACATAACGCAAACAAAGCTCGGGCCAAAGCCAAGCCATTATTGCTTCTTATGCCGCTTCGCACTCTTATCACTCGCCGCGCTCAACACGCTCGCGCTCCTCTTGTGCCCAGCCGCAGTCAAACTGCCACTGCTCCCCGGCCTCTTCTTCTCCCCATCCTCTTTCGGCTGTTCCCCCCCTATCTCTGCCTTCTCCCCATCCGCCCCATCCTTATTACCCTCAGGGGCCGCAGTAACAGACTTGTCAACTTCCTCAGCACTAGCCTTCGCCTTCTCCCCACCCTCCTCCCCAGCCTTCCCCTTCTCCCCATTCACCTCCTTCTCCTTCTCCTTCTCAGGCACAATCCCCTTCGCCCTGTCCCGTTCCGCCTTCTTCGCCTCCTCAATCTTAATCTCCCCGTCCAACCGATCACTAATCTTCCTCAAGTCCACCAGCGCCGTCACCGCACCCCAAAGCACCTCAAACTGTGCCGTCACCGCCGCGGTAGGCATCACCAACCTAGGAGGCAAGTCCAGCTCGCTGAGCGCATTTGTAATGCGCAGCTGCTGCTGCCCGCTCTTGTGGCTGTAAAGCTTGTTAATCTTTTCATACCGGAACGTCGGTCCGCTGCCCAGCCTGTCATGATAAGACACGCCGTAGACCTGCTCCTCTTGCTGGGTGAGCTTCCTCCTCTCGGGGGGTTGGGCGCCCTTTTTCTTGTTGTTGGCTCCCGATGTGGGGGTTGGATCGGCTGGTGTGGCCGGGGTGCGGGCATCCGAATCGCGGTGGGCGTTGTTATTGTTGGAGGCGGCCGAGGCAGCGATGCTCTCGCGCCGGTTGGCGGGGTTGGTTTCTGATACCGCGCTGTTGGGGACGGCCGAGTTGGGGCTGACGCCTTCGCCGGGCATGATGCTCCTTCTTTTCTTGTTTTTGTCCGTTGTCATCAGAGTCTGGAGGAGGTTCTGAAGACCGGCGGAGCTCTTGAACGAGTTGATGTCTGAGTCGGTGGCGGGGTAGTCGAGGCGGTTGTAGAGCTCACGACGTTCCTCGTTAAAGCGCTCCGTACGCGCGAGAATACGTTTGACTTCCAACAACAGTGACTCCTCTTCCCGCGCCTCGTCTTTGGAGCGTGACATGGTGTTGAGGGCAAACTGTTTGCGCTTTCTTTCCTGCTCCGGGTCAAAGTTTTGCATCATTTCGTAGAGCTCAAACTCGGGCCGTGTCATGTACTGCGCCGGCTTCTGTACAGCCATCATCTTGGCTGCCACCTCGTAATATCGTGCTTTCAGGTCCTCCATGCTTCGCTGCTTGGGGGCCGGCACCACAGCCGTACTGGTATCGCCATTCGCGGCATCACCGCCGGGGGGTTTTGGTGTAAATTCATATCGATCCCATATTATTGTCCACCTCAAATCAAAGTTCTTTGCCAGGTCCAACAAGTAATCTGTTTCCTCCTTTGTCCAGTCGTTATTCTGCAAGTTGGAGTGATACTGATCCTCGTTATACTGAGGCACGACGACCTGGACATTGAACTTGGCAAATGCCGAGTCCTCGGGCTTCTCCTCCTTCTTTTCAGAAGCCGGCGTCCCATCTCCCCCTTGCTGCTGCCCTTCGCCATCCTGTGCACCTTCTCCCGGCGCGCCATCATCCGTCTTTCGTTTCCAGTGTCTGAGCACAAGGGCGCCGTCATCTCCCCTCGCCGAATTGGTGAAAGCCTTAAGCTCCCATTTCGCAACCGGTTTCCGACTGGCAAAGCGGCGCTTCTTGAAGAAGTTAACTTCAGGTACGATCGCTATTGGGTTGTCGCCGCCCAAGTTCTGGACTTCGCGGGCCAATCCTTTCAGGTTTGGCCGTGGCGCGCTTGTTTTTTGTTTCTTTGACGGTCGAGGGGCGCCCGAGTGATCTGAGGGGAGGTTGAGTACATCGTGGACGTCTCGCGAGGTCATGGTTGCGGTCGGTTACGGTGCCCGGTAGGTCGGTGGTGGGGTTGTGGTCGCGTCGACAGGTGAACCCCGTGCACTGTGGGGATAGAGAGCTAAAGGAGGAGTTTGTCGGTCGCAGCAGTTGAGTTTTCAATTGGGCATCTGCAAACTCGACCTGGAAAAAACACGGGGAGTATCTAAAAACTAAACTTCATTAAAAGCAAATAAACGAGGTTGTCGCCCTCGGAATTTGATGGACTGCGCAACGAAAAATCAAAATTCTGATGCGAAGGTTGTCGAAAAATGACCGACGTGATATGATGATGGCATTCACTGTGAGTGAACGAACCTAGGACAGTGCTGGCCGCTGGACGCGAAATTCTGTCGAGCAACACCGCCCAAATTTTCCAGACACAGTGCGCTTCCACAGTTTCCATCCAAAGCGCGCACAGTCTGAGTTTCCAGGGTGAAGCTTTTTGGCCTGATCTCGCACGTGACTCTCCCTTCCGCGAACCCCTGAGATTGGCTGGGGCTCCGCTGGGGCTCCAACTTTTACTGAAAGCGTGGCAGCTTCCAAGCTCGACCGGGGTCGCGCCTGTGTTGCCAGTAAACCTGTGAACACAGAACAACCCGTCGCAATCTACACGACGATAACCTCGACGACAACGACCACCCATTAACCCATCCCGAAACGAGACACGCAGACGCCAATCCCAAATACCCAACCAACTCAATTGTCGACACTACTACCGCCCAAAACCACCTTCAAAATGAGGGCCATCCTCCCCCTCCTCTCCCTCGCCTCCATGGCCCAGGCCCTCTACTTCTACATCGACGTAACAACCCCCCGCTGCTTCTTCGAGGAGCTCCCCAAAGACACCCTCGTAGTAGGCCACTACGTAGCCGAGGAATGGGACGACCAGCGCCGCGCCTGGTCCAAGCACGACGGCATCTCCATCTACATCTCCGTTGATGTACCTCTCCCCCCCCCCCCCCATATATCCCCCCCCCCTCTCCCCTTATATCCCCCCCCGCCACTAACCCTCCCCGTGTGAAAAGGAAATCTTCGACAACGACCACCGCGTCGTCTCCCAGCGCGGCGGCCCCTCGGGTAAATTCACCTTCACCGCCGCCGAAGCCGGCGACCACAAGATCTGCTTCACCCCCTCCAGCTCCTCCGGAAGAGCCTCCTGGCTCAGCATGTCCCAGCCCAACGGCGGCATCCGCCTGACCCTCGACATGGCCATCGGCGAGACCTCCGCCATTGACAGCAGCGATAAATCTAAAATTGCAGACTTAGCAACCAGAGTCAAGGACCTTAATGCGCGGTTGAACGATATTAGGAGGGAGCAGGTGTTTCAGAGAGTACGTACAACCCCACAACCCGGGTATCTTGGGAAGTGATGACATAATATTGACACCAAAAAACAAACAGGAGAGAGAAGCCGAGTTCCGTGATCAATCCGAATCCACAAACGCCCGCGTCGTCCGCTGGATCCTGATTCAATTGTTTGTCTTGACTGCCACTTGCGCGTGGCAGCTGAGCCATTTGAGGAGTTTCTTTATTAAGCAGAAGCTTACGTAAATCGTTGGACAACAAGAAAGAGGGTGTTTATAGCGGTGTTGAAATAAGAGAGTTGCTGTCTTGTTGTGGTTGTTGTTGCTGTGGTTATGAATTAGAAAAGAGCCCCCTTTATGAACCGTTCATCTTGGTTGGTGTTTTTGTATGGGCTGTCTTTCCGTCTATAATGTATGTATGTATGTATGGATGTCCGTGTGGGGAAATCATGAAAAAGGTCAGATAGATCAGGAAAGAAAGGAGCAATTTGTGTTTCAAAGGCGGCGGCTGCGGCGGCGGTGGAAAAATGGTCTTCTTATAAACTTTGTCTTATCATGTCAAGAAACAGGATCTTGGTTTTGGAAGGGAAAGCGGGAGTTTTTTTGTTGTTGAATGCGAATGAGATGTCAATGTCATGTCCAACCAGCAAAGTTCAAATGTACAACGGTATAATGTCTTCACTGGATACAATCCAATCAACCGCAAAAATTACCAAAATCCTCTCGTTATATTTACACACACTACTCACTACCCTCACTTATCTATCTATCATCCATCCCTCCTACCCACCCACCCAATCAACTCCCCCAAACCCCAAGATACTCCACCGTCCACCACCATCTTTGCCTTTCCCCCCTCCGCTGATCAGTCCCTCCCTCCCTCAATCATTGGCTTGCACCTTGCTTGCCAATCCTCTTACACTCCCCCATGGTGCCCTCACTCCCCAGCTCCCATCAAATATAAACATCCTCAAAACAAAACACTAAACACAGGTAGACATAGGAAAAAGACAAGATTTGTCAAGAAAACCACAAAGATATATTAAAAAAACCAACACAAAACATTACAAACGCAAAAAGAGATTAAAAAAAACCCAATGCTATCCCATTTTACAACGCCCCTCTGTACAACGAAAAAGGAAATACACACACAACACACACACACACACACATACAGACTAGTCTTACAAGAACACAACAACTGACAATGACAAAACAGGGCAGGCAAGACTCTTACTTGGACTGCTGGACATCGCGAGGGATTCGTGCTTGGAGTGCTTTTTTTGGAGAGATTCTTTCATTATTTCTGGATGAGCAAAAACAAAAAGAAAAGAAAAAAACCAAAGAAAAAGGGATCCCCCCTCCTGTCCAGCCAGCCAAAAAAAAAAAAAAAAAAGAGTCAAAAGTAAAACCATGCCCTGTTACAATGCCGTTCTTTTTTGTATGTTCTCAAAAGGGATGCTGATTATTAGAGTGAGTTTATCTGTGAGTATGTGTATGTGGGTAGAGTGTGAGAGAGTGTGTGTGAGTGAAACGTCCCAAGGCGCCAAGTGAAGAGTGATATTTTTTCCTGCCAGGCCAGCCCAAGAGTAGTTATTAGCCCTGCCAACATCCCCGAGAGCTGCAAGCAGGTCAAAGGCCAGAAAGACAAAACAAGACAGAAAAAGGGAGAAACCGGATTATCGTAATCGTAATGATGTCCAGGAAAGGCGCCAAATGTGCTGGAATGCGCCTCGTGTAAGAAGGCGTCCTTCTATGTCCCATGCAAAAAAACAAAGAACGCATGTCGCAGACAAATCATAAAGGACTCCTATCTTCAAAAGCCTCTATATAGAACATGCCGCCGGCTGCCGCTTAAAGCGCTGATCCATCGAGTTAGTCGACTCCTTTTTGGGTAAACTCCTGACTCTGAACTGAACGAATAAAAGGCTTACTCAGCAAGACGCCAGATCAACGTGTAAAAAAACAACCAAACGCATTAACCGCAGCAAAGAGTCTTCATGAACTTCTGGAACCCTGTTGGCTGTGGCTGAGGGTTATTCTGGGGCGTCGCCGGCGTGTTCATGGCCGGCGAGTGGGCCATCTGCCGTTGCGGCAGGTTCTGGGTGCTGTTCTGGAATTGGGCCTGGGTTGATCCCGTAGGTGTCGCTGCTGGCATGTTGTAGCCCCCGACCGCGGTCCTTTGGGCCCCCAATGCGGGGGCGTTTGGCCGTCCTTGCTTCGACTGCCTCTGGTTCGGCTGGGGCGGTAGGGGTTTCCCAGCGTTTAAATGCGACATGCTCAATTGAGGGGCTCGCGGGTCGCTTTGGTGGTGTGTCGTCGGCCCCCTCGAGTTGCCGTGGATTTCCATGGCCGAAGCCCCGGGGCGGGCGTTTGGGTTGTGCAAAGCGCCTGGACGATCCCAGTCCCCCTTCCTGTCGGGCTTGCCAACCTTCATCCAGTCATACTCTCCATCCTCGGGAATGCCAGCCTCCTTGAGCGCCGTAGTGAAAAGCTCGCGGAGGTAGTCATAGTCGGGCGTGTCCTCGAAGCCGAGGTTGCGCACATAGGTCAGATACGTGACGAGCTGCTCGGGGAAGCCCTCACACAGCTCCTTGATGGGCGTCGTCTGCTTCTTCTCACCGATCTTCTCGTACTTCTGCTTATTAGTAGCAGCCTTGAGACCCTGCCAGGGAAGACCACCGCGCAAGAAGTACATGAATACGTGGCCCAGCGCTTCGAGATCATCTCTTCTCGATTGCTCGCGACCAAGATGGGTGTTGATACTCATGTAGCGAGCAGTGCCGGAAAGCGACTTGCGCTCGCGGTAGGGAATATGTTGCTTTGTCTTGGGATCGCGGTATTGCTTGGCCATACCGAAATCCACCACATGAATAACATTGGAGGTTTTGGAGTTTGGCCTGCCAATCAGGAAATTATCGGGCTTGATATCACGGTAAATCAAGTTCTTCTCGTGGATGGTCTGGACGCGGGACAACATCTGCTTCGCGACCATGACGACCGTCTTGAGGGAGAATCTCCGGTTGCAGTGGTCGAACAGATCCTCGAGGGATGGACCGAGAAGGTCAATCACGAGGATGTTGTGCAGACCTTCTTGGCCGAAGTAGTAAACATTTGGAATACCAGCTGTGGAAGTCTGTTAGCCTCATGTCTTACGCGTCCATAGTTGAAGGCGTATCTACTTACGGCATCCGACGAGAATCTTGTATGTCCTGTATTCATCTCTCAGTTGGGGAGCATCGCTCTTTCTTGGTTCCTGCAGTCATGTCGCGTTAGGATCCCCATTTACAAAACTGCGCTTGTCGCGAGGTTGGGAGAACGTACAAACTTGATGGCAACCTGTTGGTTGTTGAGGAGGTTTGTACCCTCGAAAATAACACCGAATGAACCCTCTCCGATCTTCTTTCCCACTCTATAGTGTACACCAACAACGTTGGACGATGACGATGCCATTTCGGGCAATTTGATCGTCAGCGATCAGGACAGCGACGCAGCGATAATTGTATGAAAAGCTCAATCTCGAATTATATCTGTAGCGATATCTGATGTCAGCCGCGCTGTTGGTTGCAGACCATCGGCCGAATGAATCGGCGCTGTGTGCATTGGATGATGGGCAGGCGTAATTGAGGCCGGTTGCTGGTCCAGATGGTGGACAGTCTAATTGGCAGCCTGGCGGTGTTGGATGGACCAGCAAAGATGATGCGGGTAGATTGGATGGATGGACGTGTCGAAGCGGAAAACAAATGTGTACATGTAATGCGAAGATAATGATGGGGCGTAACGGAGAGACTCACCCGATGTTCTGGACAGGACGTCAACGTGGATGAGTGAGCGGAAGGAACCCCTGGGCCAGGCGGTGGGCGGGCGGAGCTCTCTCAGCAGCTGTCGGGCGAGGCGCTGCCGTATTTTGTTGGCGTGTTCCAGGCTATTTTCCCCGTCGGTCGTCGATGTCGACTTCAATTGAACTCGTCGTGGAACTGGATGATCTCGTGACTTCAGCCGGCGTCGGGATAGGGGTCGCGGTTCGTGTTCGAGCTCGGCGGGTGGATAATGGACGTGGCGGTGGGCGCGAGGGCGGATTGAATTGATGATTCCGTTCCGTGGACCGTGGCCGAGTCGGGTCAGCAAGTGCACTACGAGTCCCAGGCTCCAGACGAGGCGAATTGGCGGTGGTGTTCGCGATTATCGGGCCCAACACGACTTGTCGTCTGCGGCCCTTGCACAGGCACACAGATTTTGATGGATGGCGATGGTCGTGCGGTGTGGTGGGAGGGTGGAATGGAGAAGGAGGAAAAGGCAGAGGGAAAGCTAAAGGAGGACGAACTGAAGGGGACGGCCAGTGCCAGGGCAGCGCTAGGGCAGCGCTCACCAGGCCAGCGGGCGAGGGCCGCGACAGGGGGGCTAGGCGTGCACGGCCAAAATCCCACAGAGGCAAAGCGCCCCAGTCCAGTCGCGACTTCTTCTGGCCTTCCAATCCAAGGTACCTTACCTTACCGATACATAAAATCAACTGGACAGTATCACGCCTGTGCCAAACAGCTGCAGGTCTGTCTGTGCCTCGAACCTGCTGTTACTTTTGACTCTGTTGGACAAGTCTGCCTTCAAATAAATGAAGTCAAAAAACAGCCTGGGACACTTCTGCTATGGATTGACTTTATCGGTCGATTGTGCAGCCACTAATTATTCCCCAAACTACCTTAGCTTGTCGCTTCAATGGCACACGCCCAGGACTCAAGCTGCCCTGTGCTTTTTCCCATGTGCCCACGGTTCACGCCCAAAAAGAAACGTCCATCCCGATCAAGCTTTCATCCCCGGTGGATCAGAGATACAACTTTGCAATCTTGTCTTGTCATTGGCAATGCATTGAGATGCAAGCGCGTCCGTCATATAAAAGAAACGGCCGCACAATACCCGCTTATAGCATCAACGTTCACAGGCTAGACAGTAAGAAAAAGGAGAGCCAAGGGAGCTACAGAATAGACTGGCCGAGGCGAACGAACCATCAAACGATCCATTTCCCAACCCCCAAATCCCCACCGCTAGAAGCTTGCCCGGAACGGCATCTCGTCCAACGGCATCGAATTAAAAAAGGGGGAAGGGAGCCAATGGGCTGAGGCGCATGACACTCCTGCTGCTTACTGGGGACGATGCAAACAAGCAAAAAGGAAGGTAGGACAAACAGTCTGGTGGTTTTCCTCTGTCAAGGCTTCAGTCCTCGCTCCGGGTCTCGGTGACGGTACGGATGATACGCGGTAGGGGAAAACGGGTAGGCGAGATGCATTCTGCGGGACGGAGTGGTTCCTTGGAGATGGCGGTGACGGTGACAGCCCGCCCTGTTGAAGGGAAACCCCCTGTTCGAACCAAAAGTCTGGGGAGCATCTCTTGCTTATTTTTTTCTTCCTGCGAGGCTGGGTGGTCCGTCCCGCTTTCTTACCGCAACCGACATGGGATCGCGTCCGAAATGTTCATCTCATCAGAATTGCTTGGAAGAGACCCGACCGACGTCAGATCAGACATTTCTCTTTTTCTTGAAGATCGATTGTCAAGATGATTGATTGATTGATTTTCTTCTGATGAACGCGGCTGTCAGCCCACCGCCTAGCCTCGAGGTCAACCTACATTTGCCACCAGGTCAAGCCAAAAGAAACCCAAGCCTCCCATTGCAGCAGCAGCTTTTTGACTTGATCACAAGCCATCATCGTCAAGTCTTTTCCTCTTTTTACCCCTTGAGCCAAAAACGTTGAATTCTTGGCGCATCCTAGGTAGGAATAGCTTGCAATGCAACACGATCTGCTGTTCGAATCCGCATGGAACGAAAAAAGCCTTGGATACCATCATCACACAACATCATCATCAGTTCCCCAGACTCATGCACCACACACCACTCTACTTCGGCCAAAATATGCACACCATTCCTTCCCCTTTCGGCCACCACCTCTTGTCTCGGAGACCTGCCTTTCTAACCAACCCCCACAGCTCAGCTGCAAAGCCAACTCACCAAGCATCCTGGCATCCCACATCCATGCATGCATCATCATCCTGTGGTCGGCAAGCAGAACGAAACAAAAACACCACAAAAAGACAAACATCATCCCGTCTTCTTATTCAAACCGGTTATTAGCAACGTAGGATTCTTAGGAATATAACCGCCCAAGACTCTCCAAAAAAGAAGTTCTCGATTTTATGTATTCTAAGCGCTCGGCCCTCCCGCCGAATGACCACCCACCCATCCGGCAGTCAAAAATATGCAGGAACGGGATGTCCGTTCGTTTCGTTTGTCAATGAAAAAAAAAAAAAAAATCTCGCCAGCACCTTTTTTATTTCCGAAATCACCACAGCCGAAAGTTGACATTTCATTTTTCTTAGCAAACTTTGTCCCGATATTTCCCCAAGCTTTGTGTATCGGACAGTCCCTAAATTTAAGGAGGATTCATCAAATCACCAGCCAAACATTTCACTTTTTGTGTTCCTCGGCGCGTTTGTCGCGTTTCTTTTGCTCTTTGCATCCTTCCATTCAGGGTTAAATTATTCTCGGAAATATGACCGGAGGGCACGCGCATCAACGAATCAAAATTCGGAATGTGACCATGACCTTCAAGGCATAAAAATAAATCAAAAGATCAAACGAAACAAAAGCCATGTATAACCCTCAGCCAACTTGTGACCAATAATATTATCTCCTGGATGCTTCCCCCCCTCCCCCCCCCCCCCAAAAGGCTCTTCAAATCCAAAATCCAAAAGGTTTGGTAAAGAAAAAAGATAAAATAAAAACCCCTTCAAAAAAGAGGAATGTGTCTCTAGAGAGACCATCCGATACCTGGTACCTCGCATGACTGGCATATTTTGCTCCCCTTTGCCCCCCGAGGACTGTCTCACTACTCATGGATGTTGATTGCCCCCATCTGTTTGCGCCCCTTTTATATAAGAAGAGGAAGGGTGTGTTGGACTCGATCAAAATCTGAGGTAACAACACCTCCAAACCTAGAAACCTGGAGACTCTGACCACCACCACCACCACCACCACCACCAAAAAGCCACCGTGACACAGTTCCTCTCAGCCCACTCGGTGCTCCTTTGGGGAGGTGAGATCTTGCGCAACGCTCTCAGACATCCACTTCTTGTTGTCTTGCAGTTAGGTATAACACGTTGCACCAGTCCCCCAAGAAGGAACAGCATCGTATACTACACAGGTATTCATTCCCAGCCCCCTTTCCCAAGGACTCGCAAGTGTTGCTCATAAATCCTCGTCGTTATATTCTCATCCTCGTTTTACGCTTCTCTCTTTCCTTCCTTTCTCCATCACCACCACCACCACCACCACCACCAAAATATAAAACAAAGAAAGGAGAGCAAAGCAGGCTATATCACAAATTACTGGTACACTTTAGCAAGTTGTTATGCGTGTGTGTGTGTATCCTCATCCCCCCACCGCCACCCATCGCATAACCCCCCCCCCCTTCCGCCTTCCAATCCAACATCATAGTTTGAAAACAACAAGAAGAAAAAAAAGACAAGCCTCAGTGTGTCCATCCCAAAACAAAAAGAGTGCAATTTCCCCGCAACCCCCATTTCCCATTTTTTGTTCTGCTCCGCTCCCTTTGCAAATTCATCATGACAGAACCAACGACAAAAGTAAACCACCCCGCTCAGCTTGCAAGTCCCCTTAAACTCCAAACAGTCCACCTCCGTTGCTCCCGCTGTCCTTGGCAGCTTCAGCAAACCGCTTCAGGCGCGCTGCGTCTTCGCTGACTGCGCTCCCATTCCCATTCACATGTGACTTGCCGGCCGCTGTCAACTCGCTGAAGGCCACCGTCACTGTCTTCTTGGCGTACTCCTTCGTGGTGAGATACCACGCATCCGCCCGCGCCTTTTCGATGTAGGTGCGCAGCTCGTCGTCCTCCCACTTCATGTTCTCAAGGATCTTCTTCTGAGCCGCGTCGTCCAGGGCGCTGAATCGTCGGTCCAGCTCTTCGGTATAAACGCCGAGGCACTCCGAAGGCTTGACAAATGGGTTGAACTTCTCATCCGAGAGCCCTATTAAGCGTGATGTTAGTATAGATTTCCACCAAGAGTTGGATAAATTTGCAACTTACTCTGTTCGTAGACAGCAAAGAGGGTGTGGTAGGTGGCCGTGTTGCCCAGCAGCTCCAGCTGCGCATCGTCGCCCTTGTTCTTGGTTTGGTTGACAACCTTCCAGTCATCACGAACGAAACAACGACGCCAGATCAGCCGCACCGCCTTGGCACGTTCCTCGCCCTTGAGACCGTACTTAGCGACCTTGAGAGCCAGGCAAAACGGGTCCGCAATGGCGTCCTCGTACTTCTCGCCCAGGTCGGCCAGTGTGAGTAGATCGATCAAGGTAGCAGGATGAAGCGCCTCGTGCTTGAGCAAGCGAGACATGCCATCTTCGAAGATCTGGTAAAGGGCTTTCTGCCTCTTGGGAATCAAAACGGCATGCTCTTTCAGAACAAGCTCCAACTCGGCCGACTCATCAACTCCGTCCCGGATGATTGGTAGGATCGTGCTGTAGAGGTTGTCCTGGATTTTGATAAGCTCAAGCTCATGCTCGATCTTTTCCAGGTTGATGTTGGTTTTGGCCAGCACGTCAGAAGTTGCGCTGCGGGCGCCGTCCCCGTTGACAGACTGCTCGGCTTCCTCAGCCAAAAACGCCAGCTTGCCCAAGCTGAGCTCAATCTTCTTGTTCCAGACCTGTTGCTCGCGACTCAGTCCAAGATTAAGAAGAGTTTCGGCAGCATGGTCGAGATCCTTTTCTCGTTGGACGTCATTGATCCATGAGATCTTGGCAAGCTCAGGCTTAGTTCGGAGAAATCGGGTAGCGTAGCCGTGTCTGTCGTACGGGAAGTCGAGAACGGCCTGGACACCGCTGCTCTCGAGCAGAACCTCGTAGGCACGGAAAGCAAACTTCTCCTCATATTCGTCAAATAGCCTGCCCATGCGTTTCTTCTTCTCCTCGGCATGAAACTGAATGTCGTCGGCTACACTTTGGGGAACAGCGCTGGCGGCCTTCTGTTCCATAAACAGAATTTGCTGCACGACAATCTCAGCAAGCGCCTCGAATCCTTTGTACTCCTTGGCAAGCTGAATGGCCTCCTCCCACAGATCAAAGTCTTTCAGACGAGAAACTTTGTCATAGACCTCTTCCTGGTAGGCCTGAATGTAGAGCTTCCCGCGCGCCTGGATTTCTGGAATTTCGCTTTCCGAAGCCCACGAGCCCTGGTCGGCTAATGATTGCAGGTGTTGGCTGATCAAAGCTGGCAGCAGAGCCCGGATGGATTCGAGGAGCGTTTTGATGGTTTGGTTGCTCTCTTGTGCTGGCGGATGAGACTCAAGCCACTTGAAACAAAACTCAATCAGTCGTTTATGGTTGTGGATGATGAGGTGGGTAGCCATCCACGGTTCGGGAAACCCATTGCCACCTGGGATTTTGGTGCTGTCCACTCCATACTCCCTAGCCCTCATGAGACGGAATTGCCGCGCCTCAAAAAGGGCCCCGTTCTTCAAAGTGGCAGCTTCCCATGCCAACCGGGTGATCTCATCATCAGTGCCAACTACCTTCTTAGTGTAGATGATCTTGATGATTTGGTAGGTCCAAGCAAGGAAGATGTCGAATCTCCAGACGTCGTGAATGAACCAATGCCGGACAGGATCTACCTCTCCGGCCGCCATGTTCAGGTCCGTCTTGTTGGTTTCATGAATCCAGGCAACGATTTGCGAGACCACGGTCCTCTCCCCTTGCGGTCGCTCTTCAAGAAACTGCTCATGCTTCTGCCACACCCACCTAGCAACAGCAAGTTTCTCAGCATTGTAAAGAAGCTTCCAACGAGTTACGGCATCGATTTCGACATCAAGCTCACTGAGATAGGCGATTAGACCGTCCAAGTAGCTTATCCGTAACCTGAGGTTGTTTTCGAGAGAGGCCGGAATGTTGGAAATGAAGGGTGTCTTGGAGCTCAGGATTTCGTTGCTCAATCCGATAGCGGCATTTCCAATGTCCTGGGCGGAAAACGGCAGTTGCCTCTTACCTCGGAACACGAGCGGGTTGTCGCCCTTGACACCGAAGAAGACGGCCTGTTCGAGCTTGCTCTTTGCTGTGATTTGTGGGGGGGTGCTTGTAGTAAACCGGTCCACATCCGTGACGGCAACCCTGACAGTCCCAACACCTTGCAACAAAAGCACAACAGCCGGGTTTTTGATCCTGAATCGGTGTGTGCGCTGCCCGTCTTGTCCCTGGTCATTGCTGGTAGGCTCTTCAATACCGGAGCCGACCACCTGCAAGGAATCCTCGTCTCGGAAGTCAATCACATCTTCGAACGACGCCGGTAGAATGTGAGCCTCGTCCAGCAGCTGCACCTCAGGAGAGTCGGGGGGCGAGCCCATAGAGGCGACAACTACGGCCCGGTCAAACACGACAAACGCAATAAGTCCTGGGCGCGGTAGGTGGAGTCGGGGTTTCTCTGCAGCACCAGGTCGGACGGGGGTCGTATATGAAGTCAGTGGGCGAACGCTAAAAATCCCGATGCCGTCCGCGCAAATCAACACCTCCACAACAGCATAGCGAGTCTGGCGCCTGTCTGTGTGTGATACCAGTAGTAGACAATGCTGCATCTCACTCCCGACAGTATGAGCCTCGCTCATAAGATCTTTGCGGAACCGGCTAGCGTAGATGTATTTCGATTCGAGGCCTCGCGGGATGAAGGTCAAGTCGAGTACTTGAAAGGAGTCTGGTGTAAACTCTTGGCTCTTCCTGTCGACATTGCGTACTGCGTCGATCAACTTGTCTCGAATGTCGGTGTCGGCAAGCAATTCATGCTGACCGCCACGGTGAATCTTCCAGGAAGACAGTCTCCCTTTTGTCGTCACAGCGACAATTACGCGCTCCCCAACGTTCGACCCATGACCTGCCCGGGCGGCTGCAATATCTGTGCGAGATGAAGAGCCAGTAAAGGCATTGCGAATGTTGCCAAAGAAAGCCCCCAAGTTGCTAGACAGCCCGTTACGGAGGAACTGTACTGAAATTCCAGGGCGGCCGTGGGTATCCCTGACGCTCATGTAGGCAAGGCGGCCACTGCTCAGAACAAGGATGAAGCCAGAAGTTTCCGCGTTCACAATCTGAACAACATGCTCTCCAGAGAACATGCCCGAAATCGCGTCCTCGACACCGTTCCGCTGTTGGCGGATGAAGTCGAGAGTGGCGGCGCTCGCAATGGATTCCCAGTAGGCGATCTTGCCGCTGACGGGCATAACAACCACCAGGCCTGGTTCATCGGAGGCGGCGGATGGGGGTACTAGAGAGCCGAGTGGAAGAGGATCGCTGAGGTGCTTCGAGGGATAGGGTAGCGTGAACACGAATGTTTCGGGGGAAGAGGCGGTCGATGCATATGGCCATACAAAGGCATGGGTATGGGTAAGGCTCAAAGCATAGCCGCTTGAGGAATAGATGGCGCCCTGCTGCCGGTCTTTAGAAGCAGTTAGTACTGGAAGTTCACGCAAAGCTCTCTCGTCTCGGTGTACAAGCAAATCGGTCTTACTTTGCGCGTCGGCGCGGAGCCTATCCGGCAACGCTGGCAGCTTGCTCACTGTGTATGCATTGTTCTGCGTCTGCAGATTAGGATCAGTTAGTATACATCAACAGGTTTCACGGCGCACCAGGAGGAAATAAGCGACATACCAGAACAACACTCCCATCGCCCTTGTTTGGCCTCTCGCCGGCTTTTGGCTTCTTGAAACGGACACTGAGCTCTCTTCGTGGAACGCCCACGTTCTCAATGCCGTCGCTCTTCGCGCCGAGCAAGTCGATCTGGTCCGACTTCACCTCAAACGTCTCAGGCGCGGCGTCGGGATTCGCAAACGTGGTTTCCGACAATGGCACTCTTTGCCGTTTAGCTTTGGGTTGTTGTACCGAGTTCTCGGCGCTGAGAGGGCGCTGGCGACGACGACTGCTACGGGTTCCCTTTGCGGGCCCGTTTTCTTGAAGGGTGGGCGAGAACATGATGTTCGCGGTCGCGACTTGATGTGATGTTTTTTTTTTCTCTAGGTCCTGATGCTGCGCGACCTGGCGACGGGACCGCCGATTGAGAAAGACGTCGCTTGGTTGGTGGAATTCGGGCAGTCGGTCAGCTATCTCAGCATATCAGGTGGTATCGGTAGAATGCTGGAAATCGCTGATAAAAGATAAATAGAGGCTGATATCAGGCTCGAGGCGGGCAGAAGGGGATGGAATTGAAGGGCGATGCCTCTTCTCGGTTTGACCTTTCCCAGGTACGAGTGACGAAGCCTTCAGCGATTGGCCTGTGTTGACTTTGGCCAAAAAAATATCGATATCTTATTGGCCGCAAGGTTCAAAACGTGGAGACCAAGCTGCCAGTGCTCTCTTCGCGCTAGCACCCGATTGAGCACACCTGCCAAGACAGAGATCCCCACAGTTGAGTCGATGTTAGAGCGAGACATCAAGTTGGACATCAGTTCGAGATGCCTTGGAAGTCTGAGAAGGCCTTTGTGAAGGCTAGAACAGTCATGTAGTGAGTAGAGCTTTTTTAGAGCTTTTCAATGTTTCTTGTACACAATGTATAGCTTATTTCTAAGAAGATATGGCGGCGCCTTTGAATGTAATGTTTTGATATTGAAGTTACGCACTAACAATCATTCATGCCCTGGAGGTTCCCCTTTGAACTTTTCTTTCGAGGGACATGTCGAGTGTTTAGGCTTCCTACAGTTATTCTTCTTATTTTTCGGTTATCATAGCTTTTATACCGTTATCCCTTCTCGATACCAAGTACAGAGGCCCATCAATGGGTCCATCCACTGTTACCAATAGCAAATTCTGAGGATTTTTAGGGGACCACCGACAGTGACATCATCGCGGATTGGAGCTCCGTCGCGGTTTTATTCCGTCGCAACCACCACCAACCACTACCAACGACACACTATCCAACTTTATCGGCGTTGAAGAAACATATCATTGGCCGATATCCCTCAGTTTCGATATGTTTCGCAGGAATAGAGAAATTGCTCGAGATATCTCATGCTCATAATTCCTGAGAGTATTATCAGCCATGAACCGAGCAGCCACATCCATCACTATCACTGACCCTTTTGTCAAGTACACGTCCCTGATAGCCACGGGTGTATACAGCCCTGATGCGGCCCAGTACCGCCTCGCCCACCATCTGCAGAAGATATATGCAAGGCTGAAAGACTACAAGCCCACCCACGAATATCGCAGCAGGCTGGGCCAGATTGCCAGAGCTATTGATCCGGTCACGACAAACAAAAATGGAAGAGACGATATCGCTTCCCCTACCCATCCTATCCGACGAAATCCCCTCTTCTCAAAATTACTTCAACGAGATGAGCACAAAGACAGCCTTGCCCTGACACGAACGCTCACAGACCAGCAAGCTGCTCTCCATGTCAACTCTCCCAAGGGGCTTTTTCTCTCCGGAGAAGTGGGCATAGGCAAGTCGATGCTGCTCGATCTCCTAGCCGAGGGTCTTCCCACCCAAGGAAAAAAAAGATGGCATTACAATACCTTTATGCTCCACGCCTTCTCACGGCTGGAAGAGTTCCGAAGGTCACATTCCAAGATCCTATCAACACATGGCGCAGAGTACTCGCTGCTGTGGATAGCAAAAGAAATGGTCGAGCAGTCTCCCATTCTTTTTCTGGATGAGTTCCAGCTGCCGGATCGGGCCGCTAGCAAGATCATGAACAATCTTTTCATTGCTTTTTTTCAGCTGGGCGGCGTTCTCATTGCTTCATCCAACAGAATGCCCGAGGAGCTTGAGAAGGCCACGGGGGGCTATTACTCGCCACCAACCACTGGCGGTCTGGTTGAAAGAGTGTTAGGTTATGGAAAGACTCGGTATGGCGAGCTGTTTGGACAGACCAGCGACTTTGCTAGCTTTCTGGAAGTCCTCAAGGCTCGGTGTGACTTTTGGCATATGGAAGGCACACGGGACTGGCGGAGGAGAGAAAGTCATGCCGGCAGCTCTACACTCCCTGCCGCCGAGTCAAATGCTGCAGATGAGTCGTTGCATACCGATAGCTGGTCAGCAAGAACAACCGTCAGCACAGCTGAGCCAGGTCAGGCGCATGCTGAAAGCAGCCCTTCGGCACCAGCGATGTATTTCTTGCCATCTGAAAGTCAGGAAACATGGCAATCCGTATACTCAAAGACTGCGGAGTGGGAGCCATCCTCTCACATAGTGTACGGCAGGAAGGTAACTGTCCCCAGACAGCGTGATGGAGTGGCCTGCTGGAGCTTCGATGACCTCGTGAGATCTCTTGGTCCTGCAGACTACATCAGCCTGGCGTCCAACTATCACACGTTCATCATTGACAATGTTCCCGTTCTGGACTTTTCAATGAAGAATGAGGCCAGAAGGTTCATCACCTTCTTGGATGCCCTTTATGAGTCTAGATGCAAGCTCATTGTCCGTGCCGAGGTTGGACCTGATGACTTGTTCTTTCCAGAAATGAGGGGGGCATCAGCCCAAGCCTCGACCGAAGCCGGGACAGCCAATAGTCAAGAAGAGACTGTCGGCGATGCCACATACTCAGAAACCATTGCAGAAGTCTTTCAAGATCAAATGTCACCATTCCGGCCAAACATCTCAACATATGCCGACTCTCGAAATGCCAAATACGACCCAGATCAAGATTCAGACTTTGGCAAAGAACAAGAAAACAAGATCGACTTCACCAAGGCCGGCGGCTTCACCGGGGAAGACGAGAGGTTTGCCTACAAGAGAGCAACCAGTCGGCTCTGGGAGCTATGCAGCGGGCAATGGCACGCACGGGAAGGGGATTGGTGGCATCCCCTGGCAAAAGAGGCCAGACACTGGGAAGGCAGGGAGGCGTCAAAACCTATGCCTTCGCCTTTGCATAGCACGGCGAAGAGCGAGATCACCATGGGCGAATCTGTAGAACTTGATGAGACCGCCGGCCTGGAGAGGCTCAGAGTTCAAAGCTTGAAGAAAGATGGCGAGCATCATATCACCTAAGTGTATTCATCCCCTCCTCGTGTTTGTGGAGTCAGCGTGGTAGCTATAGTCAGGGTCTTGTCCACGTCACCCTTGGACAAATTACCTGATCACGCTCTGGACAAAAGAATTGGTATTGCCATTCATAGTTGACGCCTCATCATAACCAACGGAGCTACACTTTTTGAAACATCGTAGGCCTGCTACACTAGGTATATTTAAGGCCTATTGACTATCTTCAAAGATGCACTAAACTAGCTATGTTTAATGTCTGCGAACTATGTTTAAAAGGCTGTTAACTATGTTTAAAGGTCTGTTAACTGTTTTTAATTAAAACACATCACATGGGTATCTTCAGAAGCATAGCTTACGCGGTTGTCCAGCGTTGGCTTGCCAAAGTACCTAATCTGTACTGCCACTTTCTTCTTGTCCACAGTTTGTTGATTACATATTCTTGGGAACTGGGCATTCAGATAGTTACCTTACCTAGGTATGTGGCTGGTAAAGAGACTTTCTCTGCTATAGTGCATTTTTGAGTATATGCCAAGTTTGCCTCGTGGTACAAATAAAAGTCTATATTAAACTTTAGCACTCGTCGTCTAGGTAAGCAGGCATGCAAGCCCGTCATGCTTCTTCTTAAATCTCTTCTCTCTTTTATCTCTTTTCATCTCTAAAACTCACAACTCTACAAACTCGCCGCAGCTTTTCACATCCCACCCACCGCTTTGAAAACTCACAGCTCCAACAACCTCTCTCCGCTTCTCATCATCCCCCCGATTTCAACTCTTGAACACAGCCAAAATGCCCAACGGTATCAAGACCAGCTTCCTCATTCTCTCAGATACCCACGCCGAAAAGGGCCTCCCAATCCCCAGCGTACCAGTCGACGTAGCAATCCACTGCGGCGACCTAACCGAAGAGTCGAAGCTCCACGAATTCCACACAACCCTGGAGCTCCTCCGCCGCATCAACGCGCCCCTAAAGCTAGTCATTCCCGGCAATCACGATTTCACCCTCGACAAGTCAGCCTTCCAGAAGAAAATCGACGAGTTCCACCGGCTGTACCCCGACTCTTCTTCTGATGCAAGCCTCATCAAAGCCGAATATGGAGATTTCGGAGAGGCTAGACGCTTATTTGACAAATCCGAGGACATCGTCTTCTTAGAAGAGGGCACTCACACCTTCCACCTCCAAAACGGCGCCAAACTGACCGTCTACGCCAGCCCTTTCACACCATCTCCCGACGCAGACTGGGGATTTCAATACAAGCGCGGAGAGCACCACCAGTTCAAGATAACCGGCGATGTAGACATAGTCATCACCCACGGCCCCCCAAACGGAGTCCTTGACCGTACAGCCAACCAGAGACTAGGATGCGAACACCTCTTTGCCGCCGTCGCGAGAGCACGCCCCAGGATGCACTGCTTTGGTCATGTTCACAGTGGTTGGGGAGCCAAGCTTGTGGCATGGCGCGAGAATGTACCCAGCGAGGTGACTCCTACTCACTTCAGCGCCATTGACAATGGGGGGTCGGTTCCCGTGGAAAGTCTCGCGGGTATTCTCCAGGGGAAATGGGACACGGAGGACGTGAGGAGGGAAAAGGAGGGGCGACTGGGGGGTTTGAGGAGGATGGGGTACCGCGGGATGAGTCACTGTGTTGGGGATGAGCAGCCGGTTGAGAAGGGGCGGAATACGCTTTTTGTCAACGCGGCTGTCAAAGCGGCGAGTGAGGAGGGGATGCAGTTTCCGTGGGTGGTGGAGATTGACTTGCCGGTTGCTGTGATGGATGGGTTGAGATGATAGAATTGAGTGTTTAAATAATATAATTACATGTGGGCAAGTCTCCCATTGTTGAGAACATGCTTCTTGAATTTCATATAATGCGGTATATGTTTCTTTCAAGGCCTATAAGAGTGAGATTACGTGCCTGTTCAGTAGCATGCCAATGAGTCTGCTGAACTGTAATGTGTGTAAGGAAGGAACTGTCTGGCGTGTCTGCTAGGTAGTTTGGAGGTGGCCGTGTTGGCATTTTTGATAGGTAAGTGTAATAAAATGGCTGTTCGGCTGTGTTGATACACAGTGCAATGAGCTTTTTGGGTAAAGCCATGTACATGTTGGCATCTTCAAAAGTTTTATCATAGGTAAGGCATTCTTGCTAGTTACCTAGCTAGTCCTGAAGAGATCATCTCTCAATGTCAGAAAAAATGGAAGACGGTATAGGCAGTAGCCACGCAATATCATTACTTTTCCGACTTCCCTATTAAGGCACTATGTGAGTTCGGCGAGAAGAGCTCATCTCCGAACAAGGCGAGGATGACAAACTTGTAACATGTGACACCAATACGATACCTATCGCTAAACAGTCCAGCAGGAGAACTAAGCGACGGGAACGACACCCGTTTGGCGCCTTGGTTTGCATTCTATGAAGTTGTGTTCCATAGATAGGGGCTCATAACGAAAGCCTATGCAGGTTCATGCCCTTTCGTCACGATCTGGGGGGCGCTGATCACTGTGAGGCACGTACTGGAGGTAGACCATGTACCAGTACCAGTACCTTTCGGAAAATTTCAGAATATCTACAACACCAACCTTGCTAGGCTGTCATCAGTAGCTGCATCTTGGGATCTGTGTGATAAGAAAGGAAAAGGCTGCAGGCGCCAATCGCCAGGTAGAGGCTGGCGGGTAAAGCATGTGATGGTATAGTGATGACCAGGTGGTGAATGTTATAGCTATCTGTATGGTGGGGGACCGTTGCAACAAGGGTGGGAGTGTGGCATGATGAATATGCCTAGATCTGGAGTAAAAGATATATATATCTTGTCATCTTGTGCTTGTCCCAATAGTCCTTGAGCCTCGACCGCCGGTAGCTGCAGCCCGTCAGATCGTTGGATCCCCTGACGAACGCCACCAGGGCTTTTTGATAAGAGGACGGGAGTGATGAAAGTTTCGAAACAACATGTCCGACCCCGGATTTCTGCACATCTTACAGAGTCTGGAAGGGGTATCCGGGGAAGATGTGCCGTTCAAATCTGACGTTGGGCACAAGACAGCGGGAGATGTTCGGCGGGTCGAGAGGCGATGGGCCAATGAAATGGCCGTGATGAGATCTGAGGTGCTAGTCTAGGCAAAGGTAAGCGCCATATGGCGTTAAGCAGATGCAGAGCCTCCCGTTTGGTATGGCGGACCTGACACACATATGAGTGAGCCCACTACCCGCTTCGCATTGTGAAATGTACGGATTATTCTCCAACGTCCCGTCGTTGTGGGCGCCAAGGAGGTAGGTTGCGCAATGATGCATCATCTGCGGCCCACTTGAAGGCCACACGGCCGAGAGGAGAAATGTGCGGGGCCACCAAGGCAGGTAGTGTAGGCGAGACGCCGAAACTTAAACGCCTTCGACCTTCCCGTGTCTGCTGCTGCACGACATGATTTCCCCAAGAACGGCAATGCTGGACATAATGATGAAAGGGTCAAGGTCTGGCCAGTGAGAAGCAAGCGGTACCTGCAGATGCTGGAAATAGAAACCGGGCTTGTGGTGTTTTGGAAGGTTTCTAGAAAGATAGACGCCCGAGCAACATGTGGTGTTGGACTGGGCTGAGATGAATCACCAGCTCTTGAAACAGTGTCGTTACTTCGCACTCTGTTTTAAGACAAGGAAAAGAAACATTGAATCAATGCCCTCCTCATTAGAGGCTAATATTGATCCGAGTCCAAGTTCCAGGTTCGGTCACGTTATGATTGATGCCGTCATTTGCAAGTCACTTCGGCCTTCAACGTCAGCGGAGCGGACTTGGTTCCGAGCCCGAATTGACGAGTCACGACGTGATAGAGACACATCGCAAGTGGGCGTCGTGCCGTTGTTAGCACCGAAACAGCAACTCCTCCGGTCGACTTGTTCTGGCGGTCAGGAGAGCGTCGTCGACGGCCCCGCATCGGCCCGGTCTGACGAAGTGACCGTTCCGATACTTTTATGGGGCCCGAAATACGTATGCCGATTACAGCATCCACTTTTGCTGACGACACACCCGCCCGACCCTGTCAATCGCCCAACATTACGTGCGTCTACGCCTGTTGGGTCGCACCACACCGCTCAAATGGCCTCCTGTTCGGTGAACTGCTTTCTCATCAATATGAGCGAGTCCGGCCGGATCTTCAACATGGTATGAATAGGATGGTGACAGAGTCAAGCTGCATGCTTCATCACGGGACGAACATGCTGCGGCGGGGCACATGCCGGTTCGCATCCTCCAATTCGATTCGATGGCAGCTTTGTTTCTAAGAATACTCGATTATTCAAAATCCCGCCTTCTCATAGGCCCCGAGGGATCAGATTTCGAACCAATCAGAACCAGCACACTCTCTGGACAGGAACGAGACACCACTGCGGTAGTTGCGCTTCCTCTCCCTCCGGCACCTGGTCCCCCCTTCGCCTCCAGCAAGAAAGAGAAAAAAGCGCGCGTCGCAGAGCCTGATATTAAAGGTCGCAACTTGTGCATAAGGTGTGAGATGGTGTTCTATAATTATCACCCATGCCTGATCCCTGCACTGCCTAGACCACCACTTCTCGGAAGATTAGCGACCTGTGGGTTTCATCCTCGACGTCGACGCTGCAGAAGCTGGGTTCATCCTGAGTGTGGGGAGAACCATCTCTCATCAGTGATGAGTGACAGTCCCAGGAGCACCGTCGGGGCACAGGATTAACACGGTGAACTATCACCGTCAGAGGGCACGCCATGTCTCCTAGGGTGGCTCTGGTCACGACGTGATGGTGGTATTCCAGCGTCGTCTTCCACACAAAACCGCACGTTGCAAAGTCGGCGCTTGGCCTGATTCGGAGGAAAAGGCCCTGGCAGCGCAGCATTGGCGACCGTTTTCGTGCGAGCTGGAGTCCAGCCGAGGCATTCTTCTGACCAGATTTCGTGATGAAGTCCAGCCATATTGATGGGGGTGGTTATTGTAAGGACATCGTAACGGTACATACTAAACTGAATCTTTCAGACTCCAACGCTCGTCGCAAGAAGAAGCAGGAAGGGGATTAACGCACCGCGTCAAATTGCATGAGCACCGACCCCTGTCACGGCCCGTCATTGGCCCTCCTCGTGAGACTTGAGCTCGCTTCACGCACTCCCATCACCACATCACCGGCTGGCAAATCCTGCTCGACTCCTCCTCTGGCCGTGTTCGTTGACCCCAGAAGCGGGGTCATCTTATCTTTCTCGGGCCATCCAGCCAGGCAGGCAGGGGAGGCCTTTGATGCCGGCCTCAAGTACAAGGAAACAAACAAGGTCCGTTTCGGGGCGAGCAACGCGGTGTTTCCTCAACGGCCGCCGGACGGCACTGTTCATTTCTCCGGCCTGTGTACGGCAGGTACGGGGCGGCGGGGGTGGAGATGCTCGAACTGCGTGACGCTTCTCTTCGCTTGCTGCAGGGGACAGTCCTCCGCTCCAAAGCACCTGCAGCCCAGTATTGAGGCAAATCAGGTCAAGCATCCTGATTGCATCGCTTTCGGGTCGCGGATGGGGGCCATCTGACCCGCATCTCCGTTTCCCAGCCATCGAATCACCCACGCCGCCAGCAAACGATGCGATCTTTGTCAACCGTTTCTTGTATCTCGCACGCGCCAAGCGCCTCCAGATCTCGCGGCCAGGGGGTTGCCCTGAAGCTCTGTGCGCGCCAAGACAACTGCTCCAACTGCAACTCTTCTTCACTGCTGCGACAGCATCTCAGGCAAAGACAGGAACTGTGTTGAACCTCAGACGGCGGGCGAGCAACACAGTGTGGTACAGTGTTACACCACAAGGGCAGAAACAGACGACAGCCGCAACGCTCGGCTGCGCATCTTGTCGATGAGGGCAAGCGATTCGTCAGCAAGGAACGACTCTGCGGCAAGCACAGTGTTACTCTGGTTCGTTCAAAGATATTTGTCGATTCGTGCAAGTGGCATGTTGCACAGCTTATATTGGCTCCCTCCTATCCAGCCGCGGTGAAGCCAGGACTTGGTATGTGGACTCGCCTGGTGGCGGCTCTGATCGCTTGATCGCTTGTTCGCGCGAAAGCCGCTCTTACAAGCAAGAAAGCACAACTGCAACCACCCACAACCGACTGACTTGGCAACCTGGAAGCCTGGGCTGGTGCGGGCGGGACCTGCTTGGGGGACCGGCAGCAACTGTTAGGCCGCAGCTTATTCGCCTAGGTAGTCCGGCCCGGGCTAGGAATTACTTTACATCATGTCCTTGCAATGGAAATGTAATTAAGATATCGGTAGATACCTGCGATCCTTGTGATTCTTGTGGAAGACGCGTCCGCAGTTGTTGGTGTTCTCCAACAACAACATGTCAATCCTCAGTCCTTGCGAGCAAAAAGTCTCGACCCCTGTCCCGGTCGTGAGTGTGCCGACAGAGTGTCGCTTGGCGGACCTTCTGCAAGTGCCTGCCTGGCCCAGCCGCTCATCATGGGCGGGAGGGACAGACCTTTCCGCACTTATTCCCAAGAAGGCAATCCAACCCTGGCCTCAGCACTCTGCAGCACATGTACCGCACACACGGCACGCACACCACGCAGAATCAACAGCCAAGGTTTCGTCACGAGACTAGGTACCGGTACATGGTCGGTGACAGGCGTCTCTCCCCGGCTAGGCGCCATTGTATTGTGAAATACATGTATTATCAACAACTGCTCTGCAAGGGAACAACACCCTTCTCATTCCAGTTCCCTGCCCGCGGCGTCTGTGCGACTCGTGGCAACCCCCAGCACCAGCCGCCCTTGCATTTTTGACGCTTGTCTGCTGCGAACAGTTGACGAAAGCGAAGACGGCGGCACCGGGCTTCCCCCGTCTTCTCTTTTTCTTCAGCACGAGGTGTCCGCAATCTGAAGAGATCCTACCGGTTTCTTTCTCAACTAGTTACCTAGTCTGCCGGGGTAAGCAGCGTTTCGAGTTACCAGTTACAGAAATACCGTATTACCAGGACCCCGGCTCCCGCTGGGTACGAGTATGGTACGGTACCAGCCTCCCCACCCCATCCCCATCCATCCCCGTCCCATCACTCCCCTTCCCGACAGGCGCAGCGCAGCGGTGTCCGTAATCGCGCGTTAAAAGGGACCAAGCGCCCACATCCCAAACTCCTGTTGAAGAAGGCTGGGGTTTTGGCTCAAATTTCCTGGAGACGGTCACAGCATCAGGACGCATTGGCTCTCGGCACACGTTACGTTGCACGCCCCATCGACAGCGCGCAACTCTGCTTTGAACCACCGAGACGAAGGACAGGACTGGATTGCTGGAGAGGACGGGACAAGGACAGGAACAGGCAGGACAGGACGGACAGGGCGACGGCGGCGGCGACCCGGCACAGCAATAACACCTCGAGAGCTCCGGATCTTTTCACCCAAACACCTCGCATCTGTTCTGCAGCAGTTTGCAGCTTGCGCAAATCAACATTCACCAGTCGGCGCCGGATAGGACCGTTTATGACCCTCTGACGTGTCATACCGTGCTAGAAACCAGTCAACCTCGCGATCTCAGCAACACACTCTGGCCTGCTGGGAGCTCAAAGAAGCTGGGAGCTCCAAAACAAAAAAAAACAGGTGGCAGCTCACGACAGCAGCTATTGCCTCCTCACTTGACTTGCTAGGTTGAGCTCTGCAAAGCAGTCCGCGCAAGCAGTGTCACCCGGCCCAAGGTCCGGCGACAGCACAAGCTATTTCCATCCAGGGCGAACCCAACGCTGGGTAACGGACGCACGAGCACCGACCGGTCCCCCCGCCTTCCATCACTGGCGCATCGCATCCGGGATTTCCTGCAGGCTGATCACACTTTTTTTTAACGCTGATTCATCAGTGCATTTCACGATCCCCCAGACCCAGCGCATGGTCTCTTTAAGCTGTCTCATTTATCTGCCACACCACTCACCCATCGCCACCACACACTTCCGGCACCGCCAACAGCGCTCATCATCGCCATCCAAGTGCGGTCAATCAGCTGGCTGTCTCACTAATCAACTGACCGCCTGATAGCTTGTCTATAACAATGTCGACATTTACAGCCCTCAATGGGGGCTCACCAAGACCCGCCGAGGTCTTGAACGGGACGACCGACTCGGAACGAGGACCCGGCCAATCGGCAACCGCAGATCCCAGGCCAGCTGCCGCTGAAGGCTCCACCAGCCAAAGGCACGATAGGCTTCCATTTCCAGGGGCATCATCTTTCTCATCAGCATCAGGTCAGGAGGGATCGCACAAGAGGAAGCGGTCAAACTCAGAATCCTCAACCAGAGAACGCCAGCCATCTCCCGCTTCAAGAAGGGAAAGAGCCGAGAGGACCGACCAGGCAGAACCTACGGAGCGGACCGACAGAGCAGAACGAGAGGACCGTCCTGAGCAGTACAGCGCGCAACGGGTTCGTTCAGAAACCCGTGAGGGCTATAGTACTCCACAGAGGGAGAGCTACCGGAGTTATGGCGATGAGAGAAGGGACGAAAGACGGGAGGATGCGGACCACTGGCACTCGCGGGAGTCGAGAGAGGAGCGCAACTCCAGTTACGAAGTCCCTTACTCGGCAGGACCAGTATCGGCCATCTCTGACGACCAACCCAGCGACAGGCACCGGAGAGCAACGAGCCAGGGAGACAGCGCCGACTATGGGGATCAAAGTCCGGACGGAGATGACCGAGGCATGTACTCGGGCCAGTACACACCAGAGCAGCGCAGAGACGGGGTCATCCAGTCAGATCCCAAGAAGAGGAAGCGCAATTTCAGCAACCGCACCAAGACTGGCTGTCTGACCTGCAGGAAGCGCAAAAAGAAATGCGACGAGACCAAACCAGAATGTAAGTTAGGCACCGGGATTTTTCGTTTCTATGCTTTTTTGTATGGTAAAGGTGTTGTTTATATGGGCCTCGATATGTGGTCGCGTTTGGCCTGGCCTGTTTTGCTGAGCACTAACAATCCTACCAGGTAACAACTGTATTCGGGGTGGGTTTGTTTGTGCGGGATACCCCCCGCAGAGGGGAACATGGCAAAAGCCCGAGGCCAAACCAGCCCAGATCAACATTGAATCGAAGGATCCCAACTATGTCCCACCAGGTGCCTACGGGATGCCTCAGCAACCGCCTTATCCCCGGGAGCCGCTCCCGGCTCCGCCATCCAAACGCGACTCGATTGCTTATAACCGCGTCCAGCCCACGCTTCGGATCACTCCTCCTCAAGGTCGCCCGTTGCAGTCTGACGACGATAGACTCACCGCATCCACGCTCCCGAGCTCTATCTTGAGTCCCGACAACAAGCTATCTGCCCTCTCTTCTGCCTACACTTCATCGGCCTCTGCCATGTTTCCCACGCCTATTAGTGCCGTCACCAACTCGGCCTTGTCTGACCGGGCCCCCAAGGAATACCAAAGAGTGCCACCCCTGCACGACCTCACTAGGACCGATCCCGAGCAGCAGCAGCAGCAGCAGCAACAGCAACAACAGCCACAGCAGTCCCAACAGGCAGCATCGACATCAGCACCTCCACTACCTCCTCCCCCTCCTCCACAAAGTACCACTGTCGCCCACCCCCCTTATAGTTTTCACACGGGCCGAACAGCTACTCCCCCAACCACCCAATCTGCCCCTCCTTCTCAGCCACCCTCTTCAGTTGGTGGCAGCAGTGGTGGACCACAAGCCACCGCCCAGCTTGCCCTGTCCCACACTCAGTTCCCTTCTGATCGTCCCCGCCGCGAAAAGGAAGAGATGCTCAACGGCCGCCAGTATTATCCATTCGACAAGGAGCTCGTTCTCGAGCGCGAGCGCTGCAACGCCGCCTGCTGGCGCTTCAACAACTCGACCAACCCCAACATTGGCGTCTCACCTGCTGAACGTGCTCGTCTATTCCGTGACATCCTCCACCCCCGCGAGGGCGTTCACCTCTCGCCCACGCTCATGTCGCCCGTCACGCACACTGGCCGGGTAGGTGATAACACCGCCGTCGAGGCCCCCTTCAATTGCGATTACGGCTACAACATCCAGATTGGGAGTAATGTCTCGATTGGAAGGAACTGCCTCATCAACGACGTGTGCGAGGTGCGCATTGGAAATAACGTCATCATCAGCCCGAACGTGTGCATCTACACGGGGACGTGCAGCACGGATCCGAGGAGGCGGGCGGGCAACAGTGGGACGCAGTATGGGAAGCCGGTGGTGATTGAGGATGACGTGTGGATCGCGGCGAATGTGGTTATCTTGCCTGGCGTGAGGATTGGGAGGGGGAGCACGGTGGGGGCGGGGAGCGTGGTTACCAGGGTGAGTTTCTCCTTTTTCGGTTCAAACACAGATGAAGAAAATATGCTAATGTGACAAACAGGATGTGGCAACCTACAGCATCTACATGGGCCTGAAAGCCGGACACAGAAGGGGCATCGCCTTTGTCTGAACAGATATCTCTGTATCATTTTCCCTTTTCACCGTCTCATTACCGCTCGTTTTTGACTCGCATAACATCATTATCATTGGGATGAGGAGGAAAAACACTGGGTATATTATATCATGTCTTTTCTTTTCTTTTTTTTTTTGGCGTTTTGTCTAGCAGTTGTAATCATGTCTTCCTATGATACCCAATATTTGATGTACTCTTTTTTTTGTTTTTTTCTACTGTCATCTTGTAATCTATCCTATCGAGCTGTATCATGTTGTTTCTATGGGATGGAGGGGGGACAGAGGAAAATAGTCCACGTGTTATGGCGTGGGGTTGGAATGTTTCTTTTATTTGGAGGATGGCATCGGCTGGGCTGATGTTTGTGTATGGTACGAGAAAGTTAGTTGGGAGGAAAATGGGGAGAGATGTGGGGGGGAGTGCGAAGAGTGATGTGAACAATACAGACTTATTCCCATTTTACGTTTTATTCAGCGCAATCAATGTCCCAGTGTTTGGATAGACCACGACGATGACGGCATGGGAGTCCTCTGGTCTTTCCCCAGCGAAGTAGCTACCATCTCCATATTGCATGGTGCAACGGCTAGGATTTTCCTAGCCTCATCTTGACTGCGCTGCCCTCCGAGGTAGGGTTAGCTATGACGGGATGACCGCTGCGCATTTTGGGGTTCAATTTCTGCCACACACCTTTTTTGGGCTGACTCGGATTTTATTCAACAAACCTTTTTACATACAGCACACATACGGAGTAGGAACATGTCAACCAGCAACAAGTTTACCAAAGTTACGGCATTGTATGGTAGGTATGGTAATACATACATCCGTCATGAAAGTGTAAGATGCGAAACTGCGGCAGGGGCGGGAACGAGGGTCGTAATTTTAGATACCTTGCATTGCCTACCGCGGTCTCGTCTGGTCTGGTCTGGATTGCAGGGGGAAATGGATGGCTAGATGGATGGGATGGAGTGTAATATACTTTTTCGTGTCGTTTGGTTTTTTTGTTTGTTCGTCTTTTGAGAATATTGCACCATTTTATTGCTCTTGTTTTGTGTGTGTGTGTGTGTGTGTATCAAGAGAGAAAGAGAGTATATCGACTCGAATGACGTTGACAGTAATTAACGGCTGTGGTTTGTGTGGTACCTTCCTTTCGTGCTTTGGTAAGGGAGGATGTAATGGGAAGAAGGAAGGATCGATAAATGATGTGTATGTGCGGTAGGCAAGGTAGGTAAGATCTGGGGTGTGACGAGACAGGAACAACCAACGCCTCCACGCGGCATGTAAGGTAGGTAGGGAGGGCGGTGCAACTTGACAGGAGCAAGAAACGGATGAACAAAGTGGGAGGGAGGTAGGTGGACCGGATGGATTACTTGCATTCTTTGGTACAAATATATCTGCGAGTCTGCTGCGCCTTTTTCAGATGGGGGTTTCGATGTCTGATGTCTGGTATCTGGAGGTATTACCAAGTTCACTGCCTCTGTTGTCATTTCTAGTGAGGTATAGGAGTGATAGTCGGATTCTAGTGCAGCAATGGACAACTAACTCTCTGCGGTTGGAGTTGACCCGGGGTGGGGGTGGTGAAAGTTATGTCTAAACGTGGGGTGGGATTTGCACAGCAGATGTGTACCAGGTATGCTTGTTGGTTGTTTATTCTCTTTTGCTTGCATATGTGTAGGTAGGTTCGGTAGGTCTGGATGTAGGTCCAAGGTCCAAGGTCCAAGGTCCAAGGGTAAGAAGAAATACGTTGCAACACAAACCTCGCTCAGAGTCAGTCCCCCACTGGTAGGCAGTTAGTTGTATTGTAGGTCCTGTTCAAAGGGCTCAGGTGCAAAGGTGCTGGACCTAAACCACATACACACAAGTAAGCACAGCCATTTTTGCCCCTCCCCCTCCCCCTCCCTCCAAGTCCTACCTACCAGGTAGTCAAGACTGATGCCATGCATGTCATGTCACCATTCACTAGTCCAACTCCAACCCCAACGACCCAACAAGGATCTTGACGCCAGCACGCGGCGTAGACGCGGCCGGCAACTGCGACCAACTCCTCACTTCCACACTGTGCAGTAGTCCTGTCTTTCCTATCTCGGAGATAGTGGGTGCAGTTTTTGGACTGGATATGCGTCTATCTCCCATGACGCTTACACTGGAGAGGCGAGATCCGGGACCACCATCCCATCTTCTCGAAGTTGAGGTACGTTGGCGTCAATGTTGATGTTGTACAACAATAGACAGACGCTATTCCATTGTGTAAGCGACAGGCGGGCCTTCCAAGTTCAAAGGCCGCTGAACGTACTCAACTTGCGGGTGGAAGAAAAGGGGGGGATACCCGCGGGGGGGTTCGGGGTTGGGTGTAACCTTTGCACTTGTTTCTCCAGCCAGGGTGGTTATTATGCGGGCCTTTGGGTTGGGTCGAGTGAATGCTGGTACAGTACATGGATATAAACGAACGGTGAGTTGGCGGTGGTCAACGAGGGCCAGACCACCAGGCCCAGCCCAAACAAACATCCCACCGTATATGTTGGCCATTTTGAAGGCTGCGGGGGAATGTCATGTCATTTCTGCTATTATTCGGTGAACTAGTCGTAACTGCCATAAATCTAAAGACAGATTGGAGAAAAACACTGACACAGGTGTTGGGGGTGGATGGATACTCTGATGTGTTATTGTTGGCAAGGAGAGACACCCCTTCTACTGTCCAAATCGTAGGTAACACATGCCAGTCATCTCTGAGACCAGAAATCCCGATTTAGAGGGACAAAGTAAATCTACCCATCATGCCATAATGATTTCCTGCCCTCGCTATCCCACCCAGCCCCCAACCTCAACCCTTCTTCACCTTTCAGCTTTCAGCTCTCTCCACCTACCGACCCTATAGCCGTCATCATCATCACCATCGTATACAATACTCACCGAGCCAAAGCGGCCGCCTCACACCGCCTCCCTCTTCTTAACTCCCGGAACCACATCTACATATGTAAGCTCGTCGCCATTGTCGTTACCCACGCCGCTCCCGCCGCGGCTGGCCCACCCGGCACGGCATCCGAACGGCAGAGCAGCTTCGGACCGGGGGATCATCATCGCCACTTTTACCGTAAAATAAGCAGATGTATAAGAACATTTGGGGGGCGGCTTGTCTTGTCAACTATTCTTTCCTCCGCGCGTGTGGGGGAAAAAGAGGCACGGTGACGGCCAGGTGAGGTCAGGTCAGGTCAGACCGGCATGTGAAGATCATCATCACTTTAGGCACCTTAGCGAACGAAACGGACCTGGGACGGTGAAGTTGTTTAGGCGAGTTCATGATATTGGAGTCGGATTCATGGGGAGGGTCGGACTTTTTTCGTTTCTTCGTTTGCGTATTTGTTGTTTTCATCTTTTAATTTATGGGGGCCGGAAACAGAGGCCTGACTGGGGAGATTTGTATTCACCTAACTGCTAATGATTCTGTGTGCAGGATCAGACTTCTTTTCGTGGTTACTGACTGACTCCCAAATCCCATCAGCTTTTTCAAGATGCAGCTGGACAGTGTGCAAGTCAGGCAGACTGACCGACACCTCAATCTTTAGGTTCGCCGACTGGCTCGTTGGTGCCTTACTCCATTCCCTCGTAAAGTGACCAACAGCATCGCCCAGTGTCAAGTGTTGGCCGTTGTTCCTTTCATGTTAACCCTGAACAAAATACCACCTTGAAGCGCAGTTAGTATATCTTTGCATCTTGTGTCCCGTTTGGGATATCAGATCCAACCACACAAATATGCAAGGCGAATTGCCGTCAACGCATGTGTAGCTGTACCATCGCAGGAGCCTCACTTTCACATCATGGTAGAAGCCGTCTTGATGTGTAAGCCTCCCGACCTCCAATATATGTCTATTGCCGGTATATTCATACCATTTCTTTCTCAGGTATACCCCATCATCAACACCTAATCTCAACACCGCCCTTACTAACAGTCAAATACTTCACCCCCTTGTAAGGCTTCATATGCTCCACCATCCCCCTACTCTTCCTCGGATCAATAATAATACTCTCAACCTTGATCCCACTCGGCAACCACCCCTTCACCGCAAAACTAACCAGCGCCGAGCTCGGCATCAAAATCTTATTCTGTGCCTGCCTCTTCTCGTCCCGTTCCGCCTCCCCAGCCTTACTATCCACCCCTTTATCCTTCGTAGTGCTCGTAACCGCCACATCTTGATACGGCTCATCATAATTATACCCCCCTCCCCCACCACCAAACCCAAATCCCGTCGGATCCCCCTCCTCCCCTTCCTCCACAACCTGCTGCCCAACAACCGTACACCTCAACACAAACGCCGACGTCCCCTGCGCCAGCTCCTTGTTGCTAATCGTCCACTCCAGCACCCTCTCCCCAGGGTTATACGTCGCGTCCCCTTTACTCGGCCTAATCTCAGGCACATTTCTCACATCCTGCGGCAGCGGCACCGTAATCACCAAATCATGCAGCGAAGGCGAAGCCGGCGTCCCAGCAGCCGGAATCCCAAACCCACCTCCTCCTCCTCCTGGCCCTCCCCCACCTGATCCCCCCCGTCCCGCCAGCCCAGCCCGAGCACCCATATTCCCCCCTTGCACACTCCCGCTCGACCCAAAAACCTTATTCAGCTGCACCCTCACCTCAAAATCCGACCCCGTCAGCCCCAACCCCGTCTTCATCTCCAAACTCACTGGCAATTTTAGATTTCCAGTGGGCGGTTTACCGTCAGATGAAAAAGGCAGCAAATCAACCTCGTACCCTGCCAGTGTGAACCTCCCGTCTGGCGGGATAAAACTAAGCACACCAGGTTGCTCCCTCCACTTTGCCAACCTGACGCAAGGGTGAAAAACCGGTAGGTCAATGATACCCTTCAGGTTGTGTTTGCCTGATGGACCGCTCAGCGTAACGACTATATCTGGCACGCCAGAGACTTTAGACGTGAAAGCTATCGTCCCGTTGGCGAATGCTGCCAGCGGGCGACCAGATGGTGCCAGAGTGACAGAAAGTGTCTCAACAACGTCGGCGTACAGCTCGTTGGAGGTATGCCGGACATTTGCTCTTCGCCAGGGGAGGGCAGGTGTGTTTTGTGATATTAACGAGGAGGTGCCCATACTGTTGCTGCCTATCCCCCCGCCGAGGCCGGTGCCAAAGTTTTTTCTATTTGTTTCCATATCAGTATCGTAATGAACCACACACAAAAGAAAGGTGTTGTGTGTAAAGAGGCATAAACGTACGTAGGTAAATTCAGCCCTCCCAGTAACTTGTCCATGAACCCCTCCACCTCGATCATATCCCTCAGCGCGTTGGGCTCGGTGGTGTTGACCGTCCCTGCGTCGCACATTTCGGTGAGCAGCTGGGCGACGACATCGTAGTTGTTCTCGATTTTGTGGGCTAGGAGCGGCGCGCCGAGGAATTCCTCGAAGGAGTCGACGAGGCGGTGCAGGAACTCGAGGACGAGGAGGGGCTCGACTTCGGAGGAGCTGGTGACGAGGAACAAAAGGTTCGCGTGAGTGAGGCTGAAGACGAGGGTTGGTGGGTTGGTTTGGGGGAGGTAGATCAGATTCGGTCGGGGCACGGGGTGCTCGAGGTAGAGGGGGAGGAGGTAGGATGGGGAGAGGGGGCGGGAGGAGTAGGTGTGCGAGAGGATCGGGCTGCTTTAGAGATTTGTCAGTAAACTAAAAATAAGGATATTTATAACTATGGGACTTACTTGTGCTCGTCGTAGATATGGAGCGCCTCGATTACACCGTTCATAGTGGGCAGGTTAGCTGTTGCGAGCAGTGGATGTAGTTCAGCGGATAGATGGAAGCTGTTGGCGGGCACTGACGCAATGCGCTGTGGGAGCTGGCAAGGGTCCCGGTCCTCAGCGTTCCAAAGCTTGGCGCGCCAAGCGTTTGACAAGTGAGGTGGGTCTTGAATTTGACTTGTTCATTCTCGAACGTCTCATGGTCAACCTCTCTCTCATTGACATAAAATTCACAAATCTCACAAACATGGCCAAAGAAGATATCCCACGCCTCTCCCACCTCGACAGACCCGAGAAGCTCGAGGACCTGCTCAAGCAGGATAGAGATGATGACTGCCTTTCGTGCAGGATAGTGGGTACGTTTCCCTTCTCGTTCATCTCATCTCATCTCTTATTCATGATCTCATGTTCTAACCTCGAAAATGACAGGAGGTGGTGCGTTTTTGGGTCTGGCAGGGTACAGCTACATCTCAGGGCATCAACAGCTTCAAGCGCAGAAAGCCGCCATACTGGCATCAAAGTCGAGATTTGGCATGCGTGGCAGGAGTGCCGCCATCACCGGTCTCTCATTAGGGTTGGCGTACCTGGGGCTGTACAGGCTGTTCAAATGAGGAAGGGGATAATTAATGAAGGGACGACCATAACAATCACCACTCAATTGGAGAATGGAAACGGTCTTTGCAGTGGGCATCATCAAACAGTCTACATGCACCATGTTGAACCAGAAACTGCCGAGCCAAGTCAGAAAAGTCGGAGATGGAGCGACTGGAAAGGAAATGAGAGTATCCAAGATCAAATTGTACCATATTGTGTATACCGCCAAACCTTTTTTTTTCATGTAATGCATCGACTCTAATTCAGTGAGTGCAAGATGACCAGAAAGAAGGAAAATAAGGAAGAGAAGATAAAAAAAAGAAAAAGCTCACGGCCAACCCTCCCAACAATTCGGGGAAGGGTGGCTCGGTTACGAAAACCCGTGGGTTTTACTTCGACTCGAACGTGGGAGCTCTCGGTGAGTCCCGGGGGGAAGCCCCAATACCCTCACCACTTGACCACAAGGGTTGTTGTGGTGAGGGTACTGGGGCTTTTGGAAGATAGGCGGTTGAACTAATATATATACCGTGGTTCTGCTCCTACATTTGCTCTTACTCTTGCGGTGGGCAGTTCAGAGCCGCCCATGAGGAAGAAGATCGACTGGGTGATGAGCATGATTCCATTTCTAACGTATCACAATCCGAAGCCGCTTATCCCACCATTCCATAGCGACTCATTATTTTGCCTGTCCACGCAATGCCTACCCCTAATATGTGCAGCAGATATGATACAAAATAATATACACCGGCTTCCTGAGCCTAATCCTTATGATGACCCCTCCGCATCCTCTAGCGTGACGTCTGCCTTTCTCCTCAACGCTACAAAGAACCCCTCTCTCGATTCCTATCTCATGTCAGTTGTCATCCCCTCCCTCAAGAAAAGCAACAAACTTACACTCCTCGACGACTCCGGCTTTTCCCTATGCACCTTTGCAAACATCTTCCTCAGCAACAACTCCAACGCCTTGTCTTCCTGCCCCTGGTAGAACTTGCAGACAAAATGCCCACCCGGTCTGAGCGTCTCGCTAGCAAACGACAGCGCCGCTTTACAAAGGTCCTGGTTTCATTCATGTATCATTATCGTCATCACCAAACATCCCAAGTCAAGAAGAACGAAAACAACCTACCATACTCCCCGCGTGATCCGCAAACGAAATTCCGCTCGTGTTCATCATCCTGTTCAAATACGAATAAGGGTTACTCAAACTGTTGATAGAGAAACCTTGTGTCTGAGGCCAGGGTTCGGACATGTCGCTTAACACCACCTTTTTTTCTGTCAGCATCACTACCAATCCCAACTCTCAGCTATGTTTGGTGACTTACATCAACCAACCGCAAATTCTCCCTCTTCTCCTCGCCCTCCTTCTCCAGTTCCTCCTCCTCCGCCACAGCTCGCCTCTCCAAATCGATATAACTCCTCCTCTCCACCACCTCGTCCTCCCCCTCTTCACCCTCACCTCCCAACCTCCTCCTCTCCCGCCTCTTCTTATCCGCCTCCACAACAAAACTCTTACACATCTCCTGAACCTTCCTATTCAAAAAATTTCCCTGAATAGCACTAACCCCCCTCGGTGGCTGAGCAGGCAGCAAATCAATCCCTATCACCGTCCCATTCGGGCTTGTCCGATCCAGCGCAATCTGCGACCATGACCCCGGTGCATACCCCAGATCGACAACAATTTGGTGCTTGTTCCGTTGAAAAAGGGAGTATTTCTCATCGAGTTCCAAAAGTTTGAACGCTGCTCTGGACTTTAACCCCTTGACCTTGGCGGCGCGGGCAAAGACGTCGGAGGATTGGCGTTGTTTCCAACGGTTGTTAGAGGAGGCGGGGCGGGTTTGTTGTTGTAATCGGGGACATGATGATGATGGGGACGTCGAGGAAGGGGTTATGAAGAGACATGAAGGTGGTGAGAGTGAGGATGAGAGTGAGAGGGTGCGATTAACGGGTCGTACTGCGAGCCGAAAAGGTGCCCGGAGGCAGGGTGTGCTCATCTTGAGAGAGTGCAAATTTGAAAAAGATCTGAGCCTACAAGTGTCATAAAAGCACCATGAAACAAACTTGGAAAAAGAGAAAAATCGAAAGAACGACTTGAAAGGAAAGCGTTGGGATTTGAATGCGTTGATGAGATGACAATGAGAGCCTGCAGAATTGATGCCTGTAAATGCAGCTACCCGAGCTTTCACATCTTGGCATGAGTCAATGCATCATAAGCATCGCGTTACCGAGTATCATCGCTCGCATACTTGCATATCATTGACAGCCTCAAGACCTCACCATCGATATGAAATCATTCACGACCATACTTGATTAAGTTGAACAGTATATGCATTCAAGAAATGAAACAGCAAGTCATCCCAATCCCAGATGTATGTATGTAGCCAAACAATCAACCCCAAACTCCTTCCCATGCCCAAGAACGCCTTTCCCCTCCTGAATATCTCAGCACAAAATCTCAAGCCAAAAAGCTCGCTCCCACACCTCTCTTATCCCTCTTCAGCGGTGAAAAGGCCTTCCCTGACCCCCAGTGCCCATCACCTTCCCCATAGGCCCCTTGTTCATTCTCGAAACAGGCGGCCTCTTCTTCACCCCACCAGCAGCCGTTATTGACGTGGCCGTTTGCGCAACCTTCTCCCCTTCGTCCTCCTCAAAAATAGTTGGAGGCCCCGCAGCACCGAGCAGTTTCCTCTTCTTCTTCTTTTCCGGTTCTGCGCTCATAGAGCGTGACCTCACCGGTGCTTCTGCTGCTGGCTTGGAAACGGCAGCTTCCTCGCCCTCTGCCTCTGCCTCTTCGGCTACGTTCTCCAAAGACGGCATAACAGCAGGAGCCTTCTTGACACGAGGCGCTGGCGCATCATCACCTCCCTCATTTGCCTTTCCAGGCGAAGAAGGCTCCAATGGCTTCGCCGCGTTCGTCGACCCCTTTGGTCTGCCACGGGCCTTCTTCTCTACCATTTTCTTGGCCTTAGACGCAGCGGGGGCTTGCTCAGCTTCTGCCTCTGGCTCAGCTTCCTCTGCACCAGCAGGCTGCTCCTCCTCCACCTCCATCGGCTCAGGCGCAGCAGCAACAGCAGTGGCAGCCCCCTTAGCCTGTTGCCCACCCACCGTCGCAACAGTAGGCGTCCCCTCCACCTCCGCAATCGAATTCACCGTCTTATTCAAAAACGGCGTAATCGAAAACGTCGACTTCTCCACCAACACCGACGTGTCAAACCCCCTCTTCTTAAGAGGGCGTTTCGGCCTGTCGTCCATTCCCCCCGGCGTCATCAACACCTTCTCATCCACCATCAACTCGTCCACCGTCCTCTTCTTCTTAGCATTCGCCTTTGCCGCGCCGGGCTTCTTGAGGGGAACACTAGTAGTGCTCCCAAGACCAGCAGGAATAGCAGGGACCTTAGCCGTTGCCGCCGCCGTCCGCTCATTCGCCCTTTCCAGCTCAGCTCTGCACTTCTTAAGCTCTTCGACCGTGTCCTTGTACTTGTTCTTCAGTTTCTCGACCCGGTTGAGGAGGGCATTCTTTTGCTCTTCCGCGTCCTCCACCGCTTGCTCGTTTTCTTTTCGCAAGGCCTCAATCTCCTTTTGTTCTTGGGCCAAGGCCTTTTTGAGAGTTGTGAGCTCCTCCTTTAATTGTTCCACCTCTTCCCCGTCGGCAGAAGCCTCGGTGGTCTTCTCCGCCTTGGCCGCCTTCTTCAGCGCAGCTTTCTTCTCCTTCTCCAACTCTTGCACATTCGACCTCAGCTGCTCGAGCTCCAGCTGCACCTCCGCCACCGCCTTTTCCTTTTGCGCAGCCTGTTTCCTTTCCATTGCAAGAGTCTTTTCCACCGTAGCCAGTTGCTCCCTTAACCCTTGCGCCTCCTCTTCCAATTCCGAACCCTTCACTGAAGTCTTCTTCTCTTTGGCCAACTGCTTTTCCAGCTCTCGGATTTTTTTCCTCAGGTTCTCTTCCTCTTCTTCGTTCTGATTCTCAGATTGCTGCTGCTGGAGCAGTGCAGCCTTCTGCGCGGCCCGCTTCTCGTTGGCGAGCTCGACTTCCAGCGCGTTAAGCTGTCTTTCGAGGGCTAGCTTCTCGGCAAGGACGTCCTTTTGGTGGGAAAGTTGCGACTTTAGATGTTCGACTTCTGGCTTGAGGAGGGAGAGCTCGCGGGAGAGGGCGAGCTTTTCGGTGAGGACCTTGGAGGAGTCGACGGAGAGGGTGGTGAAGGCTGTTATTTCTTCCTGCATCACAGCATTAGCATCGCTGGAGAGTAGAGTGAGAAACAAAAAGGGGGTGTGGCATACCTTCAGATTAGAAATCTCACGGTTCTGCGTCTGCATCACCTTCTCCTGCCTCCTGCACCGTTCGTGCAGACTGTCGAGCTGCTGGCGCACATCGTCGGCCTGGTCGACAAGATCTTTGATGCGCGCGTCTCGTTGGGCGATTTGGTCTCTGAGGGTGGAGGTTTCGTCCTGGAGGAGGAGTTGTCGGACTTTGGCTCGTCGCGCGTCCTCTTCTCTGATGACGAGTTCTAACTGGTGGGCGGATTGCTGGTATTGGAGGTCAAGCTCGTGGAGCTTTTGGGTTCTCTGAGCCGCATAGGACATATTAGAATAATGATTGGGAGCATAGAGACATGAATGTGTGTTCTCGCACCTTTTCAGAGTCCATGTTTACATGGTGCGACGACGCGTTTTCCGACGGCATGGGTCACGTACAATGCGCGCAAGGGCGCAGAAATAATAAAAAAAGACTGTGGGGGTTAGTAAGACTGAATTGACCTCCGCGAGGGAGTCTTGAGGAGATGAGGGCGTTGCGATGTGACTTTGGCGACGGTGAGGTGTGATGACGGAAGAGAAAGTGGTGCGCCAGTGGCGGGGGGACCAAAGCGTTGCACTCCAGGTTTGAGAGTAAACAATCTGCCCAAAACAGCCTAGCGGATTCGCCCCCACCATTTCCCCACTCTTCAGCTTCTCCTGCCAAGAAGTGACAGCCGCTGGCAGCCCAATTGGCGGGCCGATTGCCAGCCTTGCCAGACCTGCCAAGCACGGGAAGCTGCAGGGGTGTAACTGGCAGAGCTCCAGCTCCACTGCAACAGTTCGCTGACGTTGAGGACACAGTTGGAATTGGAATTTGGAGAAGCTATTGAGACGTCGTCGTTGTCGTCGTCGTCGATTGATCGCCATAACCACCACTCGCACGCTCTTTTGACTTGATTGTTTCCTTCACACACACACACTTCGAACCACACCATGCGCTGGCTGCCCGCTTTCCTGACGGCCTCGCTGGCCTTCGCCGGCGGGTCGTTGGCAGCAAAGAAGACGAGCGAGGAGCGCTTCAACTCTTTCCATGCCAAATCGATTGCTTCCTCATCCGCAGCGCCCATCAAGCTCAGCGATCCCTCCTACAGGGAACTCACCAGCCAACCGCGCGATTACACGGCCGCCGTTGTCCTGACCGCCATGGACTCCCGATTCAACTGCCAGCTCTGCCGCGAGTTCCAACCCGAGTGGGATCTTCTTGCGCGTAGCTGGGTCAAGGGGGACAAGGCTGGTGAATCGAGGGTTCTCTTTGGAACTTTGGACTTTGCCGACGGGAGGGAGATTTTCATGAGTGTACGGGTCCCCCAACATGTGTTTCTCAAAACCCCACAGCTAACATCCTTATTCTTGATATAGCTCGGCCTCCAAACCGCCCCCGTCCTCCTCCTCTTCCCACCCACCGTCGGTCCCCACGCCGTCGCCAACCCCGAGCCCCTCCGCTATGACTTCTCCAACGGGTAACCTCTCTCCCTTCCCCTTTCTGATGCCCCCAATATCCAACCTCAAACTAACACCCCCCCTCGCAAAAACAGCCCCCAAATCGCCGAAGTAGTCCACACCTGGATCGCCCGCCACCTCCCCGACCGCCCCCACCCCCCGTGAAAAGACCCATCAACTGGATGCGCTGGATCTCCACCACGGTCCTCACCCTCGGCAGCCTCACAGCCTCGTACGTCGCCTGGCCTTACATCCTTCCCATCATCCAGTCCCGCAACATCTGGGCCGCCCTCACCCTCATTTCCATCTTGCTGTTCACCAGCGGGCACATGTACAATCACATCCGCAAGGTCCCCTACGTTGCCTCAGATGGAAAGGGCGGGATCAGCTACTTTGCTTCTGGGTTTCAGAGCCAGTATGGACTGGAGACGCAGATTGTGGCTGCTTTGTGTAAGTTTTCGTCTCTCTCTGTGGGTTATTGAAGGGATATGTGTGCTAATATTATGGGAATAGATGGTTTGTTGTCGTTGGCAGGCATCTCCCTCGCTATCAAGGTACCCCGGATCCGCGATGCCAAGACGCAGGGTGTTGCTGTGCTGGCGTGGGGTGGTATCTTCTACTTTACTTATGCGTTCTTGCTGAGCGTCTTTCGGGGAAAGAACCCGGGGTATCCTTTTAGGTTGCCTCCTTTTGTTTAAATGGGGTTGTCGCGAGAAAGAGTTGAGAAAAGGTTGGTCTGACCGTGGGGAAGGCGAGGAAAGAGAGTCAAGATATAAAATCAGATGTGTGTGTACAACAGGACCTTATTTTAGGGGGCTTTTTTTCTTTTTCTTAAGAATGCGTTGTTTATTTAGCATGTAAAAGGCGCAAAAAAGAATTTGAATTTGGGAAAAAATGGAAAAGTGATGATAGAACTTTGTTAAACTCTGTCCGTATGCACGTATGATATTTTCATGTTGGCGAAAAGAGTGTAAGAGAGTATGTAGGTGCGGTAGAACATGCGAACGGCATTATCTAGCTTGACACGCCATCATAAGAATATCAATTCACCAAAGCCCGATTAGCTCAGCTGGTTAGAGCGTCGTACTAATATAACATTATCACTAGGATGCCACTGGTGGTTATATGTAGTCCATGCGAAGGTCAACAGTTCAATCCTGTTATTGGGCACTTCTCTTTTGTCCCTGAATCTCAGGGTAGTAGTATCTCCTATTTCTTTTTTTTCAATATGAGCGTTTAATCATCATGATCCCGGCTTTTATGCAGTCAGGCACTGTTGGGGTTGGTTTCCCCGACTTTGTTCCAAAACTGTTTCTATCTCTTATCTTGGCATTTTCAGTTTGTGTGTGTAGATATCTTCTTTGCCAAAGATATCGTTAGTAACTGTTAATTTGCAGCTCAAGTTTCTCTTTGTTAAACTACCTTACATACTTCAACTTCCGCAAAAAGACAAATAATAGTCTCCGCTTCTCACTCAATCCCACTATCATTTGCAACCAGGAAGCAGCGAGTCAAAGACGGCAAAAAGCCTGCATAGGTTAACAGGAGGAATGAGAGGCAAAAAACAAAATTGTACTCTCCCGCCGGGAATTGAACCCGGGTCTCGAGCGTTGTTGTCTCTTCAAGAGAGGAGAATGACAAGCTCACATACTGACCACTATACTACGGAAGATTTTCTTTTCAGGTGTGGACACCTGTTGTAGGGTTGTGGGGATTGTTGGATGAGGAGGAGGAGGGAGGGTATATATATGTGGGCTCTGGCAAGTGAAACAGGCAGGGAAGGGACGGTCGGCAATGGTCGAGTTGAGTCGGGAGGTAACCTCAAGGATGGTGGCTGTTGGAGTGTGGAGTACAGGACCTTTCTGCCAGGGGAACCTAGAAATCCATCAATCTTTCTTCGCGGCTGCATTCATTCGTCGTCGCTGACCGAGTGTTTCTCTCTGTCATGACGGGGCCAGTACTAACAATCTGCCCCAGGACTGAAGAGACGAGCCTTTCCTTTGATGTGATGGTATCGCTGACAGCTGTGGCTGTCCGAGTTAAGCCTGTTGGTGAAGGACTAATCGAGGGCTAGAGTCCTTTTTTTGTATTGGTGTCAGTATTGATTCTGGGAAACGAGAGAAATGAAAATGAGATTGCAAGAGGATAAAAGATATGAAGATGATGGCGGGTCGACGAGGTATGTGGGAGTATGAAGGTCAGGTTGATGTCAGTGGCTCGTGTGGTAGGGTAAGTAGTTATTAAACCCCTGACTCAAGTTTGTATGTGCCTGAAACTCTGAATTTTGAGTTTGTTTCTTTTGAAAGTGACCAAATACTAGTCCTTAAAGATGTAGGATACATTTGTGAGAAAATGAAATATGAGTCTGGGTTCTGGGCACGCTTATGGAATTTCTGCTCTAAGTGATGAACATAATAGCTTGAATAAAGTAGGATGCTGTAGGCTACTGATTACTGGGTAGACGTAACTTTCTGAGACCATTAGGTAGTATCTGAGCCTTACGATATCTTGCCCAAGCTCGCTCATGAGATATTTGATCCCAGTTTTTTCGGATTCAATCTAAACACCTCAAATACTTGATCTCAGGTTCTTGAATGTTTGATTCTAGCAATGCCGTCAGGATTGCTACAAACTGAACAATAAGCAGGACAAATGTTAATGCTTAGGTCACCAAGCACAAGAGTTTGTGTTGTTGCTGGAGCGAGGGAACACCAAGCCTGGAGAGATCGGTATCAGACTGAGATATTCCCGGTTTACAATTCACTCATTCATGTCCACCTCCCCTAGCCACAATGTCACCTCGGCCCTACTTACCGTCCTAATTGCCGTGAGACCTTCCCGGTATCAACCCCAGCGGGCAACACCGAAGCGCTGACGCGAGACTGGCTGGTTCCAAACCACATTCAACGGAACTCGGGAGGCAATATGAGGTAAATACTCTCAGTCGGTACCACCGCATCCTTCCCCAGTTCCAACACTTGCTCCATCTTGGATATGTGTAACTGTGTGACGATGTATGTTGTATGTGGCGAGGGTGGGTGGTGGCGTGCACTCGGATCCTAGCTGTCGCTGTTCCGGGCAAGCAATAATGAACTGCATGGCCTCTAAAGAAGAAAAGGGCTATGATCCACGCGCGCATCTGGAGCGAAGGCATTGAGCACAACGTAGGTACATACAACGTGTAACATCCCCAATCCCGCCTAGGTCACCGGTTTGCTAGCTCCGTTGCCGAACGAGGCACAATGTCTCTCATTGCTTGAATGGACGGGCCTGTATGTATGTACTCAACGTTTGTTCCTGCCGCCCAAATAATACAAGCATTCCATCGGGCTTTTAAGGCCGCTTCGGCTAAACCACCCCGGAGAGTTTTTGTTCGGCTGCGTGTGACCCTTCTCCTTGGGATTTTCAAGACAGAAAGCAGCTTTGGGGGAGGGATTGGTGTATGCGAGTCTAAGTTGTGTGTGGGTGTGCATGTGCCGGCTAATACATGACTTTGCGGCTTAATGGGCGCGGCACTATAACCGTTTATAAGGCAACCAGCAAATAACCAAGCTCTGTTTCAGATGATGGCGTATTTTAGCCATCTAAACTGCCGCTTGGCCCCGAAGACACAGTAGTACCCGGACCCTCCCCAGCCAACTACGTACATAGCCTTCTCTCACTTTGCCGCCCCTGTGAGAGAGCACCACACACTACCTAACTCAACAGCCTGACATTTTGTGGAGACCCCGCATTTTGCAACTCGACCAAATCCCGATCCCTTGGGGTGAGGGGGGATCGTGCATTTGCTCAGACCTGTCCCATCCCTTCCAGTCCAGTTCCTGAGAGGGGACCGTCATACAGACATGTCGGCATTTCCCATGTTAAATCAAACATGACAAGAGGAATGCTCACCATTGTATTATTGTCATGTTGCCACACTTCGGACCTTTCAGGGTCCTCACCCCCTTTCGATCGTGATCATATGAGCACAGTTTCTGATGGCACCATGCCTCCCACAGTATTCATCCAACCGCAGACAATCTGGCGAGCGCCCTCTGTTCCGCATCCGCATATTATCTTGGCGGTAGTCGCGATTTCTCCAACACGGCTGACGGCTCGGAGCCCCCACTGCCTCCAGCAACGATCGCCAGCGTTCTCCACAAGAGCTGACGATGGTGGGTGCAAGGGGTTGGCAGCGCCCTTTCCCTCCTAGGCCCCAGTGTGACCAAAGGGGGAAGATCGAACGGACGTGCATGAGATGGACGAATACCCCAGATTGCACATGGCAACCCATAGGGAGGTAAGTTCCGTCTTCCCCACATTTTCCTCGCAAATCGTAGTGGTAGCCGCCCGTTGGCCTTCCACCAATCCAGAGTAGGGCCGGCGGTCGTCGCCTGAGCGTAAATGAAGCGGTATATGAAATACCAGATGGGGATCTGGGAGCTGTCCAGTCGCCTTGCTCGGCACTCAACACCAGCCCCGCACCCTATATTCCAGCGGCGAGTGCTCGGCGCGGCTCAAGCCTTCCTCGGAGGTTCCTGGCCGAGACCACGGGCCTGTCTTCCTGATTGCAGAGAGCTCTGCTGTCCGTCTTCGAGCCGCGTGAACCATGTGAGCCAGGAAGGCAAACCGTGTTGGTCAGTCTGATCCAGGTTGTTATTGACTTGGGACTTCAGGGGGGGACACAGCAACGCCAAGTGACGGAAGACTCCCCCGGTATAAAGACAGACCACCCTCCCCTCCTCGGCAGAAACAAGATCTTCCTCCCCCAGGCCCTATACTTCTGCAGTAAGTGTACTCGTCGTTGCCCAACATGAAGGTCACCAGCTCCGCCGCCGCCCTGGCGCTCGTCGCCACCGCCGTTGCCGCTCCCTCCCCGACTACCTCTGAGAGGCCGACCAAGAGACAGGCTGGTTGCGCCTCGGCCGTCTCCCTCAACGCCCAGACCAACGTCTTCAAGCAGTACACTCTCCACGCCAACAACTTCTACCGCCAGGAGATCGAGGAGCTCGCCATCCCCAACCTTTCCGACCCCTCCCTCGAGGCCGCTGCCCGCAAGGTCGCCGACACCGGTTCCTTCGTCTGGCTCGACACCATTGCCAACATCGCCAAACTCGAGCCTGCCCTCGCTGAGGTTCCTTGCGACGAGATCCTCGGTGTTGTCGTCTACGATCTTCCCGGCCGTGACTGCGCTGCCAAGGCCTCCAACGGTGAGCTGAAGGTTGGCGAGCTCAACCGGTACAAGACCGAGTTCATTGACCGTAAGTGAATACTTCTCCTGACAATGTCGAGAAAAGAGCAAAGAGACCTAACCCTGTTCCTCCAGGCATTGCCTCCATCCTCAAGGCCCACCCCAACACCGCCGTCGCGCTCGTCATCGAGCCCGATTCGCTCCCCAACCTGGTCACCAACTCCGATGTCCAGGCCTGCAAGAACTCGGCCTCCGGCTACCGTGACGGTGTCGCCTACGCGCTCAAGACGCTCAACCTCCCCAACGTCGTCCAGTACATCGACGCCGGTCACGGCGGCTGGCTCGGCTGGGACGCCAACCTCAAGCCCGGCGCCGAGGAGCTCGCCAAGGCCTACAAGGCTGCTGGGAGCCCCAAGCAGTTCCGCGGTTTCGCCACCAACGTCGCCGGCTGGAACGCCTGGGACCTCTCCCCCGGCGAGTTCTCCACGGCCTCCGACGCCAAGTACAACTCGTGCCAGAACGAGCGTACCTACGTCACCACCTTCGGCCAGCGCCTCAAGTCCGCCGGCATGCCCAACCACGCCATCGTCGACACGGGCCGCAGCGGCGTCCAGGGTCTCCGTGAGGAGTGGGGCAACTGGTGCAACGTCGACGGTGCCGGCTTCGGTCGCCCCCCCTCGGCTAATACCGGTCTCGAGCTCGCCGATGCCTTCGTCTGGGTCAAGCCCGGTGGCGAGTCCGACGGTACCTCCGACAGCTCCGCCGTTCGTTATGACAGCTTCTGCGGCAAGCCCGATGCCTTCCAGCCTTCTCCCGAGGCCGGTTCCTGGCACCAGGACTACTTTGAGATGCTTCTCCGCAACTCCAACCCCTCCCTTCTTTAAATGGAATATTTTCAAGGGCGGATTTGGGGGTGATTGGAAAAAGGGGTGACTCAAAGTGGTGCGGAAAATTGAGCAAGACCTGGGGCGGTCAATCGGTCAGCTTCTTCTTGTTGTTCTCTTTTGTTATCAAAGTGAGAGGGAATGGAAGCAAGGAGTGAGGGCCATCCTGTGCATATAAAAACCCGCCGGCTTGGTGTCTGTTAGTTGTTCGGTGTACATACATACATACAATGCGTTGCATTTCTTGACTCCGTTGTGTCCTTGTGTTTGTGTGTGAAATTTTGCTGAAGAAATGAAGTGTGAAGTGAGATGAATAGGTCGTTTGAATCTACAAGGGATTTACCTTCCAAGAGGTAAGCGAGCCAGCCAAGCAACCATTTCCTAGGTACCAGGTATGATAAAAATTATAGAAATTCGCTCACCAAAACTTTTCAAGGTAACTCTGACCCAATGATCAGCCCTCTTCCCGCTTTTTCCAAGCCCGCGTTTTCCAAGTGTTGGTGTTTCAGATATTGTAAACCCATAATCCTTTCAAGAACACAGATATCCAACCCCTTTTTGGTATCAAAAAAAAAAAAAAAAAAAAAAAAAAAAAAGGAAATCAAACAACCATCTGGGTAAACCTCCCCCTAACCCCCCTTTCCAATCTCCTCACACCCTCTAACGCCCCTTTCTCTACCACCCCTTGATCATCCTCCTGGCCCTGGTCCCCTACTAGCAAACCCCCCAATAACCCCCCAATCTTGTTAATCAGTGACAAAACCCCCTGCTGCGCAACAAGCTCCGCCTGCAGGCTTGTCTCCTCAAAGCTGATCGGCACCTCCACCCCTCCGATGGTAATCTGGACCGACTTTCTCAGACCTCGCTGGAAATCACGATGATCTTGGTTTGTGTCGTTGTGGGGGTGGAGGATGTAAGCTTGTATCAACCCGGCGAGGATGTCAAAGGTTTGGAGGAGGCGGGTGTAGATTGATATTATCATTAGAAAGGTTGCCGTGTCGGTGAGGAAGGGACGGTGGGAGAGGATGGTGAGGAAGAGGGAGGCGGATTGGAAGAGGGGTTTGATCCATTCTGTGTTTATTGATACAGGTTCGGTGCTAGTGGTAGTGGTTGATGCCGGCTGCTTTCTTCTGGCTGCGGGTTCGTTCTTCTTGGCTGCGTTGTGGTGCTGGTAGATTTCTAGCTGGAGGCGGGTGAGTTGCTCGACTGCGTCTTCATCTTGTGGTACGCTAGCCACGGGTTTTGGTGGCGGCTGGGGTTGGGAAGATTGAATTGGTGGCAGCAGGGGATGTAGCTGTAGCTGTGGCTGTGGCTGTGGCTGTGGCTGTTCAGGAGCTCTGAAAGTACTCGTTGTGTACAGATTCCCAGGAGTGCCGGCGGCAGTGGTGCGGGCACCAGAAGGGAGGTCATCAAAGTTGGGCAAGAGGGCGTTGTATCCTGCCAGTCCGATCAAGGGACCGCCATACCTCGCTGGGGCCGAATGCTTGGCAGGGCTTGTTGATTCTGGGGGCGAGACCTCTGCTGATGGTGAGGGTGTTTCTGGGTCTGCAGTCGCTGAAGCCGATGGTATTGGTTGATCGCCTAGCCGGCGTCCTTTTTTGTAGTGACTCCTCTTCCAACCGGGCGGCCTCGGCAGCCGTGGCCTTCCAACAGAGCCAGGCTCTCGGGGGACACACTTGGTTTTGGCGTTGATACAGCGGTTGCAATCTGTTTGATTTGGTTGGCGGATACAACGCATTTTGAAGCCATGGCATTTCACACAAGCTGGCAGACCACCATCGATTGTTCGATTGGGAGCGCCTCTTCTCTTTGGCAACGCGGCTCCAGTGGTTGTCGCGTTGTCATTTGATACGGGTGCCGGCGGTGGGCTCTCCACTGAGGGGCTGCTGTCATCAAGGTTGGGCATGATGTTGAGGCGTGTACTTCGGTGATTTGGTGGTCAGGGTTGGGTGCATATCCGGGCCTTTTCTGCCATGTGATGTGGTGGATTGTCCCCGGGTGTCAATAAAAGCGGTAGGTATCCATCCGTCCACTAATGTGGGGGCCCGTTTCAGCTCGTCCCATTACGGTATTACACGCAGATGTTAGGTAACCACGTTCAAGCCTCGGTACCCAACCTAAAACTAACCTCCCCTTCCTCTTCAGTTTGCTGTGATTCTTTTCTGTGTTTTGACATGCTTTTGATTTTGGTTAATTTGATGTGGTGATTGATACCTTTCTATCTGGCACAGCATCTTGGCGTGCCTCCCCCTTCATCAACACGCCCGCCCTGGACGAAAAAGCTGGCACCGTTACCTACACAATCCATCACATAGGCCCACTAGATACAGGCGTTTCTACAGGCGTTTCGATTACAATTAGATGTCTGTCGACTATCTTTAAACCTGTGCCGACCATCTTTCAAGGCCTATCGATTATCTGTTCAGGCCGATATGGGGACCAGAATTGTTCTCGTGGGCGGTGAGTTCGCTGTGTTTTCAGGGGCCCTTCATCAACAGAGGGTGCCGTTTCAACACTCTTTTATGAACCACTGGATTCAATCCACAGACCTGGTGGCACCAGACAACTCACGTTGGATCATGCTTGCCGTGGCCAGACTTGACCCGAATCGACAAGGACCACGCTATTACCCCCTGGCAGCTTGTTCGATTCACTCTAGCTCATTTGCTGTTCTGACAGCTTGTACCAATGCTCTCCGCATCTTTTCAGATCCCCTGAACCATTTCGCTATGCGGTTTGAGCTTGCTCTTGCCTGCAGCTTCTACTCTCAGCCCTGGCTGGATTCCTCAGGGACATGGACCGACTGCCTAGACTTTCCCTTCATTGCAACCTGCCTTGCTGTCGGTACCACCCGCGACGAGGACTCGACCGACCACAACATGCCGCAATTGCCTCTGGCGGCAGTGTACCACAGTTTCAAGCGCGACTGCATTGATACTGGTTGTGGCATGGTTGTAATCGATATAACCGATCCCACTAATGTTCGATATGGTATTCGGTATGAACTTTTCAACAACATCTTCTCCGACCGTCCTACCTCCCCAACGCTTCTGTGTGCTGCGGATTATATTAGGGCGTGCAGGTTCTTGGAGGGCCCCCTCAAAAGGCCTGACGGCTCTGATGAAGCATTAGAGCTCACTCGTCGATGGGAAGTTATTGACGTGCCAACTGTAGACTGTAAGTTTGACCGTCACCACACAACTGTGAGACATTGAAGAAGTTCACTAACACCCCAACGGTTGGATGGCCTCATAATTCGTCCCGTAATCCATTCCCGCCAGTCACCCATCCGCCACAGTCTCTACGTGATCAAGTATTTCTGACTTTGGTTCGTGGTACTGCCGAGATGGAAAGTCTTGATATCTCGGTCTTCGAACACGTCCGTTCCATTCCGAATTTTCACAATGACCTCCGGCGGCACTTGATCAAACATTCTGCCGATATGGGAGTTCATCAACCCACCGCTCAACTCATCGCCCTGGCACTGGAAGGACAGGAGCAGCTTGACCTGACGCCGTTTCAGAATCTCTCAGCCGATTCAATCTCGACCATACTGGGCAGTTCTTCACCGGATACTACCATTACCTCTATCACTCTCTGTGTTGATACACTCAAAAGCAGCCCGTCAGAAGTTCTCCAGGTTTTAGCCCGCTTTCCAACTGTACAGGATCTCTACCTCTTTGACCGAAGGGGTCAATCCAGCATCAAGTTTTTCACCGAGATGCTCAAAACGCCGTCACTTATACCGAAGGGACACATCCTAGTGGCAGGTCTTTTGTCAGCACCACTGCAATGGGCGCGAGTCTGGCATCCCATTCCCCCAAGCTACCAAATCCCTTTTGACCTATTCCCAGTCCAACACATGTTTGTCAGACACCAAGTCTATGGACCAGACCAGGAACAGTACTGGCCAAACTATCTATCCTTTGGCGACTTATTCCTCCGACCAGAGCGGTTTGCAGTCGGCTTCATTCGATACCTTTTGAGACTAGTTCGGCCCGGTTCCAGTGGAGTTGAGGCCTCAGAAAAGCTCTTCGATTTCTGCTCTGCGCCCCCAACGCTGGCCCGCATGTATGAACACTACCAGATCAGCCAAATTCCGCGAGAGAGCTCCGGTATCCCGCTTCACCCCAGAACAAGCCGCAACCGGAGAGATGTCGGGGACTGTTGGCCATTGGTGCGCACCGTCAAGCCAGGCAGCTGGACTGTGCTTGTTTCGCTACATCACAACCACATCACCAGACCTGTGCACCGCATATCAACCCGCACTTATCACGCCACAAACTGGGCAAGGTATGCCTTTGTGCGTACGAAAACACGCATCGACGTGACACAGTCACCGGTCAATCTGCCGCCCCTTGATGAACTCGAGGTTGTTAGCTTGAAAGAATTCCTGAAGATCACCTCCCCGGAGACTGACCCAGCGCTTGTTGATTTGAGGCTGGATGAACTCGAAGAAAAAGCAGCGATACCCCGACAAGCGCCCTTGCCCGACGGAGTGAAGAGGCTCTCTGTCATGGACCACGAGGAGGCGATGGGGATTTTACAGGACTTTTTGAACAATGTCGAGATGGTCAAGAAGAACCTGTGGGCTTTTATGAAGGAGACGGATGGTGAGTTGTCCCCAAACACTCAAAACAACCATGAAGTACCTTACTGACAGAGCGTGAAAATTTCGACAGCGTATGCATGGTATCCGGAACTGTTGGAAGAGTCCAATGGGCAGCTTAACGGCAGCATGGTTCACGGGTGAGTTTCTTTTCCATGACTTGAGCTCCACAACGGGTCAGATTATGTGTATATACTGACCGACAAACCCCATACCTTAGTGAGAACGACATATTTGTTGACTCCGTCAATGCCCAGTTGTCACTCGACTGGGAGGATTCAGACCCTGAAGTACCGATGAGAATGCCGAGTGAGGGAGAGGTTAGATATTTGCGTGGTTAGCTCGTCATCCTCAATCGCCAGATGACACAAAAAATATCAGTTTTCCTTCTATTTACATCCCTGATCATATAATAGGGAGGTGGAGACAGACGCAAATTGTAGAGATTTTACAAAAGCAGCATCATCTTGTGTGGTCATCCATCCCTATCTACGCCACATGCATCCGTATCTGTTACACCACCAGAACATGGCACCACTAGCGGAATATATATATCTACGCTCTCACTGTCATGGATCCAAGCTCTTACTGTCATCAATCCAAGCTCTTACTGTCACCAGTCCCAACTTTCTTCACCACCCCCAATCCCAGCTTTCTTCACCACCCAATCCCAGCCTTTCCCACCACACAATCCAACCCTTTACTCTCATATACATACCTACCTAGTCGTCAAACTACTTATATAAAAAACAATGTAACGCTCCACAGGAAACAAACAACTAGTTGGTTTTGTTCATAAAACTAGGTTATCATCAATAAATAAATAAAACACATGTCGTGAACTCAGTCAGTCAGTCAGTCAGTCAGTCAGTCAGTCAGGCAAACCAAGGGGTCGGTTCCGCCGTCTGGTGGTTCAGTGCTAGAGACCTAGGTAGTTTAGCGTGAGCATCTTCAATGTCTTCTCTCTCTCAAAGTGTAAAAAATACCGGTACCTACCTTACCTTACCTACCTTACCTACCTAGGTCACCAGCAGATCAGATAGTACTACTTTTCAAGTTTTTTTTATTTTATCCTTTCTTGGCAAGTAGTTTATTCATGTACATACCCATATTCTCATGGAGGTGGACGTATGGTTGGATACCTATAGACATAGCGACGAGGCCAAGATTAACATTTTACATCATGCTATATCTCTCATTGAACCTCAACCACCACACTACCTAACGGAGGTGGGTTCAGACAAGAAGGTCAGGAGCGTGAGACAAATAATTGCCGGTCGGCGCTGACCATGTTACCATGTCAAAGCCAATACGAGACACACGGGGGTCGGAATATTCGACCCAAGGAAAAGAACAACACATACGTCCAAGACTGACATCAACCACACTACACATTCGGCACATCACAAACACCACAAGTATCAGAGCAGGGCCCAACGGCGTCATTGTCATTCCATGGCCAGCAGAGTAGTGCCAGTCGATTCGCAACTCAGTAAAGAAGAATCTTGTTCGCCCATGAAGACAAGAGATGACCAAATTCCATAACCATTGCCGCCAATGCCATTTGCCAGAAACGCCGTATTGCTCCGACTCTTTCCCTTTTTTTGTTTCGTCTCCCAACGGGTATAAACTCCAGGTCGTTTGTCGCTTTTTTCTTTCCGGAAAAAAACGCCTAGACCTTGAAGCCACGAGATCTTCTGCGACCACGGGCACGCTCGAACTTGCGGCCCTTGGAGGCAACGTAGGGCTTCTGTAATGGGGGTTAGTGCTGTCCTGACTCCAACGAAGAAAACGGTAGAAACGCACCTTGTGCTTGTGGGGACCGAAGCCGAAGTGCTTGACGGCCTCACGGGAGTTCTTGGGGCCACGGAGGAGGAGGGTGTTGGCGCCGGTGGGCTTCTCCAGAGCCAGCTGGTCGAGGGTGATGGCCTGGCCGCCGGCAGCAGTGATGCGGGCACGGGCGGTGGCGGTGAAGCGGAGAGCGGCAATGGTGGTCTTGGGGACGGTCAGGAGACGGTTGTCATCGGTGACGGTGCCGACAATAACGATGGTCTTCTTCTCGTTGCCGTTCTTGAGGTTGGCCGCAATGCGAGAGAGGGAGACGGGGGGGCGGTTGATGCGGGACATGAACAGGCGGCGGAGGACCACCTTGTTGAAGGGGGCATCAGTGCGGCCTGCCAGCGTGTTGCCTCTGGTTAGCGACCGCATTCCCATCTTCTCATTGTCGAGGGAGGGGAAAAGAACTTACGAGCCAAGAAGCGGTAAAGCTTCACCAAGAGCTTGAGGTAGACATTGTCGCTCTTGGGGGCCTTGCGGTGCGTGGACCGCTCGTGGTGCTTCCGGAGATCGATACCTGTTCGCAGACTTCCAGTCAGCCTCTTTGGTTCCAGTATGCTCTGGTATGTGGCGTGCTCGGACCGGCTGGTTCGTGACACCGAAGCTCGTCAATCAATCCATCACGCCGTGTTTGCTAGCAGGCTGTTCCTCTCTCAAGCATATCGCAAGGAGGGCAGCGCGGAGCGACAACATCTCGGCGATGTTGATGGTGACAGAGGCCTCGGCGCACACCGGGAGCGCAATAGAATTGCTGCCATGGTTCGCAGACAAGAGAGACGTGTTTCAGAATCTCTCGTCCACTTGCATACGAAGACTGTAGCGGAATGTCGTCGGTTACGTACCCATCTTGACGTTGACTCGTGGATTGGCGACAAAATCCAAGTCGATGGGAGGTTCGTTGGGCGATGAAGGTTTTGAAGGAAGTGGGAGCTGCCAAAATTTCGAGGGTATTTTTGCGTTCCCACAGTGGGTCGAATTTTTGTGCGTGGGCGGTCAGAGAGGGCAATTCATTCGATTGGCGGGCCCGAGGCTGCACTCAAGGGCGGGCTGGTGGTCAGTGCTTCGAAGCTGAGGACCCACATTATTCTCGACCTCTCCCCCCCCACCATCATTGACTTCACCTGCCCGTGAGAAAACATGCTTCATCATTGATCACAATTTATAAATATTCTAGATTGTAGTACAATGCTTATTTCATCGCTGTCTATCCGACCACTGGTCACCGCCATGCTTTTTTAATGTTCCCCAACCACCTTCCCTTCTCTTTGCTACCGCCTCGCTGTTTTCCCTGCACAGAGCATGGTAAAGAGGCCAACCAGCAGACAGAGTCCCCATGCCAATATCTGTTGCACCTTGCGATATAGGGTACCACATCCACGAGAAAACCACCGCTGTATGCACACCGCGGCAAAAGCCGACGCGGAGAATAGTGTATCTTGCTTTCTGTATGTTCCGTCATCATCCTCGACCTGTCCCAGCCATTTGACCGGCGGGAGGCAAATCACAACAAACAAGCATATCATCATCCAAGGGAACCCTCGAGCCTCCAGAAAAGCACCAGGTCAGATGTCTATTAGGTGTGTAGCTGGTGTATGTGGTATCGTAGGGACTCGTATTAGACCGCTGTCTTCCTCTTGACAGGCGGAGGGATGTATGTAGCTGTATAAGTAAGGTATGTGCGGCCTTACCAGCCATCCTCCTCCAGCAGGTGCTGTCAGAACGCCATCCTTAAGGTGGGGTTAAAGGCCGACTTTGGCAGTAGATCACCGCAGTAATGGTTCTTCTTCTTGTTTCAGACTGACAAGGAAGTCACGGCAAATCTCAAAGCTCAGCCAGCTGGAGGCCATGCTTGGGGCAACCTTCAGAAGGTTTGGAACGATGCCTTTGTAGAGGCCCCTCAGACCTTCCTGGGTAACGATGACGCGAATAGCGTCTGGAATGGACTTGTACTGGTAGCCCATCCCGGACATGGTGTTGATTTGGAAGCGGCGCCGTAATACATCGCTGTTCCTGGTCAATGGGTGTTTGTCTGAAAACATTGCACTCGACACTTACAATGGATATGTGCATGTCTGCGCAACGGCGCCAGAGATGGCACCAGCAGCCAGCTTCCTAACATGACTGGGGTTCTGCTCGCCTTCCAACGTCAAGTATTGCCGGACGTATTCGTAAACCATGAAGTTCAAACCGACCTGTCAAACTGGTCAACATCCGTCCCCATTCATTAGTTTTGAACAAAAACCACATACGTATGGCGCAACACCAGCCACCGTCGGAATAATCCCTCTGTACAAGGCTGGAAATCCACCCTCAGTCTTGTACATAACAGCCATCGTTTGCCACATGCCCGGAAGCTTTTTTGGTCTTTCTCCCAGCTCGGCAAATGACGCGGACTGAATCGAGAGCCGGGTTCGCACGATATCGAGGGGGTAGGTTACGGTGACGGAAGTGATGCCGGCAATACCACCACAGGTGAGGCGGGAAAGGGGGGTAAGGCTGTCGTCGGGATGTCTCTCGAAGAACCTCTGCAATACATCAGCTGGTCAGCAAAAAGCTCCCACATAACCTTTCAAAGCTTAGAAAACAGGTGAGCCATACCCTCTTATAGAAATTGTAGCTCCCGAACTGGACGGCCGAGTAGGGCACAATGCGAATGCAGTTCGTGCCATTGCCTCTCATGAACCCGCGCCAGCCCTCCTCCTTCCACATCTTCATCAACGCCTTGCCCACACTGAGCTTGTATGCGTCCCTTCCTGCGCTCTGGACCTGGAACAAAATTTTGAGGCGCTCGAGAGGAGAGACCACTGTCCGTGAGACGGCACCGGCCACGCCGCCGGCCATGAACGCGGCCGTTACCGGTTGTGAGATGAAGGAACGGATGTAGGTCGTCGCGCCGAGTTGATCTGGTGGCGGAGGCGCCATTGTAACAGTTGCCGAGCTTGCGTTGGCCTCGGCTTGTGCTGTTGCGTTTTGGGGCGGGTGAGGCTGCGCCGACATTTCGAAGGCTTACAACTGTGCCAAACTCCAGACTGAAAAAATCTCTATGCTGATAGGGTTCCACCTGATGTATTAATAGCTGCTCCACAGAAGTCTGGCTTGTACGTGGAGCTCTCGCCGTCGCAAGAGGCAGAGGAAGTAGTCAAGTGTTGCGTCTCCAACAGGCCGCGCGCATTCCAGGTGTAAGACGGTGTCACAAAAGGGGCGGTAGCTTCGTAGGGCGAGTCTTTTGCCGTCAAGGTTCGCCAAAGGATGGCAATATCCCCCCAATTGAGGCAATCTCGTCGAAATTCGGTCGGCAGGGAGTAGGAAAGACAGGTTAGGGTTCAGATGCGAGAGAGGTAGACATGTCGAAGAAAACGGTCGCTCTTGCGGTTCCCTTGTCGCATAGGGTGGCGCCTTTGTTGAGCTGAGGCTGACAGGAATTCCGAGTCTAGGGCCAGCTTCTGGGATCGACACGAGCTCGGGGTCGAACGTGCAACGAGAGCAAAAGATGGGCTTTTGAAGATGTGCATTTGTCAAGGTCCAAGAAAGGAGACGGAGCTTTTTAGAGGAAGGGACCGTGGCTCCCGGTGGTGGAGACGGGCAGATTGGCAATTGGCTTGCTGTGGTTGCTTGCGCTCGGCACCGTGCCCGGATGACGAAAATTTCAAACAAGGCAAAGCTGCCAAGACCAAGAAGATGCCGCATGAGCAGTCACTTCTTCAACATCTTTCCATCTCTATTTTGTTTCACTGGTGGTCACTGGTGGTCACAGCTGAGCACTGCCTTGTGTCCTACTCTACTGCAAAAGGGATAGGGCTGAGAGACAGGCATCAGCCTGCGCAGATGGCCATGCTCATGCTGAGACCTGTGCCCCTCCATCGGATCTCGATACCCCCCTCTGGCGACCCAGTGCTACGGTGGGCGTCTACCGCCGGGTACCTTGCTGACCGCCTGCCTCCACCCTTCATCATCGTAGGCCCGCCTGTAAGAACATGTGATGCCTTAGAAGATCAGTCTCAAATAGGAGCTGACTAGAAGCTATCCACGAAACCCCCTCTACTAGTGAATATCCCAAACCAGCTCTCTTGGCCCCGTCCGTTGGTAACCGTTGGCCCCAAGCTTCAACGTTGGTGATCTGAGAGTCTGGAAATTGATTCCAGTCCCCACTTTCTTCTCTAAACTAACGCAAGTCATATGTGGTGCCAATAGCGGCATTGCTGTCGGGTTGACACGGAGAACATCGGGGAGCTCGGTAGACTCGGGCACACACCTATATGATCTGATAGATATAACACAAGTGTCAGGAACCCGCTGCAGGTTGCATTCCTTGATACTGAGCTGATAGCTACCTGCACTGCAATCTTGAGGCATTTTCAGGGTCATGCTAAGCGGTGTTTCTAGCGAGTTGATGTGTTGTTTGCCTTGCGGTCAGGTGCTTATGGTAGGTATTGTCTGGTGACCCGGTGAGGCTAGCAGGGCGGTGAAGGTGGTGTGTGCATCATCAGGGGTTCACACATGGTCTGTATGCCGGCGGTTTCTGTTATACACAACAATCAAGTGAGGCATCCTGAACCGAGCAATTGTCCTGTCATTGCTGCTGCTACTACTTATCTATTTACTTTTCCGCAAGTCCCCCCGAAACGCAAGACGAAAGAGAAAGAAAAAAAGATGGCGAGGCAGTCGTCTACTGGATCGGTTTGTAGAAAGTATCACACCGTTCGCTTCCCCACACCAGGTGTTTATTATATGACGGGCTTCCGGCCTCTGTCCCCGACTCGAAAACTAAAAAGAAAACGCCGATTTTGTCAAGTTCAAGCACACCGAGGCGCTCGGCATCAGTGGTCCATCGAAAATGGCAAAGAAAACAGAGCGATGCAAATTAACAGTCTTACTGCCATAACCTTAATGGAGAGTGAGAGGAAGAAGGGCAACCCCTGATCGAGACGTCTACTCGGCGATATCAAGATCGTCATGGGCGGCACGGTCGGGGCTGTCCAGAGCTGTTGAAAACATGTTAAATAGAGCCTTGCAACATCTTCGAAAAACCACACGTACCTTTCCTGTCATCGCCGTTAGTGCCATTCTCACGGCGGTCACGATCTTCACGGTCGCGGTCTTCCTTGACATCGCGATCACGTTCACTACATGAGAGTCAGCATGAGAAACAGGCATTTCCCCCCAAAGATCAATGAAACTTACCGATCGGGGCTGCGGGAGCGATCACGAGTGTCGCGGCGGTCACGGTCATAGTCTCTGTCACGATCACGCTCCCGGCGGTCATCCTTTCTGGGAGAGTAGTCACGGGTGCTGCGCCTGGGGGAAGGCGAGCGGCGACGGGGAGAAGAACGGCGGGGACGACCATCGCGCTCGTTACGGTCGAATCTCCACGAAGCAGAGGGGGGAGTACGGGCCCACTGTGAGCGATGTCAGCCTCTGGATACAGGTGATGACTGTCCGACACAGGGCAGTAAAACATACCTCAATCTTCAGGATGTCATCACGGCCAATCCGCTTGTTGTGCATATCATGGTACGCGTCATCAGCGTCGCGGCGATCCTCATACTCAACGAAGGCGAAGCTGACTAGTGTTAGCAACAGACATGACATCTGAGAAGGGGTTGATACGTACAGTCTACTGGAAGCAGAGCGAGGAGCCGGAATGTCACACCGGACAAGTCGCCCATAGCTACATGTCGAATCTTGTCAGTATTCAGCTACATCGGGCGGAAAGTGGAACGAAAGCATCAAAGGAATTCGCTGACTGCGCGCCATTCAAGCTCTGAGGATATCTGCAACCTAGCAGGAAGACTCGCCCAAAAACGACAAAGGAAAGAGATAATCATATTGAAGTCATCGCCGACCGCTCGATCGAAGGGAGGGAGTACGAGGGCGCGGAGGTGCGAGAGCGAGAAGAGCGCGATTGGGACAGCGAGCTTGGCGGCGAGGTACATGGGTGGGTGGAAAGGGTACGCAGCGAGGGCGAAAGGGGGGAGGCAGGCCCGACGACGGAAGGCATGGAGGAGGAGGGCGGAAGAAGGGGGACGAGGAACGAGGAACGAGGGGAGGGAGGTAGGATTCGAGGACCGAGCTCGAAGCTGGTGATCGAGCCATCGCCGCGTGTGGTGGGTGTTGAGTTAGACGTACCGCTCGAATTCGTACGCGAGGTCGCGCGCGCGAGTGCCGTGGCTGAAGCCGGTCACGTAGAGGGTAGTACCGTTACGAGACATGATGGCGGTTGATGGCGAGTCGGTGGTGGTGGTGGTGGTGAGACGTGATGGAAATAGCTGCCACACGGGTGGTGGTGCTGGTGGTGACAAGAGTAGTGAGAGGGAGCCTGAGAAAAATTTAGACAAGTGGGTTTTGCCGCAGCCTGACGCCTGGCCAGCTTAAGCTCGTCAGAGTATCAGTGACGTCGGGAGGGTCCGTTGACTCCGTATAAAGAGATTCAGTATCGCTTTTGAATCTGGAGAGCACCTCTGACAGGTGAGTTGCTGGTCTGGCTTTTGGTGTGGGTTGCTTGACGGTGGTTGAACGAGGTGAGAATGGCAACGTTGAAAGTGGAAAGCCAGGGCCCCGATGTGGCCTAGAGGAGACCCACATCTTACACGTCCATGATTGGGTGGGGCCACTGTGAAGCTGTGTCAGCCAAGCCTTTTCTTTCTCAAGGTCCCTGCACCCGTCACTCGATGCTCTCACTCGACGACAAACATGAACAAAGAACGGCACCGCAAACAACTCTCGGATATTCCGCCAGATTGACTCGGAGGACATTATTGTTAATTCATTCCACAGAACTCTACAATATAAGATACAGACTACAAAGCACACTCGGCCCCGTAAATATCCCCAGCCAAAAGATCATATTTCCCAGTGTTGCTCTATTCTTGAGCCATCTTGTCCTGCTCAACCTGACCAACTGTAATGGCGTCTCATCAGTATCGATTTCGGGGATCAGCAGTAGATAGTAGATAGAGGTGCTCACCGGCAGCTGACACATCTGCAAAAACAGCAGATACCCCCTCAGCTTCTTGAAAATGCACCACATCACCAGCTCATGCACACAAGCCGACAGTCCAAATGTAATCAGCGTCGCCGTATGCCTGTTCACCTTGAACGCTGAAATGGAGCTATGGTAAACATGCCTCAGCAGGAAATTATGCACCGGCCTGTTCCAGTCCCTCGCAAACTGGTCCCAGCTCACACAGTTCCACCACGCATCATAGAAGCTTCTGTCTGCAAAATACGTGATCTCCGCCAGGAAGTTCAAGATGGTCTCCCAGATGAGGTACCACACCAGCAAGTACTCCATCATGAAAGGGAATATCAGGTCGAGCAGCATCCAGGGGAACTGCTTGAACCGTTCGGCCAGGGGCATGTTCTGCGCCTTCATCTCCACCGTCTGCATCACAACCGGGTAGATGAAGGCCTGCGAGATCATGATCATGACGAAAATGATGCCGAAGCAGGCGACCAGTTTTTCGAGGGCGTAGTAGACGTTGATCTTGTTTGAACGTGGGTATTCGAGCTCATATACCACTGTCGGGAAGACGATGTACTCGTAGTGGTTCCAGACTGTAAGATTGTTGGGGTACGCCCGCGAAGGAGACGTTGCCTTCCCCATGAGCTCCTCAGTAAGAGACTCGATTTCATTTTTCAGTGCGTTGATCTCCTCGAGATCACCTCCCTCGCTGTCTCTTCCCTGCCGTCTCACAGCCATTCCTGTATCTCCCATCTTCGAAACCGAGCTGCTGACCCCTTCCTCAACAACCATCCCCTTCTCCAACTCCTCCACCCTACCCCTCAACCTCTCCCTCCTCTTCCAAACCCCCGACAAATACCCATTATAAAACCCAAAACTATGCATCTTCATCACCATCACAACCCCATGCATCACAAAAAAAACCGTATGCGTCCATGGCCACTCCCTCCAAACCGTAAACCCCACCACCCCGGCCATAAACCCCGTCTGCCACGCGTGCTGGATCACCCACCCCATTCCATCCCATTCCACCCCTTTTTCCAATATCACCTCCTTCTGAATATGCAACCCCACCCCAGTCAACGCACACATAACCCCATCCGCCACCCCCAGCACAACCACCTCCCTCCCCGACGCAAACATCGTCGTCATGATCTCGTGCGTCCCAAGCACATTCCCATACTGCCTCCAGTTATCCGCCCCGATCTTCACCACAAACAAAAAAACCGACATCCAGAACAGGGTGTAGAACCCGTGAAAGGGGGACGAGGTCGCGAGGGGGTTGTTCTTGTCAAAGGTTGTCAGGGAAGGGGTGAATATCGGGGTGGTGAACTGCTTGTGATGCCTCCCTTCGTGATGATGGTGTTTGGGCTGGACAGGGGAGGAGTGTTTCCGTGAAGGGGTGAGGGGTGGTGTAGAAGGTTGGTCATGATGATGAATTCTGGATTGCTGGGTAGAGAGGACATCGTCCTCATGGTGATCCAGATCATCAACCCGTGTCTGTCCAGGTCCAACAGCAACAACCGTCACAGTCTTCTGCCTCGTCAAAGATAAATCCTCCCCAAACTCCTCCTCACTCGTCGTGGCCGAATTATCAACCGGCGCCAACACCACCTCTCCGGACCGGAAACAGTTGGCATCCAACGAAGCTGCCCCAATCCCCGGGCCCATCATTCCACCGTCGTTGGCTAATGCCATATCTTTCTTTCTCTCTCACTAACAACAACAAACAAACCATCTAACAAAAGCTCACTTGCTGCGCATACAACGCATCCAAAAACTCAACATAAATTTCCTGGCATTCCCTCCAGAAATAAACGATGCGAGAGCGATGAGGCGAGGTGATGAACAGGGCAATGCCCAGGATGACATGGTAGTAATGGAGTTGCATTTGGCCAGCTCCAGTGATGTGCGGTACAGGCGTATTCACAAGAACTTGCCGTACTTGCATACGAAGGCAACCGCCACCCGAAACTTGGTATCCGTACTTTGCCAGTTTGTACCGAGAACGAAAAGCGATTATTCGAGCACTTTTATCCTTCGGCATATATATATATATATATATATATCTGTTGATGCGGCGCATTCACGGCGTTCTATTTTAGTTCATTTTGTCTTACGGACTCACCGGCGCCAACATGGAACAAGCTGCCCGGATCGGGCGGAACAGCTGAGAAGAGCGTGACCAGAGACATCATGTATTAAAGCTGGGAAAGGACGGATACGGAGGTGGGAGGAATGCCAACGGTGGCGTGGGGCTGACCTTGCAGAGGCAGATCCTCCGTCGGAATGCCGGCATTGTGCAAAGGACGCACAAGGGTTAGGGTACTGTTTCCTTGAGCTCCCCGGAACACAAGAAGATCTTGAGATGAGATCAGGATTGTTTTCATTGCTTTTCATACCATCATGAACAACAGGAAAGCTTCAACTCAAACACCTGACAGGCAGTGTAAGAAGAGCCGGACGCAACAGGCATCTAAACGCTTTCTACCCATTTCGAGTCCAAGAATCTCAGACTCACTGCACATAACGCCTTTTTCCCGCGCTAACCCAAATCCCATCCCAATTCAACATCTGAATTATTGAGCAGATGGGGCAGCCTCAGCAGCTTCCACAGGCGCATCACCGTTCGTCCTCACTGGCAAGGCCTTCTCCTCAGGCTTGCCACCACCAGGGTAGCGTGTCCCCTTGTTCTTGACCTTCTTCTCCTTTTTTGGTGGAGGGGGGTAGGCCTTCTCAGCAATCTCCTGCCACTCCTTGTTGTTCTTGAAGGCCTCCTGGATGGGCTCCAAGAGAGCGTTCAGATCTCTTGTGATGGCAGGCTTGATCAATTGTGGCGTCAACTGCAACTTGTTAACATCTTGTCCACAACCCGAACCCCAGAAAAAGAAACTTACCACATCGTTCTTGTAATCCTCCTTAATCTTCTCAATATCATCATAAACCAACGTCTCCAACCCGTCCCTCTCCCTCTCCACCTTAAACTCCTTCTTCCCCCTCAACCCCGACGCCGGCAGCAGCACATACTCAATAAACGCCAGCAACCCATTCTCCTCCGTCACCTGCGGCGCCGCATGCGCCTTCTTGATCTTCTTCGCCACCGTCTCCGGCGAATCCAGCAAATCAATCTTGCTATCCGGATCACTCGAGCTCATCTTCCCACCATGCAACCCCGGAACCATCGGGTTCATCAAATGCGCCCTCTCCTTGTACCCCAGCTTCGGCAACCACTCCTTCGCCGCAATAAACAGCTTCCTCTGATCCACCCCGCCAAACTGCGCGTCCACATCCAAGTACTGCTCATCCAGCACCTGCAAAATCGGGTACAACAACCCGCTCAGCGGCGCGTTGTCCGTCTGCTTGACAATCTCGGCGCCCGCCTTTTTGGCATCGTGCTCGGAAATAATAGACGCCATCTTGTACACGTCCATGACGTACTCGGCGCTCTTTTGGTACGAACTCCCCAGCACGATCTTGAGCTTCTCGGTCGACACCCCCACGGCGCCCAGCAGCGTGGAAATGGTATAGCGGTAAAACTCGGCGCGGTGCATGACGAGCTCGAGCGGGGCCTTGAGGTTGTCGAGGAAGCCGTGGATGTCGGCGAGGAGGACCGTCAGCTCGCACCCGGCGGCGAGGAACTGGGCCATCTTGATGGCGGGTACGAGGTAGCCGCAGTGAGGCCGGCCCGTGGTTGCTGTGCCTGTAATTTAACCATCATCATCAGTATGTTTTCCTCCAGCAAAGTCATAAGTCCGGATATAAACAAACCCCAGTAAATCTTGGGATGTCCCCCCTCATCCACAACCTTCTTGACGATCTCCTCATTGAGGAATTCAGCCAGGTTCTCCTTGATGAGAGCGAATCTCTCTTCCGCCTTGTTGTCTGCCGTCATTTTTGCTTCTTCTCTCTGTTTTCTGCCTGCCTGCCTAACAATCCGTGTCCCGTCCTTTTCTGGGTTTGCACCAAAAAAAAAGAAAGACTAAAAAATGTCAATGGTTTAAAAAGGTGTTTGGGTCTGATCTCTCTGGAATCGAGAACCACCGTTGACTCAAGTTTTGGTGGGGCAAAAGATGGATGTCTGGCCGGTCGCGCACATGGGAAAACGTGCCCCTCCTCTTTCGCGGAGTCCCTTGTCCCTTTTGACACCGGGGTCCAAATCTGCCGCTTGTCACCGCTTCTCGGGGATGACTCCACTCTCCACTCAGAACCCCTGAACTGCTCTGACCTCACTGCCTCAGCGCCTGCTCAGATCCCAAAGTGGCTGTTATTTTCATGGATTCACACTGCCAGTGTCCAACTGAATTGCATTTCAGACTCAGCCTTTGGGCAATGCATGCATGCATGCAAGTTGGCCTCCTACACCCTACCGCTTCGCCTCTCAACCAGTGGCGTCCCCCAACGTAGAACCGCCCCAAAGATCCGAGACCCAACACTCGGACCTTCACCTGCATCCACATCTGTCTGTTCCTTCGCAAACATGGGATGAGACGAGGAACAGTTCACAAGGATTCAAGTAATAGAATTTTCAAGACGCCATGACTCGGCTATTCTGCAGAAAAAAATAAAACCCCTAACCGTCAACCATCAACAGTACTACTCGAACAGTGAACAGCAACATTTGGCCATGAGAAGAGAAGAAACTAAAAAGAAGCGAAAAGAAGCCCATAAAACGCATTGCTTTCCTATCAACTTTTTCCCAAGACCTGCCTGTCCCTTGTCCAGCAACTTATAAAAAGACCTAACGAAGAGCAATCCTATTCTACTGCATCTTTTCGTGAGTCGCCATCAGAGAACCTGTAAGTCACCGTGTTAGCTTCATTTCATCCATCATACCGAAACAACAAAAATAAAACATACCGATAAACGTCGTCACCAAACGGCTGCGAACCTGGCAAATATCCTCGGGCACCAGCCAAATCGTCGCCCCCATCTTTCTCGCAATGCTGATACTGAGCTTGGCATTGAGATACGCCTCCTCATCGCTCCGGCCAGGAGTAACAAGATCGTAATCGACATAGCTGCTCTTCATACCATTCAGCACATCCAGCAAGAACACACCCGACCCAATAACAGGGTCCTTGAACGACCGGATGGTCGACGTGCGGCCGCCCTTGCGCACCATCTCGTTCGCCCACCGGACCATCTCCGAATCAGTAATCTCGCGCTTGCCCAACCGCTGTGCCAGGCCCTTGAGCGTGACAGTAATGTCCTTGCGCATGAGCTGCCAGACCAGACCAAGCGTCAGGGTGCGCTGCCCGTCAGTGATATCCGCACCCTGAATACCAACAAGCGAGAAACCGTTCTGCTTGCCGAGCTCAATGGCGTAGTTGGTGTTTTCCACAGCCTTGAATCTCGACATCTCGCCGCCGTGCGCGGGGAGCTTGTTGACGTGCCGCCAGTTGACCGAACCGTTGATAACCTTGTCATAGGCCTGAAGGAGGATAGTACCGTCGCGGAGGTCATCGAAGAAGGACTGAACAGCGGGCTGCACATCGAGACTGTTGAGCCAGAGCGTGAAAACACGGGCCTCACGCTCGCCTTCAGCGTCAAAGTCCTCAACCTCAAGCTTCTCCTCCTCGGTAATAGGGTCGAGGCAGGGGTGGGTGTTGAACAGGTTGGCGACGAAGGCGAGATTGAGCTTGGGGTTACCGGCAACGAGCGAAGAAGGAGTCAGGAATTTGCGGCATCCCAGTAGATCGGCATTTTGGAGAACCTGCTCAGCGCGCTGGTGCAAATCGCGGGTTTGAAGAGGAGCCCTTGTGCACCCATATTCGGCACCAATCTGAGCCAACAAGACCGTGTAGTTTTCGCCATCTTTGACGTCGGTCGAGAAGTTTGTAACCCTCTTGGGCCAGTTGGCGGCCTTGAGGTGGTAGTTGAACCAGCGGAGGAGAATCTGCTCAGGGGGAAGTCTGAGGAACTGCTCCAGAGTCTCGTCCTCGTCAAGCAGGCGGTACAATTCGGGATGGAGCTTGATGTCGATCTTGCCCAACAGACCCCGGCGAATCACCTGCCAAATCAGACCCAAAATAAGATGCTCCCTGACCTCAATGATATCTCCGGCGCCAATGTTGACAACTGAGCAGCCTATGCCCTTTGCTGACTCAATGACAATGTTGTTGTTCTCCGTCATCTGGAAGGCATTGAGCTTCTTGGGTTTCTTGGGCCGATTCAGAACACGCTCATCGATCGTGTCTGGAACGCTGTCGTTGATGAGCTTGGCGAGCACCAAGCCATCCTTGCACTCGTCGAACATCTCAAACGTGTCGGTAGGGAAGGGCAGGCGGTCCTCAATGTCGGCATCGCCAGCGAGGACGGCATTGATGTGGCGCGTAAACTCGGTACGTTCGTCTTCGTTGATGGTGTGGGTAATGTTCGAGTTCGAACCTTGCACAAAGATCTTGCCTTGAGTTCCGCTGATGCTGCCCTTGGAGGAATGGCCTCCTCCTGTTCTCTGGGAAATCACAGCAGCCGGCGAGGCAGCGGCAGCGGCGGAGAGGCCCTGAGGGTTAGAAGGAGCATCGCGGAGCTTGGCAATGAGCTGTGAAGAATGGAGGTCAATCAACTGAGCACGATGACGTGGTGCCGCGTCGGCATAGCTACCCCCGAGTACAGGGAAGGCAACATACCCCGACATAGTCCTCCAGCTCGACTCTTCTTGAGGAATCGAGCTCAACCTCCTTCAGCGCCTGGCGGACGACATCGTATGGCTTGCGCTCGCTGTTTTGAGTGGCCTTGATGGCGGTAGCCTCGTCAATGTAACCCTTGTCGTCGACGTCGAGCTTGCGGAAGGCGTCGGCCAGCGAGAAGATGTCGTTTTGTTGGAATTGAGGGAATTTCCTAGGAAACCAGCAAGTCAGTTCGAGGCGTTCCTCACCGATGGCTATGCGCGCGTCTTCTTTGTTGCGGGTGGAAATGTCCTCCTACCTCTGGAGCTTGAGGACGTTCATGGTGATGTGGGGGATTCGGAGAAGCGCGCAGAACGACGCAGTAAGTGGTGTTTGCTGTCTCTACAAGATGGCTGATGATGCAGGTAAAGTAAAAAGATAAATAGTACTCGACAAGAAAACGGGGATTTCTCTTTGTTGCTGAAAGAAAAACCCTAGACGGCCGCGCGCCTTTAGCAAACAAGATTATGTTGGCAGGGAACAGCTGGAGGTCGTCGTAATCCTGTGATTTTAGAGTGTAGGCTTCAGCAACCAGGTGGAATAGGGGAGCTTCTCCTTCCAAGGCTGCGGGGGCGGGGAGTTACCGGGCGGCCTGGCACTGATGTAATCGCCGCCTGGGCAGAAACCAAGCCACAGAGGGATTGCGTAACGGCCCAATCAACACTTCAGGCACCCTCCCGTTGCATTGAACGGGTGAACCCACCAGACGCAAGGGGCGGTGAGTTAAGGGGTGACGTGGTTTCTGGGGTTGACATGCGCACATTCCAGGGGTTAGGTTGCATGAACCACGTACCCCACTAACAGCGAGACCCCAAAAAAATTATTTCCTTTTTCTTCTCTTGGCATCTTGAAATAACTTCACTCAACAGCCAGTTTATCACACTCAAACTCACACATATTCTAGGCTACTGCGAAAAGAAAGCAGAATCTCATAACCCAGTCTCACTCAGGTACGTACTCACAAATTCCACTTACATAATTTTAAACTAACACCCTCATAGCACATTTCTCACTCACCTCACCATCTCACTCTCACCCCAAATCTCACTCAAAATGTCCCTCTGCAAAGCCTGCCACCAACCCCTAATCCTCCAATTCGAGCCCGACTCAGAAGACGAGTCCCTCTCCCCCCCCGAAGACCAACCCCCCATCCCCGACGACCTCCACCTCCCCTGCTCATGCCACTTCCACTGGCAATGCCTCCTCGACCAATCCCCCACCGTCGCCCTCTCCCTCACCTGCCCCTCCTGCAACACCTACCTCCCCTCTAACCCCCCGCCGGCTCTTCATCTTCCAACTCCGGCTCCTCCACCAACCCCTTCATAACAACCTCCCAAACCGCCCAAATCCTCACCACCTACACTAACGAAGGCGTAAGTTTGCCCCTCCCCCCTTACCCCCCCCCCTTTCTCCCTTTATATCCTAACCAACCTGGTCTAGGGCATGCAAGAAAACCTCAACATCCTCCCCCACCTAACAGAAGAATCCCACCTCCTTTCCCACCCCTCCCACCGCCCCGCCCGCGCCCTCCACACCCTCTCCAGCGAAGGCGACACCTCCGGCCTCCTCGAGCTCCTCGCCGACGCCGACTCCGACCCCGAAATCACCCTCTCCCTCCCCCAGCTCCTCTCCTTCCGCGACCCCCTCAACAACTCCAAAACCGCCCTCCACGTCGCCCTCGAGAACACCCAAGAAGAAATCTTTTGGCTTCTTCTATGGCTCGCCAGCGGGGTCCATACCTCCGTTTTCCCCGAGCAAGTCGTCCAGAGCTGTGAGGGCGTCGGCCTACCCAGGCGGCAGACCGTCCCAAAAGAAGAAGACCTGAGGTTCATCCCCGACGGGGAGGGGAGCACGCCGGGGAGGTATTGTGTCGAGTTGGGGGGTGCGTGGAAGCAGTATGCGGAGAGGTTGGGGATGGTGTAAAAAACTGACTAAACTAGAATTGGTAGAGATGGATGGACAACAGTAATAAAAATTATGATACCTACCAAAAAGGGACGGCGATGCTTCATAGATGGTAGGTAAGGGGAAAAAAAAATGAAAAAGGGGGATTGTAGGGATATGCTAAAAGGCGGTGTTGCTTTTTCGGGGACCATGAGCAATGAAAAGTTACGTACATCAATCATACAAGACATGGCAATGAACTTTTGATGATTCAAAACTATTTTCAACCCTCGAAATTGAAAGCTTCAGACGATAATAACAATCCCGGCGGCATCCTCTATATCTATAGTCCCAAGCTTCCGTCCGTCAATTAATCCCAACATATACAAGGTTGTATCTGCTGGGCCTTTGTGGACTCTAGGTATCCAAGGTTGTAAGACACTTGTTGCCCAAACTCTTTTATTCTTCACCTTAGCCTTTGAACTTACTTAGTCCACCCACGCTTTTACTACACCAACATCCAACTCAAACAAGTCATCATTGTGGTGTTACTTCATTGGACAGTGTGCATCACTCAAACATTAATAAAAGACTCATTATTTCACTTCTTAACCATCAAGACATCATATACCATGTCGATATGTACAATAAAAAGACGCTAATAATATTCCCAACCCTTTTATAAACTCAACTCCGCACCCAATTCCCCCTGTCCAAACCAGTACCCGATAAAAATTGACGCAAAACCGTCATCTCATCTTCGCCTAACAAGCCGCAGCAACCATCGCCGGCCGGACTCGGCTCTTGCGATTCCCAAGCTTCGCATGTGTCTTCTTCCATGACTGATCGAACACGGCGGGCTTGGGCTTGAGCTGAAAGTCCTGAATCCCGAGCCGCCTAACCACCTGGAACGAACCTGTGCCAATCGACATGGTCTGACCCATGATGATGCACTCACTCACTCCGAGAATCCGGTCCGTCTTCATGCCGGCCGCAGCATCAAACAAGTGGTCCGGCGTCTTCTCGAACGAGGCCAGCTGGAGAACGCTGTCGCGCATCTTGGCGAGACCGAACCGCGTGATGCCCAGAATGTCGCCTTTGTATGTCATGACATCGGCCAAAAGCTCCATGTGGCGAGGGTCGATGTTCATGTCGCCCATGACCTGCTGGATCTCAAAGGCAATGGTTGTCCGGGCCGCCTCGATGCCCAGCACATCGCGGCATTCCATAACAGAGTTGGTGAGGCACTTGGTGCCAACCACACCTTCTGTAGTCATGCATGCGCGCAGACCGTAACCTTCCACAAGCACCGTGTGTGCAGACGTCTTGCTGTCGACATTGATGATGGCTCTGGTTGCCTCCGGGTGACCAGCAATGGGGACCTGCGGTAGCATGCGCTTCAGGAAGTTGACCCTCAACTGGAAGTCGGCTGCCGACTCATCCGCTGGGTTGGCGACAGTCAATCCCTTTTCGATAGCCGCAGCACGTTGCCTCGCCGCCTTCCGGGCCGCCGTCGCATCCTGCCATGTGTTGTGGACAAGCACTTCAATGACATTCTTGGAAACCTTCAAGTCCTCCGGCTCCACCTTCAGCTTGAGCTTCTTGGCCTTGACGATGGCCTCGGCAATGTCGTTAGTCGTGATGCCGATTTGCTCCAGATTGTCGAGGCCCTCTTTGTCAAGCTTGAGCACGATCTTGGCGACGTCCTGCAACCAGACGTCATCGACCCACTGAAGAATATCCCCAATGTACGTCTTTTCAATTCTGTGCTTGACAGCCCGGGCCGCACTGATATCCTTAGTATTTTCCAGGACGCAAGTGATGACGGGCGTGCTGATAGTCTTGGAGGCGTTGATAATCTCCTTAATACGGGGCACACCCTGTGTGATACTCATGCCTGCAACACCGGCGAAATGGAAGGTCTTGAGCGTCATCTGCGTTCCGGGCTCGCCGATCGACTGAGCTCCCACGGCGCCCACAGCGTGACCTGGCTCGACCTGTGCCTTCTTGTACTTCTCCAGGCATAGCTCTATGAATTTCCGGAGGCTGGACTCGGACACCTTGGCTGTGAGGTCCGCATGGTTTTGCCCCTTGACCCGCGACTCGTCGTCTAGATCGACATCCATCTCGGACTCACTCCTATTCACCCTGTTGATCGCAGCCCTCATTGCCAGATCGTCGTCTGGGACACCGGGATCGAGCCCAACCGACTTGCGAATCTTGGCCAGTTTCGTCGCGCGCTGCGTGATATATGTCCGAACACTATTAAGGTACTCTCTTGCTGATTCGTGCTCGTCAACGGCCATGAAAGCTTCGCGGTCGTTGCTCGTGCGAATCTGCTCATCGGTAATCTCGGTAATCACCTTGCCTGTAAGCATGTCACGTCTGACGTACAACGCCCGCTGCTGATCCAGAATCTCCTTGCACAGCTTTTGTATCTCCCACGGCAGCAGCCCTCGTTCCGAGTTACTCCACGTGATTGTTTGGGAGTGGTTCCAGGTGCGATCAAAGTTGACAGGCCTGGCGTCTCCCTCCATATCCACTGGGTCAAGTCTATCCGCACCGTACTGGAACTGCACAATGCCTCCTTCCGAGGTGCGCACCGTGTCGTCGTACTGAGTAGACAAGTCTTCGAGCGACTTCATCAAGCGTCTGGACATGTAACCTGTCTCGGCCGTCTTGACGGCGGTATCGACTAAACCTTCTCTGCCGGAAATGGCGTGGAACAAGAACTCGGTAGGGTGCAGGCCAGTGTAGAAACTGTTTTTCACGAAGCCCTTCGCTGCCGCTCGCTTGTCGCCCTTTTCAAAGTGAGGCAGAGTGCGGTTTTGGAACCCATCTGCTACACGTTTACCACCAATAATTTGTTGACCGACGCAGGCAATCATCTGAGCGACGTTGATTTCGGAGCCCTTGGACCCAGACTTGGCCATGATGAGCGGCGCATTGTTTCTGCTGAGATTCTCAGTGCAGTAGCTACCAGCAGCCTGGCGAACAGCACTGAGTGTTCCCGAAAGCTTGGTCTCCAAAGTCTCTTTCATGTCGCAGCCCGGGGCTTTCTCAAGAGTGCCATTCTCCGCCTTGGCAATGTAGCCGTCGCACACCTTCAAAGCATCGTCGAGAAGCTTGAGCTTGTGGTTCGTCAAGGACCGCGAAGGATATACATCACCGACTCCAATGGAAAAGCCGCGTAATGTCAGTGTTCTGGCACAGAGCTTGGCCAGACGGTTCATCGTCGCGGCTGCATAGTCAGGTCCGTAGTCTCTAAGAATTACGTAGAACACGGAGTTCTTCTTGCCCTCTCCGACCGTTGACTTGTCCATACGACCGCAGATCACCTCGGAGTTGCGAACAACTAGGAAAGAGTCGTCGATGTCCATGTCCGGAGGCTGAAGGTTTCCCTTGTTGTAGACTTTGTTCTTCGCATCGAGGTTGACCAGGACAGGCGACTCTTTGTTGGGCCGCATCATGACGTTGAAAATCTGCTTGCCTGTCCAGAGGGCCTTGGGCTTGAGGATGGCAGGGGGCGGAAGCTCGAGGTACGTATCGCCGAGGAGCATCTGTGTGCAGATGTAAGTGAAGCTACTTCTATCATAGAACCTATCCTTGCCGCTCAACAGATAAGCAGCTGTAATGAAATCCTGAGTGGCGGCAATGATGGGTTCGCCGTTTTTGGGAGTGCACAGATTGTTCTTGACGCCCATCAGGTTGATAGCCTCGGCCCTCGCTTCTTCTGTCTGCGGGACGTGAAGGTTCATCTCGTCACCGTCGAAATCGGCATTGTATGGCGAGCAGACACATTCGTTCAGGCGGAATGTTCTCCAGGGCCTGATCTTTGCATAATGGCTCATGATACTCAGTTTGTGAAGAGATGGCTGACGATTGAACAGGACAATGTCGTTATCTTCAAGGTGCCGTTCCACGACGTCTCCAAACTCAAGCTTATCTGCCGTTTTCTCGCGTATATGATCTTTCTGGTGCTTCAAGGCGAACTTCATGTCTCCGTTGTTTTTTTTGACTTGGTGAGCGCCGGGGTAAACACTCGGACCGTTTCTGACACAGGCCTTGAGCTTCTCGATATTGGCCCGATTGACACGCTCAGGGTATGTGAGGTTCATGGCGACACGCTCGGGGACTGCCACCTGTTCAATGCTCAAGTTTGGGTCGGGGGAGATGACTGTCCGTCCGCTGAAGTCGACACGTTTTCCCGAAAGATTGCCACGGAAACGACCTTGCTTTCCCTTGAGACGTTGGCAAAAGCCACGAGTGGTCTTACCAAAGCCTGGCTGCGTTAGGCCGGGTACATCGCTGTTGACGTACATGCCGACTTGTAGCTGGAGAAATTCCCACTGCTCCATGACACTAGAAAGCTGTGTGCCTTTCAGCAAAGCTGCCCGCAAGTGAGCCCCATAAATCACAATTTCGGCAAGTTTGCTGGTAATGTCGTCTTCGTTACTCGCGCTTTCCTGGGCTACAGACGGTCTGATACAAAGCGGGGGAGCTGGGATGTACCGCCAAAGGAACATTTCAGGTCGACCTTCGGCAGGATCCAGGCCCAGCAACTCGCAATCGACAGGGCTGATTTCCTTGAACAGGTTAAGAACCTTGAGAGGATGCATATCATCCATGGCCCGGCGAGTGTGCTTCCCAAGCTCGGCGAAATGGGCCTTTGCGTTTTCGAAGGACGCATCAAACTCAATCTTGCTCTCAGGGGCGACCTTTTTCTGGGCGGTTGACTTGTTGTAGGCCACAAACTTGTCATGGACAAGTTTCATGACGCTGAGTTTCCGGATGGTCCCCTGCAGGTCACCGCAATGGTAGCAGTTCCTGACCTTTCTGCACTGTTCGTTGATGCGCTTGAGCACTGCTGTTCGGGCCATGTTGTCCTGTTGACGGCGGAGTGATTTGAGGAAATTGCGGCGCTCGGTATCGGTCAGGAGGATCTTGGAGCATGACTTGCAAATGTTTTGCAGAGTCGACTGGATGTATTTGAGATAGCCGATATGGAAAACGGGGAGCGGGAGCTGGACGTAGCCAAAGTGACCAGGACATGCGTGGAGATCTTGGTTGCAGGTGCCGCACCTCGCATCGGGTTTCGGGCTCGAGGTTCCCTGTGGGAGATGTTAGCCCTGGTATGTATGCGAGGGGTCAGGTAAAAGGTTGATTCTCACCAGACGGGTATCGAGGGGCCCATGTTTGAATGGGGCTCGGTTGTTCTCGACATCGTACAGCAAAGGGTCGGATACCTCGAGCACGCCTTGATTGAGGATGTCCTGGGTGGATTGAATGCCAAACTTCAGAGCCTTGAAGCGCTTTGGAACCTGATCTTTCACCAACGTCTTGTGGTTTTCAGAGGCCTTGCCGGCCCCGAGTTCGGGCTCCATTGTATTGTGTTGTCGCGGCGAGATGGAACAACGAATTGCCCCTCGATGTAGCTGTGCTACCTGCTCATAGCGAGCTCGCCGTGATGTGTGAGTTGAGAAAACTTAGTCGCGGTGGGAAAGAGTCAGCGGAGAGAGGCGTGGAATTGTGGGATGAGTGGTTGATTTTTCCAGCGAAGCGTGGGTGGTTGGCGACGACAAGAGGCGTGATAAGGTTTGTGATTGCAGCAGCGACCAAGAATAATTTTGTCGGCGAAGGCGGGGCAGGCTAAGAAATGACTCCAACGCCGAGAGTCGTACCCCACCATTCCCTGCAGTCCCCCTGCCCACTCTGGTGCAGGGGCATGGATCAAGTGAGGAACATCGGTACTTGGGATCTTGGCAGAGGTACTTCCAAACCACATACTACAGGCTTGATAGACAAGTACAAAAGGAGCATCTCAAAGTATCTCAGCCTGCCGGGAAGACTGCGGGGCAACGGCTTTTCTCTGGCCAATCATGAGCAGTGCTTCAAGCACCCTCCGTCATCGTGTGCTGTCGGCGGTCGCAAATGTCACGAGCTTCGGCTGGAGAGTTGTCCAGGGAGCTGACCGAAACAAGAGACCGCATCTTGTTGGGCCTGTAATTGTGACATTGGATGATACTATTCCTTTGCCCATTCCTCGAGTCTTCCGTTGTTGCGCCAAGCCTTTGAGGACGATAAGCGAATCAACAACTGGCATCAAAGCTGCGTGCTTCAATCGACAAGTTGGCGCCTCTTGCTGCTCGTTCGATCTGGGCGGGGAGCACCGTTGGGCGATACTCGCTACACCGCACTCCCTTTCAGAACCGTCGATACATTTGGAGGATAACAACCGGCGTTTCGAACTTCGATCCTGGGTCACCCAGGCATCCCAGAGCTATGGCTTCCACGCCAGCCCCAAACACTGCTGAGAAGAAGGTCGAGAAGTCATATCTAGCTTCCGCCGTTGATTCTATCAATCCCTGGGCTGGCCCGCGCAGCACAACTCCCACCCCCAAAGATCCTCAACCAAGTGTCGCCCCTTCGACTACGGTCGACCATACCCTGAATCCTTTCTATGGGCAAAGCTTCAAACGATATCCCCCAGACTGCCCCCCGCCCAATGTACTATGGTTCCATGCTGTCGACGTGAGTTTCCCGTGGTAGGCCTTGGTTGAGCTCGAACTAAACCTAAGCATCGACTCTAGGTGCCAAAACGCAAACCCAAGTTCATGATCACCAAGGCCGCTGCCGATTCCAAACCTCAACAACCAAAGAAATACGTCGCATTCGAATCCCATGATTCTCGAGCCGTAGAGGCCGCCTACCAGGCTAAACTGCAGGAGCTGGAGGACGAACGTAGAACAAACACTGGGAATGCGCTTGCTCGCACGGGGACTAAGCGCCCACGAGCCGTGTCTGGTGAGGAAGGAAACGATGTACGCAGCGGCGGAGCGAAAACTAGAGTTCCGGTGAATGAGGACTTCTTGTTTGATGTGGATATTGAGGAGCGCGAGCTTGCGCCCATATACTGGGAAGGTCCTGTGTATGAGGTCCGCCGCGGAAGTTGGTTTTATCAGGAAGGCTCCACGCTCCGGCCTTGTGAGGAAAATCTGGCTGCCCAGCTCGAAGAGGGATATCTCAAGATCAAGCCATGGCGGTACCCGAAGGCACCCACCAACCCAACAACAAAAGGGCCTACGCCTAAGGGCTCCACGGAGAACCTAAAACCCGTTGATGACTCCCAGGTCAAGGCCAGCACCAAGACCGTCGCCGCTGTCCCGCAACACCAGCCCCAGACCTATCGACTGTTCGGTAGTTACATGAATAGCGTGGCAACGTATCAGGATGCCAACACTGCGTGGTTGTCTTCCGATGGGATGCTCTCTTGGGTTACATCGACAGTGTACGAAAGGTTTGCGGGTGGTGGATATATGAGCGGTGTGAAGCTTGTTCGGGGATATGCAGAGGCAAAAAAGGTGAAGGAGAAGGAAGAGAAGCGGCCAGTAACGCCAGCAGGGACAAAGTCAACATCCAAGGAGCAAGGCGATGAGACCCCCAAGGCCTTCAAAAGGCGCTCGGCACCGCCAACAAGTGCGCGGCCTAGCTTGGACGAGGATGCAGAGTCTGAAATAGACAATCCTCGGAACTCATTGTCTCGCCAGCTTTCTAATCTGATGGAGCGGGCAGAGGACCCAGAAGCTGAGGCTGAGGCCATCCGGGTGCGGGAGGAAAAGGAAATGATGGGCGATTACAATACCAGTGCTGGTGAGAACCAAGGCCGTGACATCGAGCATCTGGTGTTGGTGACCCACGGCATCGGGCAGTTGTTATCTCGGAGGTGAGTGTTCTGACAGGGCGCATATGACCAGCATTCTGACCAGCTTGAAACAGAATGGATAGCATAAACTTCGTGCACGATGTCAACATTCTTCGAAAGACGCTCAAGAGTGTGTATTCTGTATCTGCAGATCTACGGGCACTCAATTCTGAGATCGGCGAAAGTGGTCCGGGCAACTGTCGTGTTCAGGTATTGCCTGTGATCTGGCGCCACCGTCTTGACTTTCCCAAACGCAAGCCAAAGAGAGGAGAGCATGACCTTGGCGAAACTCTTGATGAGGAAGATGAATATCCATCTCTGGAGGATATAACCATCGAAGGCCTTGCCTTTGCCCGCTCTCTTATCTCTGATCTCGCCCTCGACGTGCTTCTCTACCAAAGCGCTTACCGAGAGCAGATTGCCGACATTGTCGTCAAAGAATCCAACCACATCTACAAAACCTTCAAAGAACGCAATCCCGAATTCAAGGGCAAAGTCCACATCGTGGGCCACTCTCTCGGCTCGGCCATCATGTTTGACATCCTCTGCAGACAAAAAGAAAAAGTCCCTACTACCTTGTCACCGCGGAACCCCTTGCGCATCTGGCCCGTCTCGGAAGACCGCTACGAGCCCAAACAGAGCAAAGACCTAGCCTTTGACTTTGACGTGGAGGACTTTTACTGTCTCGGCTCGCCGATTGGTCTCTTTCAGATGCTCAAAGGCAGGACAATCTCCGCCAGGAACCTACCACACGCCGTCCCGTCCGAGAGCCCACTGAACCCGGATTACATGGAAGACCCCTTTCTCACTACCCCTCCGTACTCTTATGCGAGCGACCGGCGTTTATCCCCTATTACCGGCCACCCTTTCAGCGTCTCCTCTCCCAAAGTCGCCCAGCTATTCAACATTTTTCACCCTTCTGACCCGATTGCTTACCGCCTAGAGCCGTTGATATCCCAGATCATGTCCACCCTGAAACCTCAGGCGTTGCCTTACACGAAAAAGACCATCTTTGGGTCTGTCGCTCCACAAGGACTCACCGGCCTCGGCGCGAAAGTCGGGCAAAGTGTCACAGGGCTGTGGAGCAGTTTCTCCGCCGGGATCGCAAGCAGCTTGCTCAATCGCAGTCTGGGACTCACGCAGGAGGACGTAGCCAACATCAACGCCTCCCACCAAGACCAACAACACCAAAGACAGCTCTCCCTCAGTCCTGGCGGTGGCGGAGGTGCCGGTTCCCTCTCCCCCAACGGCAAAGAAAAGGAGAAGAAAATCGAAGACCACGTCGAAAAAAGCGAGAAGACGGCCGAAAGGCAAATGGCCGTCGCGAAAGAAGGCGGGGCGCTGATCGACGAAGAGCTGGAGACGCTGTTCAGTAGGTTTCAGAAGAGCAGGGTTGACATGGCTGCTGCTAGTCAGGAAACCAAGGGTGGTGGTGGTGATGGGAGTGGTGTGGTGTTGACATCGGAGAAGTGGCTGGAGGAGGAGAGAAAGGCGCAGAGATTGAGGAGGGAGGAGGGGAAGATTAGGGGGTTGAACAGGAACGGGAGGGTGGATTACTGTATTCAGGAGAGCGTGCTGGATTTTAACCCCATGAACACGATTGCTTCGCACATGAGTTACTGGGCGGATGAGGATGTGGCGCATTTTGTGCTTTCGCAGTTGTTGGCTGGGCAGCGGGCGAGGACGCCGAAGGGGTGAAAGGGGGGCGGGGTGATGATTATGATGATGGTGATGATGATGGTAGAGGGAGGTTTGGGAGGTGGTTTTTTAGAGTTGATATACCCTTATTTTAGAGGAGAATAGAAGGTTTTGGAGTTTGGAGCTGAGTGTGAGGTTTGTTTTGGAGACTGTTTGTGTTTGAGGCTGAGATAGGTGACGCTGGAAGCGAGGATAGGTGATGCTTTAGGCCGGGATAGAATTTTATAATTGCTTGGGTTGTGAATGTCTGAGGCGTGGACTAAGCCGGGAGTGTTTCTTTACTTGTTTGTCATTATAGGTATCTTAATCATGAGAATAAGACGAACAATAAATGTGTGAATCAAGTTGTTAGTGACAAGGATAACAATAGTGATGGTAGGAAGGTTAGTAATAAGACTGGCGGTATAAAAACCTTTATTATCCAGAGCTTAGAAAAAGCTTGGACGGTGGATGGAAAGATTTTAAAGGGAGGATGAAGAAAGTTTAGATAGGGTCTATAGAAAGCTGAGATTGAGAGCTTAATAGACAAAAAGCTTGGACTGGGTCTGTGAAAAGCGATTCTTAGTGTCATCTCACTCGGTCGACTAAAAGATGGGTGCTGAAAGTGTTACAGTAGGTAGACAGCCAGTAAAAGATTAAATAGCCGACCACAGATTTTCCCCCAGGAAAGCTACAACAAAGCAGGAAATTAGATAAAACAGAAGTAATAGGGCTCTCGAGTTCAACAAGATCTTTTTTTCTCTCTAAAAATGGTGGTTGCTGCGGGAAGATAGATTCTTATTGTGGGGCGGCTCTGCGTTAACGAACTTTCAGGGATTGGAGTGTAAACTATGCAGAGTTTGGTTATATTGGTAAACCTTTTAGCTTGGAAAGCAGAGCTTAGATTTTCCATTATGTAGTACCTTTTTCCGTACTTTGCACATAGGTCCCAATTAAGCTCCCCGGATTCCAATTCTCTCTTAGGAAAATTAAGGTCTATTATCGACTACCAGGTAGGTTAGAAGACCATTTGCTTAGGTACCTAAGTTCCGCCCTCTCCACCAACCTCAAGTTTAAAACGATCGATGCTCCTTGCTTATCTAAAACTATCAACACAGTGTTTATTATTCCTAGGAGTGCCGGGTATAGGCTAGGATTGATCGCCCGGGCTAACTTATCCCCAAACAGCGCCTGGAGATCGTAGAACCGGCAGTTTCTAAGGAATGTTAGGCTACGACATACTACCTACACATTCCCATATTATATATAATATATGCCGCCATCAGGTCTCACGCCAATGCTAAGGATTGCGGATGCAGGCTCCTGTACTTTTTGACGGATCCCCCCTTTCAAGGGCGATTATTTTCTTCAAAACTCACGTGGCGTGGCACGCGAGTCCATAGTAGCATGGTTATATACACAGCTCCTAATGCTTTTCCACAAAAGCAGGTATACATCAGTAATCCAGATCTTGCCGCACAAACCTCAGTAACCCCGCCTCAAGGGGCCAGGGGTCAACAATTCTCTCAAACTTCTCGGGCCAGTCGTCGTTCCAGACGAAATCGATAAAGGCCGCGGCATACTCCCAGTAACTCGGGTACCACCCGGCATCCTCCCAATCCAAAACAGCCGTGACACGCCATTTCCCCCCGCTCTCGTCCGGGCTTCCACTGTCTGCTGACCCAACGTCCTGAGAGACCAGAACATTCTTGCGCTGAAGATCGTCATGCGTAAACACGCTGGGGTGGCCGGCCAGTGCCGTAGGGAGATGGCGCTCGAGGAACTCGGACGTCCAGGGCTTGTATCCGTTCGATTCCCAATTGCTGCGTGACCGCCTCGCCATGGCCATGGAGAAGTCTCTCTCATCTTGGAACGGGCCGTTGAGCTGGGGTGTGGGTTCCATCGACATGAAGAAGCGATGCCGTAAGGGCCCGCCAGTGACGTTGCTAAATACCCCAGGGGAAGGGATCTGGCGCACCTGGGTGAAGATGTCTCGCAGCTGGCCAGTGATGTCGAGTTTGTTGTGCTCCGGGAGACTATCCCAGACGGTGCTGAGCTGCGTGCCTTCTTTGAATTCCATGATCAAGAAGAGTCTGTTGCCCTCGCGGTACATGGCGTAGAGTCGCGGTGCCGGAACGGAGGGGTACTTGGCGAGCAGCAAGAGGGCGTGACCTTCGTTTTCGGACACCCAGGGCGACACGCCATACTTGACGACGAATTTCTCCCTGACGACGGCAACCCGTTGGTATCTGTCGTCGGAGATGCCCGGGAAGGTCTGGTCGGCTGCAACAATCTCGTCCAAGGACGGGAGCGGACCAGGCAACTCGCCAGGATCGCAGAAAAAAGGGAGCGTTGGCACGGTGACGGCCGCCATGGTGATAGTGTCCAAACGCGCGTGGCTATTGACGTTTTGTCGCAGAGTGGTCAAGATTATTCAAAAGCTGAGGTGTGTACGATAATTCGATGCTGGGGAGCAGCTCGGCAATGGAGCGGGCATCCCACGAAAATAAGGTAGGTGACTGGGTCGCAGCGATGTTCGGGTGTACCTTCTCCCATCAATCAGTCCCTAACTCTCTTGCCAACCACCGGGTATTTTTGGTGAGCGCAAGGGACGGGGCCAACGAGGAGGCTGAGGCGCTGCTGCGCCCATGCGGTTGGCCCCTGATGGAGGGAGTCTGGGATTTAGCTTACAATTTGGGAGAGTTTGAGTGGGTCCAAATCATGTGACTATAGGGATCAAAAAGGCATCCTCAGAGTCAACAAAACTTGGAAGAATCAAGCCCTCATTACTACCCATTTCACCTCTAAAGAAGAGTGAGTTCCCCACCTTGATCTGCTAATGTGGGGACAGGCAACCAAGCGATCAAAGTGGTGATGGTGTCTCTCTTGTTCTAACGGTGGGTGTGGGAAAATCCTGCATGCAGGAAAGGGAGGAGAGGGGTGCCTGGAGTGCTCGGGCCAGGTGGGCCCAGTGGCCCACGGTACAGCTAACGGATCACTGTTAGCAATCTAGAGGATTTGATTCTGGTCGTTCCATGTTTCACACTATGGTGGGAACTGCCAACATGGGTCTCGTGCCTCCCGGGCCTGTACGAGGCAGAATTCTTTGAGGTCGCTGGTGTTTGGGTCGTGGCTAAGGAATGGTGTTTCTCTAAGTACCTGTGCCTCCAACACCCTGCAGCGCCCTACAAGTGTGTAGTCATCAGGTCTGCACATGTGGTTGACGTACCTAAGTAGGTAGGTAGGGACCTTGGGTCTCGAGTAAGGGCCTCGATCCAAGAATAGCTCATAGATAGATGAAGTGTAAACGTACCTGTTGAAGTTCAAGTTGTTGGTATAAAGGCTAACAACATCCGTCTCCAACGGGAAGATAGATAACCAGCAGCATTCAGCCGTTCAACAGTTATCTTACAAACACACGCAGGAAGAGCACTCTATCTTGACTTAGGTTGAGTTTATCATTTCGACCAAGCCCCAGCACCAGCTTGACGTTCACCATGGCCGCCTCAACCGCACCCTCGCAGTATAAGGTATTTAAGCTTAAGTTCAAACTCGCCATGCAGGACCCCCGACATGCCCCAGCCCCGCTACCACCATATTATTTTTGTCGAGTCAAATCCCGGGGATGGCTCCGGCATCAAGTTCCACGTTACTGGAGACATCACCTCAACCAACGGCATGCAGTACCAGTCCATCGAATACCACAACCCCAAGAACTCCAAGTCGCTCCACGCTTCGGAAGCGCTCGGCTGGACCGACGCCGCGAACTTCAAGAATGAGTTCGACAAAGTCCTCAAGACCTGCCCTCCCCCACCGCAGCAGAAGGCCTTCAACACCAAGACCATGAAGACGGAGCCCTTCAAGACCAAGAATCCGCTGGCCTTCTACGGTCCTAATGAGCAGCGGAGGCCGCTGAAGAAGTGCACCGAGTGGACCGAAGAGCAGGCCATTCCCGCTCTGCGCGCCGCCGGCCTCATCGGCCCCAAGAAGGCTACTCCGAGTCCGCCGGGCTCCCGCCCCGGCTCGCGTGGCGGCAAGAAATAAGCACCGGGCCGAATCTGGTGTAATTCTATTAGATCTTGGAATGTTGGGCAGATGGCTATTGAATCCGGCACATTGAACGGCAGCTGGTCTGTCGGCCATGGGACAATGCCCTGCTAGATAGAGATTGAATAAACGTAGAGTTGGCAGGTCCGTATTTAATGTCCGTTCCTTGGCTATGACTGAAGGTGCGAAGATAAAATGACGAAAAGACCGGAAGAGTGTAACATGGAAAGAAAAATCTCCATCCCTCGCCCCCACCCCGTCGTCGGCGGTCCAAGCGCATGACAACACCTCGCTGGACGGCGGCAGCACCACCGGATCCGCGTGAAGAGCGGCTAAAATTACTGCGACCTCGGGTCAATGGGAAGGTGGCGACTGTTTCAACAAATTCAAGACGACACGGGGCAGTCAGAAGGTCCAGAGGTCGGCCACGCGCTGCTGCACGGAGCATATCCCAGTTTTGGGGAGTCGAAGTCGTAATGTAACAGTTCATTCAACGGAGATATCTGTCTGCCTCTCTACGACCCTGGATGCCGGTGGGACAGTGACAAGCCACAGAGAGAAGGTTGGGGTCGCCGTTGGTGTTTTTAACCTCGATAGGTTGAGGCTGCAGAGTGTGGGGGACATTGTCTAAGGGCTTTGGCATAGGCGCATGTAACATGGTCAGAAATAGATCGGTAAGAGCCGAACTATCCTTTTCGTTTGGTGTTCGTTCGTTCGTTGCAGAATTCGATGGTTCAAGGTACAATGTTTGCCTGTCGGTCGCGTGCTTTGATAAGCAGGAGGTCGTTGGAGGCGTCGTCTGAGCAATATTATCGGGCAGGACGGATGTAGATGACAGCGGTTCTATATCTATCGCAATTGGACTATCTCTTTCGTGTTATAGAGGTCATATTACTACTTTATAGCGGTCGCCTCCAGCGAATAAACGATTCACATAAGGTATATACTCCCCCGCCATAGATGTTCTGCCTCCGAAGCTTTTTCTGAGTTTTCCCGCCGCGGAACATCCTCTTTGGCATCCTCCGGAGGTAACTCTCCCCGAATGGGCTTATGGCAGTCCTTTTTTACACCAGACTGTCTCCACTCAGTGCTAGTGGACATGATATCAAGTATTATAAACGCAGGGTCGGTTAAGTAGGAAGATCTAAATGCGGATTGTGACCCATAAAATTGAAGAGATATATGAGTGTTAGATATGTTGTTTGGGACTTTGCGATATTAGAGTTGCGAGTTTTGAGTAAGGTATTGTAATAATGACCAAGTGGTGGGTTAGTAGTGTGCTGATAAGTGTTGAAGTGGGAGGTGGAGGAGGACGGGCTGCGGTTTTATAATCAGGTGCTTTGAAACGGATGACTAGACTGAACTAGTAAGTAGGCATGTAAACGAGACAATACCTATCATAGAGTGTTTCAAGTGTTTTGAGTGTTTCGAGTATGTATCGGGAGCTGTTGGGTATAGACGGTGGCGACATAGAGCAAAGCTAGAAGCGTCGCCTTGATTTATGCTTATATCTATAGAGGACAACACCATAAACAAATACCCCTTCAGCCGTTCTATAATAGAAAGCTGAAAGCTGAGATTGAGGGATAGAAAGTATAGACTAGGCCTGTAGAAGACTGAGATAAAGAGATTTAAGTTGGGACTACTATAGTGGGAAATCCCTATCTAGGGACATGGTGGCCACCGTTGAACCCTATGTCCAGATCAAACATCATGTCCACGTCGAACAGCCTGTCCAGGCCCCACAGCTACTGGCCGGCCAGACCAAGGCTCCTTCCACTTAAAAGCTCCTGCTGTGGGCTTTAATACATCAAGCTTACGGCCGGTGGGGCCTCACCAATTAAATCTGTAATTGGCCGAGTGGCCAGGTAGTCAAGTGGCCAGCCTACCAAGTGGTAGGTTACGGATATCCTTGACATGATGTTCGACTGTGACTTTCGGATTTTGTGGAGCGTCAGGTCCAGGCCTGGACCTCAGGTTCGCTCCCAGTATTGCCACGCTGTGGTATGCTTGTATAAAGCTAAGATAAAGGAATAAATGGCTTAAATAGATGATAAAAAAGTAGTGATAAATTAGAAATAAACTTAAATAGGTTTTTCGAAAGCTAGGTTAGTATTAACAGGTATATAGGTTGTGTATGTAGGTTGTGTGAAAAAGGATGGGCATATGTTTTCACAGTTGGTGGGGCAACGAAAAGGGGTAGAAGGAGTTTGCAGACCGCCAGCGATCATAACATTCGGCTATCAATCTAAATAATTTTGATAATGTCTATAAAGTTCCAAAAACAAAAATGCCTTGCATTCCGTGCTCCAAATCAAGGTAGACAATTCCAGACTGTCGCAACCTTTCCCAAGAGATGTCTTCTTCCCCGGGCAATCTCAACACTAGTCTCACGGCCCGCGTGTACAGCTAGCATCGCCTGCCAATTTCTCTTCTACGTACGGTCCCTCGGAGGCCACCTTGTGTGTTGCTTCCAGCCAGAGAACGGGTCGGTCGAGGTGCCACTGGTGGCGGCATGGATGGCTGCCCGTACCCTGGTGGCCCATATGTGGGCTGTTGTCCATAAATTAAACCTTGTCCATAACTGGGCTGTTGAGGAGGCATTGGCTGTTGAGGAAACATTGGCTGCTGAGGAGGCATTGGCGGTTGGGGCATGGACGGCCGCATAGGTTCGGGTCTCGGTGTATTCATGGACTCTGGCGTCGGCGTCGCGTTATGGATAGACTCTTGCGTGGGCGTTGCGGTACGCAAAGACTCCATGTCTTCTCCTGTAGGTAAGGTATGTACAGAGGCCTGCGTAGGAGTTGGTGTAGACCAGGGCGAGACGGGCATCGGCGACGGCAGCATCGACACGGTTGACGTCGACGAAGATCTTGAATGATGCCCTGAGGAGAGTCTTGGAGATTGTGTCGAGGAAGGCTGTCTCGAATGTGACTGTCTCGGGGGAGATCGTCTGGAAGAATCCTGCCTTGAAAAATGTTGCCTCGATGAACCTGACATTGCGGAGGCTGACCTTGACAGATTGGGCATTTCTGGCAACAATCGACCTCTCGGCACCGGCCCTGTCAACAAGGGGGCCCCCTCGATGATTGCTCCCTGGATGAACTCGCAGCGGGTGAACCCGCCATAGGCGAGCCCGACACCGAAGAAGCTGAGCTTGATAGAGATGAGTAGGCGTCGTGTTGGCTTAGGAAAGGCGCAAGGTAAGGACGAACGGGCAGAGGGGCGGGAAGCGGAGTGCCAGGAACGGATGCCCCTTCAGTTGTTGGTTCTTGAGCACTGGGATCGGCAGCATAGGCGTTGAAGGTGGAGGTGGCATCAGTTTGATGTTGACTGGATAATACTGAGAAGACGAAGCAGCAGCGGTCTCGCCGGGGTGTGCATCTCGCGAATCTCGCCGACTGTGTCCTTCTCCGGAGCCTTTGTGGCCCCGCCCAGCGCGACTCGACATAGCGAAGTAAGTTAGATCGACATTCAGTGTTACGGCCGTAGGGTGTGGTGTAGTAACCAGGCAGGCAGGAGGATGCGAGCGGTGGTCGAGTAGGTAGGTGTATTGACGCGGAGGAGCACATCGTTTATATGGTCTCCAGAACTGCAATGGCGTTGTTAGTCCGTATTTGAAGAAACGGGGGTGTGAAACCGCTCGTTACAAAGTGGTTCGAGTGCCAGAGGGGTGACCTGCCGGCTTTGTTTGTGTAGAGCGATGATGATGCAACATATGGGGGTTTGAAACAGCAGAATAGATGTAAGTTTAGACTAATCTAGGTACGTCGCCGATTATATCGTACCCAAGGGCCAAAACGACGCCCATGCCCGCAGGCAAGATTACCTTACTGGACCTATTAAGGCCCCGCCTCACACATGATAATCGTCTCCCCCCCTAAAAACCCCAACAATCCCCCTCTCTCACCCCCTACTCTACGTCCACACAAACGGCTGAACGAGATACATACCTCCCACCAACCCCATCACCACCACCGCCAACGGCGACAAGCCATCATATCTCGCATCTCCCCCCCTACTCTCTCCATCATCCCCAACCCCACCTCCAGACTCAATCGGCTCTCCCGTCTCCGTCGTGCTTGTAGCACTAGCCGTGACAGCACTCGTCGCAGCAGCAACACTCACACTGCTCGTCACCAGCCCTCCATCATCAGTTGGCCCCGGCCCCGTACCCTCCGACTCCCCTCCCCTCCCCGCCATCTTGGCCCACTCCCCAAAAATATCGCTCCGCGCCTCATCCACCACAATCTCAAACCACCCTTCCCCGCCTAGCTCCCCGCCACCGGTGTGATCCGACATCTTGACCTGCTGCGCTTCCCTGTCGTAGTTATCCGCTGGTACATCGATCGCGGAAAACGCGTACGCGAGGCGCGCTTTCTGATTATCGGGGGAGATTTGGAACCCGTCGGGGTTTTTGACGCAGCCCCCGCAGAGAAAGGTGGACACGAGGTGGGTTTTGTTGAGGTAGGTTCCCGAGGGAATGGGGGAGATGGCCGGGCGATGTCGGAGGCGTTGTAGATGGGGATGGGAGAGGCGTAGGAGGTGGTGAGTAGGGGGAGGGTGGAGATGGAGGTTGCGTTTTCTGGCCTGGGGTCGGATTGGGTTGTCAGTAGGTACCTAGAGTGGTGATGGTGCAGAACACGGGAAGGGAACGGGGCGGGGCGGGGGGGGAACATACCAGGCTGCTACGAGGAGACCGCCTCGCATGCCTGAGCTGCTCAGTGCGATGCCGCCCCAGCCTGAGTGATTGGGATTCAGGGGAGTGATGATCTGGATTAGGAGGTCTTTGGAGGACGGGGTGGTTTCGATGGGGAGGGCAAAGCTGAGTCGGAAGTTGGGGGAGGTGGAAGGGTAGAAGTTCAGGAAGGTGACGTTGGTGAGGGGGTCGGTGTTGAGAGTGCCTTTGAGTTCTTGTTGGGCGGTGCGCGCGGCGAGGCCGAGGAAGATCGCCGCAGCGGTGAGTTTGGAAGAGTTCAACATGATTGCGCAGGTCTGCTGTAGCGATGTCAAGTAATTGTGGTGCGACAGGGCAGAAGCTTCGTGAAAGATGGAAGTGGGGAATGGCCACGGGAGGTCAAAGAAAAATAGGGGGGACTATATCACTCCCGACAATCGCCGTGGAGGGACATCTGTCATGGTCCATGGACACGTCAGCCCTGCGGTGTTGCACGTTTCATGATGGCAGGAGAATGACGAAAGTGAGGGCAAGTGGTTGGGTGTACACGGCTCAGTTTTGACAGTTGTTAGTTATGTTTCAGAGACATAAACAGATGAATGTCAAGTTGAACAGACACAGGGGTAATTAAGAATAAAGAAAACACATACTGGGGTGCAGTCCAACCCGCGACCATACCCCACACAACCTCAATACCTCTTCATCAATTTGCGCCGCTAATCCTGCATAAGGGAGGGAGTTCTCGAATGATCAGACATAACTGGGCATACCGCTTCATTAAACGGCATATAGATATCAAAATGAAGCTCTCACAATCTGTTGAAGCCAGCAGAACCCATACAATAACAGAGGAGGAAATCTAGGTCTTTCAGTCGCAGGATGATTGTCCCACTTGCTCCGCCCATGTCTGACTCTTGACCCGTTCTCCCGGCTGTTCTCCCGGCTTCCGTGGGGCAAATTGACTCACCCGGAAAGGATAAAGCGAGTTCAATAGAGACGCTTTGTCTAGAAATCCTAGGATTTTACAGGGTGGGCAGTGGGCTGAGACCGTCTTGTCTTGTGAAATGTGACGAGCGAGCCAGGGCCTCAAATCTGTGCATGTGGGATGGGCTGAGCCAGACCCTCAGCTCGGCTCATCTCAGCTCACTGCCCGCCCTGGCCGATTTTATCAGATTGATTCATTGCTCTTCTGTTGCTGCTCGTTCATTAAACTACTTGCCTAGCTTTTCCTCGAGCGAATGCGGGTGCTGCATCTCGACTTCATCAGAATGAGCCACGAGCCAGTCGCGACACTTCTCCCTGTCGTTCTCCTTGCCCTTGAGCGGTGTGCCAGGTCCCACCTGTTTCCAGTCAATGATGGCGTTAATTTTGAGCGTCTCGGGGTCGCCGATGACATTGTGCTGGCTGGAGTCGAATTCTGCGAGTGATAGATCCAATACTGCTTTGTTCTATTTGAGACAGCCCAGAAAAAAAAGGTGACGAAACACATCTTTTCAGTTCTGATATTAGATATCATCACATGCCGGCAACTGAAACACAGACTGCAACACACGAAGGCTCCTTTTCAGTAAAACTCTTTGCTCACAACAAAACCCCTATCATCTTGGTATTTGCGTAGATGTTGGCAGGTTTGCGCGACGAGGTAGCAAGTACTTTGAACATAAAAGGCTCCGGATTCCGTCACTTGATTCTCCTGCTCATCATCAACCCCTCTGCGATCAATCCAACTTAACGTCAAGTCTTTCCACTACGATTACAACAATTCCACATCTTCAGTCGCAGCAACAGCAGGCACCTCCACATCTTCCTCCTTTTGCTCAACCTCTTCCCCCTCATCTTCAGACTCACTGCTTTCCTCCTCCTCCTCAACAGCAGGCTCAACCTCCTCAGCAGGCGTAGCCTCATCACCAGCCGCCGACTCAACCTTAACCTCAGCCTTATCCTCACCCTCACTCCCCTTTAACAGGTATGAGAAACCTATGACCAAACGTTAGATCAACTACTGAGAGCTCAGAAGTTTCGCTAGCTGTGTCAACGTTGGCAACAATGAGATGCCCTACGTGTGGATATAACAATATGACATGGGATGAAAACTGCACTGCACCGATGGCCGACCGGGCCAGTTGCGGCACGCCGATTCCTGTTCCTTTTCTGGAGAAGCCTCTTCGGTGAGTATCGCTGATTACCTAGGAAATACAATGAGGCCAAGTTCTGACGACGCCTAGGGCCCCTTTCGCTTGGGTGTGGGATGCAGGCACAAAACAGGACAATCCTGGACGGGCAGGGACGGGGACCTCGACGTTGGAGGAGGAGATGGATGAGGAGGAGGAGATGGATGAGGAGGAGGAGATGGATGAGGAGGAGGTGGAAGGGGAGGTGTGAGGCTGTACTTGAACCTAGGGTAGGTTTGAGACCTACTGGCGCTAACCGTCCGGGGACTGGGTGATAGTGCAGCGGCCACATTTCTGGGGGCTCAATCGGGGAAGGGAAGTTCGGGAGGGGAAGGGAAGTTCGGGAGGGGAAGGGAAGTTCGGGAGGGGAAGGGAAGTTCGGGAGGGGAAGGGAAGTTCGGGAGGGGAAGGGAAGTTCGGGAGGGGAAGGGAAGTTCGGGAGGCTAGGGTTCGATTTTTGTATGTATCTGTTTTTTTGTTTTTTTATAGATTAGGGTACCATTTGTTTGTTTATTTAAGGCGATTCCCCGGGGTTTAATTCCCTTTCTTTCAATACTTAAGTATTTCTTACTATTCGGCCCTTGTTTAAACCTCCTAAACAAACCCGAACCGAGTTGAAAAGGGGTATGGTTGTGAGGCTGTACTTGAACCCAGGGTAGGTTCGAGACCTACTGGCGCCAACCGTCCGGGGACTGGGTGATAGTGCAGCGGCCACAAAGGAGAAGCAAAATCTGAAATCTTCAGTAGATAGGGAGTACATTAGATGTCGAGCAGTAAAATGTTAAGAATGCTGCGCTCAGCTGAGCGCCACCAAAATGGAGTTTGGGAATGGCTTCACAGGTTTGGACTTCCAGGCTGAAACAAGTGTGGGCAGATGGGACAATTGTGGGCAGATAGGAAGTTCTAGGCTCAATAGAGCTTCGAGGCCGAAGGCCAAGAATAAGCCGCTCTTATGGGATTCCTTTTGTATAAGTCCGTGGCTAGCTACGCTCGTTTGAACAGCTTTCTTTTGTCCCTTAGATCAATCAATCAATTAAACCACTGCTGGGTTTTCCACCTTCACATTAGAAAGGTTCCGTAATACTATCAGTTTAATGTGGCAACGGATTCGACTGTGCTGCGGCCCTGGGGGTGCGTCACGCGTACGTCGACGGAGCAGGCGATCTCACGCGTGCCGGGGGGGGGGGGGCTAGGAAGACTGGCTCTGAAGTTGTCGAATGTGATTTCGTTGTTGCTAAAGACCGGCGGGCGGACCGTGTTTGGGCCAGTGCACCCAGGACCAGAGAAAATGATCTCACGGATGAGCTTGACGCGCTGCACCAGCGTCGTGGCAGGAAGAAGCAGAGCAGTGATGGCGAGGAACTTCATTTTGAAGGTTTAGGTTGATGATTTGGCTGAATTGGTGGCGCCGAAGTTGAATGTAATTGTGTGAAGATATTGGATTGTGTGTGTGAGTGTGAGTCGGGAAGTTCATCTAAGCCTGGGATTTTGGCCCTACTTCTAGTTTGAGACTCGAAAGGTCTCGACATACCTATCCAGGCTACCTAGGTACCTTTACCACCCAGATCCGATAGTAATCTTGGGCCTCATACCCCTCGCGTACTTCGAAGCTGCTTTGGCCATGGGTCACAATTAGCACAGGACTGAATGGCACGTCGCATCTCCGAGCGTGGGCTTCAAGGTAATCCCAGCCCACAGGTCACACAGGTGACTTGATCTCCACCCATTCTCGAGCGTCATCAGCTGCTTAAAATCTCGTGTGATCATCGTTCATCTTCATACGCCCATTTTCATCAGCATTCCGGCGTTCCCGTGGAGGATATGGTGTCACACCACCTTCCGAACGTTCATCCTAACCGCTACTGCTCGAGATGACAGCTCACTTGCGAGGTAGGAAGAGCATGAAATGGTGAGATTCACGCAATTTAACGAGTACGGGTTGGAGCCAGTCTCAGTCAGCCACCTCAGTCATCTGGGTCACCACCGGTTACAGAACTTGGAAAACTGGAAGTGCAAACAACCGAGATCTCATCGCCAGGTCCGAGCAGAAAACAGACTGTCTGGCTGTCCTTGTTTTGGACGTAATGTAAGCATTTGAAGGTGCAGACGGTGTAGATTGGTTGATTTTTGGGTTAAGCGTTGATCCAAAGGTCACGAAACTGATGAAGATGTCACCGAAGAAGCTGTGAGAGTGCCTACCTGGTACTATGAAGTTAAGGCCTGTAACTGATGCTGGCGCAAATATGGTATGCTGAGCATTGGAGTAGACTTTCATAAACTTGAAACAACCGCTGAAGTGTCCGATGTGGCCTTGTCTGTCCTGCGCTTGTGGCATTATCACCATGTTTTAATGCCCGCATGGGGCTAAGAGCAACAAGCTTTGACAACGTTGGTGCCAACGACACGGTAACCAATGAGAAGCATACAACGGCCTGGCTTCACCGAGAAACAGGCGCGCGTATGTTCTTGTGTAACAGTGCGTTCGAGTTCTGGTTCATCACTGGAACTGCTAGTGGCGCAGGCTAACATCGCATACAAAACGCATCAGCAACCAGTCACTTGAGCCTCAAACACAATGCTCGCTTCTACTTTTGTAATTTGTCAACCGTTCCAGAAACAAAGTCCGAGTTGTCGGGCTCATGTGACGAGAAAACGCAGGATGTGTCTTGTTCAAACGACATATATATCCTGTACTTGTGAAACTGTCTATATCAGCTCACAAAGGTAGGTATTCATCCTGCCTTACCTTATGGTACATAACTTAACGAACCCTAAATTAGAAGCCAATATACCTGCTTTCAGCTTAGCATTTATAATACCTGTCTTCCATGCAAATATTATTTATTACAAGTCGGGGCACCTTGTTTTGATACTTAGCATTGACGACCTCTTTCTCTTGGAGCACCTACCCCCAGCTCTCTACCTCATACATCTCAACTCCAGAACTCAGTTCTTCTCTCATCGGTCCAATAATTCATCGATCCAAGCCCTTCAAGCAATAACTATCGGAAACTTCCAGCTTTAAAAACAGAGATAGCTGGGTGCCTGCTCTTGAAATGATGCCAACACCATCTAAACATCTCCAGGATCACAGAACAAAAGTACTTAAATTTCGCTTTGAAACGGCGAAACAAAAGGCTATCTCTCCCATACCTGTACCTGGACTACAAATCATGCAACGGGAGAATAAATGCCTCCCTCCGAGCCCGATGCAGTAGGGACCGGCGAAGTGGAGACTCAACCGCCGATCTTTCGGCAGAACAGGGCCGGAAGGCGGTCCGGTCAGCCCGGGACGGGACGGGAGAAGCATCAATCATCAGATCACAAGAAACAATGAGCTAGGGTGCGAAGGTGAGATCAATGCATGTTTGTGTTGTTGAGATCTCTTGGAAAAGTTGCCGCATCACTGTTGTCACTTTTGGCATCTACCTTATGTACATGTCCCCCTTGTTTCTCGTTGAACTCGAGCGCCACGCTTAGCAAGTAAACACCTTGGGTCCGGGGACGGTGTATGACTGCAGGTTGTTGTAGATCTGTGGAGGGGTCAGTATCGTATTTCTTTTCCTCTTTTTTTTTTTTTGTCTAGACAAACTCACATTGGCAGTGTATCCGGGATCCGTGGCCTTGAAAGCGCCGGGGATCTTGACTGTGGGGCTGGGGTTGGTGCTTCCGCCGCCCGACACGTTGATTTGCGCGCAGCTGATGTAGAATTGGGGAGTTGAGCCGGGGTTGTGGATGGCGAGGGACTGGATGCGGAGGAGATACTCTCCATCGGGGATGCACCTCGGCAGGTTCGCTTGATAGGATGCTGTCAAAGAAAACAAGAGGTCAGTGAACCTGCACCGCTGATTCATTGAAGAGGGTTATAAGAGAAGGAACTGACATCTCATGGGCCAAGATGATTGACCACCGTTGATGGTCGGGCCCCAGTCGTAGATCTTGAACCAGTCGCCAGATCCATCGTAGTTCTTCACGGAGCCAGGTGCTTTGGACAGATAGCTGAATGAGGGTTAGCTTTTGTGACCTGCATCCCATGGGAGAGTTTGTCATACAGGGAGATAGGTCCTTGATGGTACACAGCCTGGTCTGTGTAAAAGGTTACAGAGTCTCCTGCCTTGACATTGACGACACTTGTGCTGGCACCTGAGGCTCCTCCAACATTGCAACGGAGATTGTTGTCTGACAAGCTGGTGACGGGCGAGTTGTGGTTGGTGTTCTTGCGGATGTGCTCGAAGAGGGCAAACTTTATTGAGCCAACACCGAATTGCTGGAAGATGTAGTGGGCCGAGACATCAGCAACACCCAGAGTGAGGGCGGCAACAATGGTGGAGACCTTCATGGTGACAATGCCAGACGAGAATTAGAGCGACTCTGTGCGTGAAAGGTTAGCTTTGATCGCGAGAGATACATCAGCCTCCCGCGCAGCTCTGGCAACTTATAAAGAAGAGTGGCGGACGTTGTGGGGCCGCAAATGCCGGGTTGAGAGGATCAGAGTGTGTACATGTATATGAAACGGGCCGGCTATTGTCCATGATGTATGTCTTTTGGTGTCTATGGCATCGCAATGGACCAGTCAAAGCTGCAGACAAGGTTCAGTGATCCAGGAAAGCCAGGTTGCTGAGCATGAAGTTGTGTGTGCCCCAGATTGTCTGTCGAATGAGAAGCTGGTCATTTGTTCAACATTGTGGGGTTGTGTGTAGGATTGGCAATATCAACCCGCACTTTCAACAAGAAAGCAATGATTGCCGTGCTCTGGCAATATTATATGCAACCTGAGTGCCGAAAACATGCTGATGTCTGTTAACGGGCTATCATCTACATGTCGGACTGGACGCTAATGCCCATGCATAACCACTGACTCTCGAATTCTGTTGATTATCATCATACCTAGGTACTGCCATATTCCTGGAAGCAACAAAAATCTCGAACTTCAAGAGGTTACCTTGTAGGAAGGAGCCAGAGACCACCAAAGAACGGAGAACAGATGTCCGGTCCCGAAGAGGCAATGGTGGGCCACTAGTCCCCAGATCTCTCCTTGAAGGTTCCCCAGATTCATCAAGGCGAGGTGAGGTTCCATGATCCCTCCACACGCCACTGGCACCAAACAAGGCCCAAGCATCTTGGGTTCTTGGTCGGCCCTTTATCACAGATAGGTACAAATATAAGCCTTTGTGCGCCCATGATTTCTTTTCTGCTTCTTTGACTTTTCCATCTCGCAGTTCTTCCCCATCGTATCGACCAATCGAAGCGAACCGTTTATTACCCACGAAAACGCCCATCGCACGCTCTCCCCACAATCCACCGACAGGCATTGCCAAAGAGGAGCGGCCTCGTGAGCAGTCGCCACGGTTTTGATCCTAGGGCTGGGCCGACGGACCGCGAGATCTACTATACGCAAGTTGATTGGGTATAGCCTGATTGAACAACACAATTGTTCGTCAGCGTCCGTCGAGGTTCAGGATAGATGAAAAAACTGAGGGCCCACCGCGACTACAGCGCCAGTAGAAGCTGATGGCTGACTGGCGCGACTTTATCCAAAGTGGGGGAGATTACCACGTTGAGCACCACTACGGAATTTCTTCTGGAACCGGCCAACCCCGAGCCGAGGGCCTTCCAAGGACCCCTCTACCGCACCGCCCTGGAGCAGCCGCTGGAAATCCCCCGTTGTTGCCGCTGTCTTTGCCGCCAGCCGTTGAGATTCACCTCGACGGGAAACAACCGGATTTCCAGGTTGGAATCGAGACAATCGGGGACGCCACCACAGAAGGAAGGGTCGCGGATTTTCTCCATGGATACGGCAGTCTGTTGAAATTGTTCCCTCTTTGCGCGCCGAATGTTGCATCAACTCGATTCACCGAGGCCCTATCCCGGGATGTGCGGTGATCTCTGCCATCCGCATACATGATGTTGGCTCTTGGTATCAAGCAAGATGATTGAGATTGGAGCGCAAACGATCCCCCCTGAGAATGGAGACAGACAACGTCAGCGACCATGCAAGCAAGATTACGGACTCATACATAATGCTTGGCCATGTGTCGAGACGTCCCGCGTCGGCGCCTGCTTCCGTTCGGTGCCTTGCCTCCCCTGACTCGGCGTGCCATGCCGCTCCCTCGCCAAACATGAACCCATCAGCTTCTTCCGCCCTGGGGAAAACTTGGGGAAGCCCCACGGCGCGGCTCCTCCTCCAATCTATCTGCTCCCTTCATATCAAGCATGGGTTTTGCCAACGCCGCAGATCCCATATTCCTTTGGCGGAGGCTATACTCTGGCCATGCAGCAGCAATTTATTTCCCTACATCTACTCCAAGTCATCGGCTCTGTTTCTGCCGCGGATCCATCCTATCGGTGACATTCCCTTTGTTTTTTCCCCGGACTGCGCTTCCGTAATTCGATCCTGGGAATGCGGAGCCAAGGCGCAGTCAGCTTATTGCTCGCGATGTGGTTATATCCATGGCCACTCCCCTCCTGGGAACAGTTGTCTCGGGAGGCTGGCTTGTCTTTTCTTGGCCCAGCGCTGAATCCAGAATTGTCCTGCGCTTTGGCTGTTCTGGAAACCGAAGATGAAGTTCCTCAGTCGCGTTGGGGTGACCGCCCTCGCGGCGTCGCTTTGTGAGTGCCCCTTTGTTCGTGGTTGTGTAGAGCAGGCCGGCTGACAATCGACAGACTTGCAACATGGTGTGGCTCAGATGGCCGACGGCACCTACACTGATCAGGCATCCGGCATCAAGTTCAAGACATGGACCCAAGGCGCAGAGGCCACCGAGGCGTCTCCCTTTACCTTCGGCTTGGCTCTTCCAAGTGATGCTTTGACCAAGAACGCCAACGAATACCTCGGTATCCTGGTGCGTGCATCATCATCCATTGCCCCTTTCTTTCTTGTGCTGATGGAAAATTAGCGCTGCAAAATCGAGGACGCCGCCGCCCCCGGTTGGTGCGGCCTCTCCCACGGCCAGGCCGGTCAAATGACCCAAGCGTTGCTCTTGGTCGCCTGGGCATCCGAGGGAACAGTCCACACTTCCTTCCGCTACGCTACGGGCTACACCCTCCCCGACGTCTATACTGGTGACGCCAAGCTCACCCAAGTATCGTCGAACGTCACCGACACCCACTTCGAGCTGATCTACCGCTGCCAGAACTGCTTCTCGTGGAACCAGGACGGCACCACTGGGAGCGTTGAGACCACCCAAGGATTCCTCGTTTTGGGCCATGCCGCTGGCAGCTCTGGCCTGGAGAACCCCGCCTGCCCTGACCGCGCCACCTTTGGTTTCCACGATGCCGGCTTTGGTCAGTGGGGAGCTCCTTTGGAGGGTGCCACCTCTGAGTCGTATGCTGAGTGGGCCGAGTTGGCCACCACTACTCCTGAGATTGACTGCGAGGGGTAAGTTGGTTTGTAACTGCAAGTTTGTGGAAAACATGTGATGCTGATGCTCCTTTTCTTTAGTATTGGCGGTGGTGATGCCGAGTGCACTCCTGCTCCGGAGAAGGTGTACGACTACATTGTTGTTGGCGGTGGTGCCGGTGGCATCCCCGTTGCCGACAAGCTCAGTGCGGCTGGTCACAGCGTTTTGCTCATCGAAAAGGGGCCTCCTTCCTCTGGCCGTTGGGGCGGTACCATGAAGCCCAAGTGGCTCGAGGGAACCAACCTCACTCGCTTTGACGTTCCCGGCCTCTGCAACCAAATATGGGTGGACAGTGCCGGAATTGCTTGCACCGACACTGATCAAATGGCTGGCTGTGTTCTGGGTGGTGGTACTGCTGTCAACGCTGGTCTTTGGTGGAAGGTATGTGTCGAGCCAAAACCTGCCCTTGGGGAGCTCGTGCTGACAAGAATGTAGCCGCCCGCGTCTGACTGGGACTACAACTTCCCAGCGGGCTGGAAGTCCAAGGATGTCGAGGCTGCCGCCAAGCGTGTCTTTGACCGTATTCCCGGAACATTTAAGCCATCTGCTGATGGTGTCCTCTATCGCCGTGAAGGCTTCGATGTTCTCTCCAGCGGTCTTGCCAAGTCTGGCTACAAGGAGGTTGTCGCCAACGAGTCACCCAACGAGAAGAACGGCGCCTTCGCCCATACTCACTTCATGTTCCGGTATGGCGAAAGAGACGGCCCGCTCGCCACATACCTTGTTTCGGCCAACAACCGTGATAATTTTGACCTGTGGACTGGCAGTGCTGTGCGCAGGGCTATCAGGACAGGTGGTAAGGTTACCGGCGTCGAGCTGGAATGCTTGAGGGACGGTGGCTACAGCGGTGAGGTTAAGATCAGCGCCAAGGGTGGTGTTATCTTCTCTGCTGGTACCTTTGGCTCTGCCAAGCTTCTCATGCGCAGTGAGTATTTCATCCTTTTTTCCGAGGGCTCTTGTGGCCATCAAAGGTGCTAATGAAGCGTACAAAGGCGGTATCGGCCCCCGTGACCAGCTCGAGATCGTTGCCGGTTCCAAGGACGGCGAGACCTTCATCTCCAGGGACCAGTGGATCGACCTCCCTGTCGGTTCCAACCTCATCGACCATCTCAACACCGATCTCATCCTCACCCACCCCGACGTCGTCTTCTATGACTTTTACGAGGCCTGGACTACCCCCAACGATGGTGACAAGGAGCGCTATCTCAACAACCGCACTGGCATCCTGACCCAGGCCGCTCCCAACATCGGACCCATGGTGAGTGAAAAGATTCGACGCAGCTTTGACGTCAAACAGGATAGCGGACTAATGTTTGAGGGCCAGGTCTGGGAAGAAGTTACTCCCTCTGATGGCATCCCCCGTCAGTTCCAGTGGACTGCTCGTGTCGAGGGTGACACTCGCATCACCACTTCCCCACGTATGTGTCTGCCTTTTTCTTTTTTCTTGATTAATCTTCGGAAAGCTAACACTCCCCTCCCAGACGCCATGACTCTCAGCCAGTACCTCGGAAGAGGTGTCGTCTCCAGAGGCCGCATGACCATCACCCCCGGTCTCGCGACCGCTGTTTCTGAGCATCCCTACCTCCACAACGCCGGCGACAAGGAGGCCGTCATTGCCGGCATCAAGAAGCTCCAGGCTGCCCTCAACGTGATTCCCAACATCACCTGGGTCTTGCCGCCTCCCACTGGAACCGTTGAGGACTATGTCAATGGCGTATGTTTTCCCTGATTTTGCCTCCTATTAGACAGCAAACTAACGGATGTGTATATATAGCTCCCCGTCTCCCCCTCTGCCCGCCGCTCCAACCACTGGATGGGCACCGCCAAGCTTGGCACCGACGACGGTCGCGAGGCGGGCGGCACCGCTGTTGTCGATTTGGACACCAAGGTCTACGGTACTGACAACCTGTTTGTGGTGGACGCATCCATCTTCCCTGGCATGTCGACTGGCAACCCGTCGGGCATGATTGTGATTGCGGCGGAGAGGGCTGCTGAGAGGATCTTGGCTAGGAAGGCTTGAGTACCGTATCATCGGGGGTTGCGGTTGAATGTATAAATAACATGGTGTTAGGTAGTTGGGGAAGTACCCAAGGAAAAAATTGTACATGAGCTCAAATTGAAAAACAGGGTTGTGTGTGACAGGCCTGGGTTTTTTTAGATTGTGGTTGTTGATGAGGGGTTGGGGAGGTAATGGGCCCTAGGCTGGGTGGGGGAAGAGCTGGGGGAAGACGAGTAACGTACCTAGGTGGTGGAGCTTTTACTGCCGCTGACAGAGAGGTTGGGTGCGGGGATGGAAGGTTTCAAAAGCTGGGAGCTGGGATGGAGAATGTACTACAATCCACTTAGATAGGTAGGTAGGTATCTTGGAAACACAATTATCTTGTAATTAGGTATAGGCTTGGTCACGTGCCGAACATCATCAATCTATCCCCCGTCCGTTCCTCTGAAACCATGACAAAAGTTCTATGCACTATTCCCAAAAAACTTTGTGATCTTCTGAGTCCCTGCCCCCGCCGGAGCAACTTTGCCTTTTTTCTTCGCTGGACTCCTGCCGGATGTGTGATTACTCGTGGCACTGATCTTTGGCCTTGACGTCGGCTTGACAGGTGACTCCCACTTCTTCCCTGTTGTTGTGTCCTCTTGTAATTTCTTCCTTGGTGGCTCCTCGTCTGTTATTGTTTCTGTGGTATACGCCTCCCTTTTGATCCCCCTCTTCTGCGGTGTTGTCAGCGGCGGTTCAAATTCCACTCCTCCCTGGTCACCTTCCTTTTTCACTGCCTCCATACTCTTTATTTCTTTTTCACCTGAAGGTTTCTCAACCTCGGCCTCCCCCTCTTCCTCCCCTTTCAGTGGAGGCGGCTGTTTCTTGTTTTTGGCGGCGGCATTGGCGAAGAAGAAGTTGGCAATGTTGCCCTTGTTCTCCTTGCTCGCCACCGGCACGATGAAGACGGGGTCGTTGTTCCCTACTTTGCCTACTTCCTTGCTGACGGGGTAGACTTCCAGCACTCCGGAATATGGCTTCAACACCCTCTGAAGATCTTGGCTCCATTCGCACCTCTTTGGGTCCAACCAAGTTTTCATCTCGGGTGACCCCGGGTCGAGGATGACGGGCATGCGGTCGTGGAGGAATTTCAGCTGGGGGTTGCTGGAGGTGGTGATGATGGTGTAGCTCCAGACCTTGTGGGCTTCTTCGCCTTCTTGTTGGTCAGGGTGGTGGGGAGAGGGGAGAGTAGCGCAGTCCCATAATCCGGCCAGGAGCATCAGCTTGCCGTCCTTTCGCTTGATGTAGTGAGGGATTTTCTCTTTGCCTTTTTGGAGCCATTCGTAGAAGCCTTGGGCGGTGACGAGGCAGCGCTTTTTGGACTTCATGCTTGCCCACATGCCGCCGGGCTGGGCGAGGGAGTCGTCGCGGCAGTTGATTGTTTTGAGGGTGGAGGGGTAGGAAGGGGAGGATTTAGTCCAGAAGGGGATGAGGCCCCATTTCATTGATTGGAGTTTGTAGGGGGTTGATGATGGGGCCTCTTGTTGTTGTTGTTGTTGTGGTGGTGGTGGTGGTGGTGGTGGTGGAGATGACGTGGAGGATTCTTCTTGGGGTTCATTCTGAGAGAAGGGGTGAGCGGGACCGGCGCCGCGCTCGCCGACGTCTGCGCGGTAGACTACACCGTTGTAGCCTGGGGCGAAGTTGTAGGATTGGCGGGGGGCGCCGTCGCCTTCGTCGGCGGGGGCGTCGTCGACTTGGAGGTCGTAGTCGTTTTGGAGGATTTGGCGGACTTGGGAGGGCCGCTGTGGGAATTTGTTAGTGAGGAAAGCCCACTGGTGTGAGGTGGGGTAAGAGACTGCTTACCAGGGCCATGGCATATCTGCCGCACATTTTGAAGGCTAGATTTAGCTGTATCTGTCAAGCACAAGTCGCAAATGTCGGTAGGTAGGTCAATTGTGCAATGGCTGGTCATTTGACCGTAGATGCATGACGTAGACTGAGAGACGCGAAGGGAACTCTACCCCACTTCAAGACGGGACTTCAAGACGCCATGTCAGGTCGCCAGGTCACGTGGGTACTATAACTGCTACCCCGCAGCATTCAATTCCACCCTTGTCCCCCTTAGAGCTACGTCTTAGTGGGTTGGTGACAACAACCCAGTCCTCTATTATCCCGCCTTTATCAGGCTTCTTGTACAATATGAGCTTTGGCCGAGCTTTTGCCCCGAGCCCTCTTTAAAAAAAAACAAAAAGAGTCAGCGACTTGGAAGTCAACCTTGTTTTGACAAGTGATGGATCACGAATGGTACCACTGCAAGCGTTTGTGTGATGAATGATGTATTGTGTAAGAATCTGTTCAGCTAGCTAGCTCTTGTGTGTGTTGTGGGTCACGTGATTGATGTGCCAGCTGTGTGCCAGTGCCAGGACATGCCCCGATCCCTGCAAGAAGTCAATTTTCTTTATAGAAGAAATAAAAAAAGGTGGACAAAAAGACGTGGCATACTCTCCCGCCGGGAATTGAACCCGGGTCTCGAGCGTTGTTGTTGATGGTTGACAAGCTCACATACTGACCACTATACTACGGAAGACTTGAAGATTGACACCCACCGTAGTTTGCTGGAGTGCGGGAGATCCTGCACCCTGACCGAACTGCACTATCTTATCTGGGTGATGCCACCTGCTACCAATGTTAGTGCACCAGCAGCCACCAACAACGAAAAATTGAGTGCCATGCTCCAGACACCTACAAAACAACAAAACCAAACACCACCAAGATGACGAATCCCACCATATACATTCTCGGGGCAGGAAACATCGGCAAATATGTTGCGCATGCACTGGCAACACACGTCCCATCGGTGCCTGTCACGCTGATTTTCCGCAAAAGAGACTCTTTCAAAAAGTTTATCGACAGCGGCAGGAAACTCACAAGATGGATCGATGACAAAACACAGGATTCCAAATCTGGGTTTGGTGCTGAGTATATCGGACAGTCCTACAAGCTAAATCGAGCAATGCCCATCAGCAATTTGATTGTCGCAACAAAAGGCCAGCAAACATTAGATCCTGTCGGCATCCTTGCGCCTCGCCTCGGTCGCAACTCGACCGTCTTGTTGCTGCAAAACGGCCTCGGAGTACACGAAGAACTCAACTCCCAGATAGTTGCCTTCAGATCCCCAGCAAACCGCCCATCATACTGGGCTGGCATCTGCAGCGCCGGCATATCCGGCCGCGGCGGCACTAACAACCCCTTTTGTCCCTTCACCTTCCAAATGGCTGGGGAGGGTTCACTCAAGATCGGACCCCTCAGTGAGAACGAGGAGATAGACCAGTCCCATCTTCTTTGTCAAAGCCTTGTCGAATCCTCTCCCACCCTCCAGACCAAGGTGCTCGACCATCGACGGATCAAGCTCGCCCAAATACGCAAACTGGCCATGAATGCCGTGATAAACCCCCTTACAGTCGTGCACAAGTGCCCCAATGGTGCTCTCCGCCATCTGGAAAGCCGCAGAGCTCTACCAGGCGAGCCTGTCACCGCCCTCGCCGCTGAATTCAGGCCATCATATATGGTGGCAGAAATCGGTCCCGTCGTCCGCGCCGCTCTCAACCTGCCCTCGGGAGACCCCAAGCTTGACAAAGCCTGGTCAGACGAGGCTTTGCTCAGAGACGTCCTCCGCCTGGCTGATGCCACAGCAGAGAACCGCAGCTCAATGCTGCAGGATATAGAGGGTGACCGGCATACCGAGATAGACTATATCACCGGCTGGATTATCAGAAAGGCAAGAGAACTGGGCTTGAAATGTCCTCGGGGAAGCCAGAAGCTGTATCATTACATCAAGTTCCGGAAATGGCAAAATGGCGAGGTGTTAAGATAGGATTGAAGTTTGTAACTGGGATCCAGTTAAATAAGATGACTTAAATCCAAGCTTCTTCAATAGATGATCTAAGCTCTTTATCAAAACCATCTAAGCCTTTTACAAAGTTGATCTAAGCTCTTCAAAAACGTAATCTAAGCTTTTACTAGACTTTATCCCAGCTATGTTATTATCAAGTATGCTAGGATCGAACTAAAAAAAGTTGCAAAGTGTAAATCCAAAGGTTGATTTCATACTTACCTTACACATATATACCAAGGCTTTTCTATAGGGTAGATGATATAGTGATGGGTTATCTTGGACTCCCATCTAGGCAGTGTCATACCCTCGTTCTCACTAGATTACTGAAGCTCCTAACACCAGATCCAGTTAATTTACATACTTAGCGCTTACCCACTCTCAATCTCTAAATCCCTCAATCTCTCAATCTCTATTATGTCACCCTGCCCACTTCGTACTTCGGCTGTCCGTGCTCAATGTTTCATTACAATCTAAGCACGTCGCTGATTATATCGTACCTAAAGGGCCAGAACAACGTCCATGCCCGCAGGCAAGACTGTGCCTGCTACCACTGAAGATAGCATGGCGATAGCGTGAAGCAGCTGCGCTTGTTAAGCGTTTCGATAATCTCTTAAAGAGCCTAGGTTATGCCTTAGAGGCCCCGTAGTTTATAAGAAAATCATCAGAGTGCTTGGAGGAGGGAGAGAAGATTTGTATCAGCGTTTAGGCTCTGTATTAACGTGAAGGTTAAGGCGTCGCTTGAACGACTAATATGCTGTCGATGTCCGGCGCGTTGAGATTTATAAAGACAGCCGCGTTAATAAAGCTATATAGATACTTCTAGCGCTATTGGTTTCCTTTATATCGTTTAAACACTGCACTGGCTTACTGGCTCGACTCTATGTACCTCGACTCTATGTGGCTCGACTCTCTGTAGCTCGGCTCTCTGTAGCTCGGCTCTCTGTAGTTATCCCTAATAAGAAATACAGTGCTAACATGTTAGGAGGGGTTTCTATACGTTAGAGTGTGAGGTTAAGCAAGTGGCCTGCGCTGCGTATGCGACGTGTTTACGACAGGTATACGATAGTGGTTTAATGAAGGTATATTATTCTACCTACACTGAACTTTAGCTATCCCAGAAATCTAGGTCTACCATACTGCCCTGTATACCTTACCGGCTACCTGGGCTCGGCCACCTCCTTTAGGGACCTCTTTTAGCTACGGAATCTTACAGCTTACTCTAATTTAACCGTTGGTTGAGCGTATATGTAGGCGTTCAGCTGTTGCAGCTACGGCGTATGCATTCAGCTGTTACAGCTACAGCGTGTACGCTAAGCCCCGACAGGTCTGCCAGTTACCGGCTAACGGGTACTACCGTTGTGTGTTATATACAAAACTTTATGTAGCACGAGCGTTTTTTTGCTAAGGATTTAATTCAACTTTATATATACGTATATTAATTACCTTATTAATTTCTAAATCTTTAATATTTAGGCCTATATAAAAAGCCTAAAAACTAAGCCTCTATATACTAATAGTATATATAATATTAGGCTATTATTGTATATATTTTTAATTACTTTTATATATAGTTATAGTAGTAATTAGCAGTTCTATATAGGTAATCATATAAGTTGAAGATGTTTATTTAATTTTAAAAGTAAGCTTAGTATTTGATATGCAAACGAATAGCGTGATAATAATAGGTGTCAAATTGATTGTATTAAATTAATTGTCAAGAAGAAGAAGCTAGTACTGACAAGCTGTTCTAATATCCTCTACAGGGTGTGCATGGCCATGCACAACATAATGTTAGAGTTTTTCGTATCAGTATTAAACTTTTATTAAAAAGTAAGTAATAAACTAAAAAACCTATTGTAGTACTATTGTAAACTAAAGTTCATAATTTTAATAATATATATACTATAATATAGTTAAAATAAACAAAAATGCTAGAGTAGTAAATACTAATATAAAATATGCTATATATAGCCTTTTTTCTTAGGCATAAGCATGTAGTAATTGTTGATTGTTAATGAAATGTATATTTAAGTCTGTGGTTGATGTGCGTGTATGCGAAGTTAGATTAGATCTTTGGCAAAAAAACGCTTATGCTATATGACGTTTCGTATGTAACGCACAACGCTTCTCGCCCAGGACCTCTGCCCTCTGGCCACCCTTGACACAACAGTACTTGTTCTTTTATTAAAATTTTCCTGATTGGGCCATTGGCTCCTACGCCTTCCGTCTGCTTTGTTTTCTCCTCAGGTATGAAATGGGAAGTCTCTTAGCTTCTTTCTTTCCGTCTTACAAGTAAGGCATCAAAAAAGCAAGCTTTGGAGACCATAGTGACCATTGACGTGTCACATGCCCGAGACCACCGAAGCCATCAAAGGGGTTCAGGCGGCTCGGGAATTGGGCCTACGGCTCTCAGAGACTCGAGAGTCGAGGACCACGGGTCTCAAAGAGATAACGTAACGACCACGCTTCTTTGATCCCGGGAGCCGGATTGGGTTTAATTGATAGGTTCAAAGGCGCAAGCCGGACTCGGAAAATTGAAAGGGAGGCCTAAGGGAGTGGTATTAAGGACTCTTGACCATAGTAACCATTGACGTGTCACATGCCCGAGACCACCGAAGCCATCAAAGGGGTTCAGGCGGCTCGGGAACTGGGCCTACGGCTCAAAAATACTCCAGGACCACGGCTCTCAAAGACTCTAGGACCCCGGCTCTCAAAGACTCTAGGACCACGGGTCTTGAAGAGATAATGTAACGACTACGCTACTTTGATCCCGGAAGCTAAATTGGGTTTAATTAATAGGTTCAAAGGCGCAGGCCGGATCTGGAAGATTGAAAGGGAGGCCTAAGGGAGTAGTATTAAGGACTTCTATAAATATAGCCTCAGGAACCAGTCCAGTTTGAATCGCTAGCTTCGAGATCAATGATAGTTTGACCTCTACGATATTGTTGAAGTCGCCGAAGTACGTAAACCATCAGTTGCAACCAATTCGACCCGTCTCCCTTCCACTTCACTTTTGTTCGCCATGTCGATCGACTCATGCCCCGTTAGGGAATCCATCCGGGAGATCAACGATAAATCCTGGGTCATTGGGGGAAGAATTCTCCTCTCGCGACAATCCTTGCCGCCTTCGTCTGGCACTTTCTGGGGCGATGGCACAGGCTCGTTCTACACCATAACCGATGCTCCTCACCCTCCATCCGAATACCTTCCGCTACCGGCCACAAGCCACCCTTTCGAGAAGGTCTATGATGTCGGCGATGCCCACGCAACCTGGATAATAGGCGAGGCCGCTCTTAAAGTCCAACTCGTGCCCAAGGAGATCCCAAGCGTAACACGAGAGCATGTTACGATAAACGAAGTGAAAAAACGATCGTTCAGTTTTGCTATTCCTGAGGTTTACCACCACGCCGAATTTGAAGGTCGGTACTACATCTTCCTAAGCAAGATCCACGGCGAAACCTTGTCTCAAGCCTGGCCCAAGATGGGAGAGACGGCGAAGCAAAACTGCGTCGCCCGAGTAGTATCCATCATCAAAGAGCTTATGGTGTGGCGGGGTCCTAACATATCCGGCGTCGACGGCGGATATCTACCAGACAGATACCTTGCACGGCGGGGCCCCAGGGAAGAGAAAGACTGGAGTCCCAGCGAACTTTTGCGCTGTTGCCAGGAGTTGGGTATGGATTGCTCGACATTCGTTTTCCATCATCTCGACCTAGGGCCAGGAAACATATTCGTGAATGACACGTTCGAAATAAACGCCATCATTGATTGGGAGTGTGCCGGATTTATTCCGATCGATTGGATCCGAACCAAGTTCACAATGTGTCCCGGACTCGACCTTGACGATTTTGATTGGGAGTATTTGGACAAGCGAGTGGAGTACAGATGGCGAGTTGCAACTGAATTGGCTAACGAAGGATTCGATCAAGTCACCAAAAAATGGTTCTCTTGGGCAGGTATTCCCATGAACAATTAAATGATACCCGAATTTGTTCCGAAGGAATGGTTCCGAACCAAGTTCCAACTTTCAAGTGGATTAGAGAAGGCGAGTTGCGAAGGAATTGGATAAGGAAGGATTCGATGGCGTCGCAGAAATGGTTCTCTTTGGCAGGTATTCCCTTGGAATAATGAGAGTGCACTCTCACTGGCGATGTCAACCTGGATGCCGGAGTCACCGGGTTCGTGCGACGCACTCTTTTCAGCAACAAACTATTTCTGTTACCTATCTTTCTGTTTATCTTTCTTTTTATCTTTCTTTTTATCTTTCTTTTTATCTTCATACAATCATTTTACGCTCTTTATATATTCCATAGGCACCTAGGTAGTCGTCTCAACAATAAACCCCCCTTGCAAGGAAACTGTCTCTGTCCCGTGACCAATTGAAGTGGCTGATGCTTCCCTTCAAGCCTCTTAAGAAGGGAGACTGCCGCGAACTACAAAGCGGAAAGCATAGACAAGTTCATATAGCGTTGGACTCTTGAAAGTACCTATTGGAAATACCTTGCTCATCTCATCCGGCTCCGTCGCTGAGTCAAGGGTACCACAACAGACACAACATGCGTCAATTATTGCCGTGAGGTTCGATCCCATCACAGAAGACTATGAGTTCTGGGATAATAATAAAACAAAAGCTAGGATAGAGTATAAACTAAGCTGGGTATACCTGGCAAAGAGTGAAGGTCATGATACCCAAGGCCATTGAATGCTAGAACACCAGAACGCGAAAGCTAGTTACCAAGGTACGTAGCACACCAGAAGATTAACGATAAGCCGAACAAATTTGCCGTCTGCTATAAACAACAAAGCTGGGACCAAGCTGGAATAGGAGGCATGTATTGCTAGGATAAAGAAGGGATGAGCCTAGGATAAAGCTAGAATAGATGCCTAAGGTAATAAAGCTAGGATTAAAGACATGTCTTACTGGAAAAAAGCAGAGATAAAGTCCTGTTGAAGCTGGGATAGGTTTCCTTAAGAAGCCAGTTTAATAGCAGCAAATATTCCTACCCCCTTATTCTCACCGCCAACCCTACAACAAAACCCCTTTAAACCTGGGTAGAATTACACCCCCCATTATACGTGCACCGAATGGAGGTAGGAGTGGGCGAGTCGCACTGATCGACGGTGAACTCATCCCACCCCTCGGCATCCCGCACCTGCAGAATTCCCACCCCGTTGCCGGCGTCGGAGATCCAGCGGACGTCGACGCCGTCGCAGCCGCCCACCGGGCGCACCTTGTCCCCTTCCCTCGTGTTGCACGGCCCGGTAAAGTCCGCCCTGTCGTTGGTGTACCTAGACGTAGCAGACCGGGATGTAGCCGGTGCTGCCTCCGGGGCCGGCGACGGGGAGGCCGCCGTGCGAGATTGTGACGGCGGCGTTGGCCTGGCGAGGAGGTAGTGGTTAGTCATATGTTGCTTGTATTTAGTAGGTAGTTCTCAAGTGTGATGGATTGGATGATGCCGTACCGTGGAGGCTGCCGTGACGGCGATAGCGAGGGAGAGGAACTTCATTTTGACTTTGAAGAAGAGAAGGGGGAGTTTGAGTGAAATATGCCGAGTTTCGAGTTGCTAAAGTTGCTATGTTGCTTTGCTTGTTGATGCTAATACTGCCTGTTTCAACTTGGAGCGCAGGAGGCAGGCGTTTTACACTTAAATCTCTGTCAAGATTTTGATCACCTCAGTCTTCAGCAACATGACATTACCAGGTATGGCATCAACGATCACTGACAATGACACCATCCCCATGCTTCGTCGTCCTCGATCAACACGTATTTCCTTGAATATTTTCATCCTGCCAAAAGTTCTTCATCGATGTCCCCACGAGAATCTGGATTGTTTACTACGAGAGGATTAGTGTAGAATGCCCGAGGGTAACATGCCAAGCGGAAGCTTTGGCATTTGTTTTCTCGGTGTAAGGATAGCGCAAGGTTTAGTCCGGGCGAGCAAGTTACGATCGAGAACATAGGTATGGGGTTAACAGGCTGATATAAGCTGCAATTTGAGACATGAGGGGATAACAGCCTTCGGCAATGTAACATCTTTTTCTTGCTGGTTGATTTGATGCCTGGACAGGGCAGTCGACGTCACACCATGACCACAGCTGCCAGACTCTGGCGTGCCAAGTGGTAAGCTTTTCAGTTATTGCTTCTATTGGGTAATGTACCTACATTAAGTTGTGAATATTACCCAAGATTGAAGTATCACCTAGGCAGTTCATGAAGCATCGTAAGCCCCAGACTCGTTCCGTTAATGCTCTCAAGATAAGTCGATGGTGACAACCAAACCCATTTGCGGCAACCCTTGCGTAACGGTCACGGTGCAGTAACTCATTACATCCCCAATCATTTACTTTCAATCCTTTCAAAATCAGGGACTACAATTCCCGGAACCGTGTAGATATCTTGGCATTCTCACAACACATGTTACAACACTGGACAGGAGCATTTGCAGTGAGGTAAACACGAAAATGCATGGCTGATTCAGCGCTGACGAAGCAGGCTTTATATACCAATGTAAAATTTGCACTCTCTTGTTTACCCGGGCAGGTAGGATATCATCTTCTCAATGCCAACTTACCTAAGGCTCTGGAGACGTCTTCAAGTCTTTGTGAACAGAGGGCCTGCTTGTTACATGTATTTGTTCAGGCGTGGATGTGACCAACATATGTCTTGGTATCCGAAATAAATGAGGCGGACGACACCTTGACAGCATTCCACAACATCCGAGACCTTCCGTTGCCCCACAATAGATTCTCTCCCTCCAGTCAGCCACCTATTTCGGTCATGTCTTGAAGCCAACGCTGTCTTGGCCTGCCTACTACACCAATTGCAGGCCCTCTGGAAATGGCATGACAGAATTAGCGCAGCCACAATGCGTATTGGCAAAGCAAGGCATCTTCACGATCCGGCGTCATTTGGGATATACCTAGTGAGCGCTGGCTTTCACATTGAAATATACCGAGAGGTTGTTGACAGGCTTTGGCGGTGGGATTACGCGAAGGGAAATCTTGATATTCTCAATCTTCGAGCTGGAAGCCCAAGACGTTTTGGTGATGGTGTGCTTCTCGTCTGCAGTTGCTCTGGTGCTGTGTGTAGGGCGATAAAGACATTGGGAAGAGCAGCCTCCCTACATGGAGCCAACTACCTCCCCGCGTCCATCCCGTCCTCACAGCGCTTACATCAGTAGCCAGCCACGCCCAAACTTCCATCTAGCATCGTTCGCTCGTCCTCCCAGTTTCTTCACTTCATCCCCCATCTCATTCCCACAATGGCGTCTGTATGACTGGCTCGCAATTCCTATCTTCCAACACGATGCCACCGGTCTTTTCAAACCCAAGTCAATCAACATGTATTTACTCTATTCCCGCTGCTGCTGGCCAAACTACAAGTAAAGATCTGGCAAGATTGCCTATTGCCTACAGCGCCAGCGAATCATCCAAGTCGTGCTCGCACCCGTCAACGAAGCAAAAGATCACTATATCATCGACAACAACATCGATACCCCGAACGGCGAGAAGTTCATAGCTGAAGTCGTCGGCTACCAAACTGTTAGCAAGTTGATGCGCGTTAATAGAGAAGCGAGGCACGAGTCCCTTCTGTTCTATCGCGTTCACCTGCTATGCAGATTTATTAAACCCTGGGAGATTAAAGCACAGCCTGCCGCCAGCCCTCGAGGGATCCTCCATTTTAACCCCGATTATGACTTCCTCCACATATTTCACACGAGGGATAACGGCGAGAATCCCTCCTTGCTTGAGACGCTATCGGACTTCTTCTACCATCTCAAGACTACCTACGACCGTCAGCACATTGGATTGCTTAGGTAACCTCGCCCTTGACAGAGATCCAGCAAAGGCTGGCTGGAGGGCAGGGGCAGTACGGTTTCATGACTCCTTTTAGACCTCTAACCTTGCTCCAGAGGTGAACAACGCGTTAAAAGATAAGCTTGAACAACTCCACGAAGTCTTCTTTGTGTTCCGTACTGCCATCGTCATAGAAAACAATCATCCTGAAGACAGTCAGTTTGAGATACTTCAAAACACCCCCCTTCCAATTTGGTCGGCATCTCCCGGCTTCGAACGTGTAACCCGCGATCCACGTCCTGGTGTTGATGAAACCCTAACGGAGCAGTGAAGCTACTATTGGTTCGGCCTTGATAACACGTTGAACGACTGGGACCGTCTCCTCACCAAGTTGGATATACCACTGTTGGACTCGAACTCACAAACACAAACTCGATATTCTTGCGGCTTGACATATGCTATAGAAAGCGCTCTGACATGGGCATCGTTTGTTAGGGAAGCGGTGGCAGTCCCGGAACACTATGTCTTTAACATGGAGACGGCACAGACTTATCTCCGCCTTCAGCAGAAAAGAGCTGGGCAGACAACTCCATCGTGGATGTCTACCTTTGGGTTCTGGTTATTTCACTTGCCTGAAGGCATTGAGCACATCTCTCGTTTCCGAAATAGCCATGTTAATGGCCAGGGCGTCCACCAGCTGCGACAACCTATGCCGGACCTATCCAAGGTTTGGCCTGAATTGTTGATAGCAAGTTTGTATTGATAGTAGGTGCTCGAATCAGGCCTTAATGAAGGGATGGCTCGACTGGCGGCAGACGATCATCTCCCGACAACTACATGATACAACAAATTGCGAGCCGTTTTTGATAACTTCCTCCCTTGTGGATTGGAGTTCCTCGGATGGCGACCCATTCACTGGAAGTATTTGACGCTGTGGTTCAGGGCGCTTACGGAGGAGGTAGGAAGGTCATCTCACCAAGGAGATTTTCCCATTTCCGCACTGGGGTTTCACCGCCTCGATGAACCAACCTGTATCCGAGTATTCGAGCTGCGCGTAGGAGGAATGCCAGCTTGGTGGTGGTTTCATGGTTGAGGGGCTGGTAGGTTGAGAAATCTTTGTGAGACGTAGGTATCAAGGAAGAGACCGACTGCTGCGGCTGATGGTGATGTGGCCGTTTGGTTGAGTGGCAGGGTCAAGGGGAATTGACGTGTGGTCGGTGCTGCTGAAAGGTGGGATTTGGTGGCCTGGCTCCGTCATCCTCGTCATTCACAGCCACTGGTACTATAAAGAAGAGCGTTTGTCAGGAGTGTTTGCAAACCATAGCGGGAGCCTATATATCTGGGGATGGCGTAACTTTCTAGGATATTACACTTGGCCCTTGATGCTACATTTGCCTTAGGCTTTAAGCCAGTATTTCTATAGCCGATATATTAATTACGAAACGGAAAGAACGAGCACTATTGTTGTTTTTATAGTAAATAGTTTATTTAAAAGATTATTAAGGTTCTTTAGAAATTAAATACCTTGTATAAGTGCCTATGTTCGAATCTTAAGTTCATTTAAACTACAATCTTTTAATTACTTCTTACTTAGGCCCCTAAGCAATTAGGCCCAATAGGAAGACCCCCTTTTAATATTTTTTTAAGGCTTATTAGGCCTATTGGCTAATTAGAAGCTAGTATTTTACTGGCTTACGGTGGCTTTAGCTGCCACAGTTGCTGAGGGTGCCGTAACTTTCTGGGATATTATACCTGGGCCCTGATGTTAAAGCCGAAAACTGGAGGCTTCCGCTTTGGAAGCCGCATTCTCCGACTGACCTTGTGGCTGCTAATGGACAGTGTGATTTGTGATTGCCGATAATACGATTTCAGTGAGCTCCACAAACCAGATGAAAATGATTCAGACGCAGTGTGTGATCGGAACTTGATAAGATGGCACGGGGAAAGAGTCGGTGGTTCTTACATCTGCCAGCGGTCTCTCCGTCACAATGAGCCACTCGTCACGCCCAGTAGCCTAGAATTGTGTTGTCAACCAGAGCTGCGATGAGTAAATGAGGGAGCGTACTGACCTTGACTTGGAAATGGCCTTCACCGCAGATCTGCTCAAGTGTATCGAACATATTATGTGTATCCAACTTCGTGTAGACGTAGACTTTATGCCAATCTACAGGAACCTCCACCGTGTTGAAAATCGAACGGGAACCAGGGGATGTTGGTTGGGCCCTTGTAATTAATTGTGTCAGCGAAAGGTTCAACATTGGTCCATATAGACGGGAGGGACTCGACAGAATAGAAAAGACAATGGAGGTTACATACATAGTGCTGACGGCTGGTGAAATGGCGAGAGCGAAACGAGGACGAAATCTGTCGACTTCAGGTGTGAGGCACAAATGGCACAGATTGCCGAGACACTGCGGGTTGTTAAGGTGGACTGCAGTGGCTCACATGAAAAGGTTGAAACCGCACGCTATCGTACCTGTGTGGATGGGGGCCAGAGGGCCTTTAGGAGGTGGACGTGACAGGTCGTTGGGAAAGGACGGAGGCGGGGTCAGTCGGGTTGCCTCACCAGTTGGCAGGCAGAGACGACCTATTTTAAATAGGTATATTTGCTTGCAGGTGATCATAGATCGGCTCCTAGATATCTGAGCCTTGGAAGGCTTCCGAGGTAGGCCCTCAAGAGTTCAAGTACAGAATAGTAAGGTAGGGTTAAAATAGGTGCCTCAGTAAAACCCACCGTAAAACAGCAGGCTGGTTCGCAGGTTAACGACCGGCTTTTCTTTTTAAGGCTAAGAGCGTGCTCGACAAGGTGCGGAGCGCAGTGACACCAGTCTTGAGCCCCGACAGGGCCTCCTGTTGATGGGACGGACAGTGCTGGTCCCCAGTGTGTGGTGACCTGATTCCGTGAGCGTGATGCAGTTTGAAATGAAGCGAATAGCGGAGTGACTTCGCTCGTGCCATCAGCCTAAGGAAATTGGAAGAGACCAAATGGGTATTCTAGGGCCGTAGATAAGCTATCATATGACTTCACAAATGATCGGTTGAGTTGTCGAACAAGTGGCAATGATCCATTGATGGAAGTAGGAAGGTACCTACGGTAGTGTAAATCCTCAAATCGTGGAAATGGATAAGAAGAAAGTAACGAAAACCCCCGTAACTCCGTGCTCTATGTCAATCCCCGGTCTCCCTCCCAGTACTCCTCATAAGGTCAATTGCACCTTCTCCACCGGGGATCCCACTGCATCCTAGCAACAGTAGTCGATGCGCCCGAACAGTTTACCCAAGAGGCCACGATGACCTCGCCTCAAGACCCTGTGAGGAGGTGCTTCAAAGAAGTCAAAATCCCGTGGGAGCGAGACTTCTGCTTTGTTTCGACGGGTTGTGTTGGTGGCAGCAGCAATGGATGGGTAGGCACTTTCTCCCAAACCCGGTGAAGTGAGTCTGCTTCGTCGAGGTCACCTTGTGACGCGAGCTGTTTAGAAGCTCGTTCTTTAAGAACTTGATGTTCGGCCTGTGAGAGATTTATGGGTTAGCAGGGTGTACAGGACAAATGCAGGAATCACACCATCAATACGGGGGCTTCCTACATCTGTCAGCGGCGTCTCCGTCACAATAAGCCATCCCTCATCCTCGATTTCCTACAAATATTTATAGATCAGTCAGGATTATCGTGTGATTAGAGTAGAGATGGCTGGATGGATAGATAGCGTTTATTAGCCCACCGGCCAAAGGCCGGTCTAAATATCTATCGAATAATAGGTTATAACTGCAGTGGCTATACTATATATACCTATATATATAGTAATATCTACCTAAGGCCAGTAGCCCCTCATATATCACTACTCTTAAGCCTATATATATTCGCAATAATATTTAGAAATATCTAAATAACTTCCTCTTAATACCCTCCCCTTAACTTTGATTTTAAAAAGTCGAGCCCATATACCTATCCTTATATTATATATTAATTATTAAAATTATTTATATTTAAAAATACTTTTATAATACTAATAAATAGTAAACTGCCAGTAGGAAATAGCCGAAGGGACAGCTGTTATCGATTTTCAAAGTGCTTGATGCATATGTATATAAAAATATATACATAATATTTTTTATAATTATAGTCCTTCCTAGGACTATCTTTTTATAATAATAGTCCACCGTATAAGGTATTATAATTCGATTTTTCGTCGTCGTCAGCGGCATTAACTTTGAACGAAAAAGTAGTTTTTCTGTAGATGGTAGTACTACTAATAGGGCTACAAAGGGCTTACGGCCAAAAAAGGCCTTCTTTTATAGCTCCACTGTTAGAGACTCTTAACAGTGGGTGCTAAGAAAAGTTTTTTGAAGGAGAAGGTGAGAGTGGAGATGGCGTACCTACCTTGAGGTAGAAAGTATCTTTGCCGCGTATATCGTCAAGTGCTTCAATAATGTCGCCTGTGTCTAGCCTTGTGTAAACATAGACTTTGTGCCATCCTGCGGGGATCTCCATGCTGTCAAAGGGCGAGGGGTTCGGGGAGGATGTTTGCAGAGACCTTCAGTTGTTGACAGCCGTATCAGGACCATTTCTACTACATGCTGTTGGAGGCGGGGGGAGAGGAAGCATTTAAAAAGCAGGCTAGGGGACGTACATGATGATGGTGTCTACTCAAATTGCCAGAAGCTGTGGGAGAAAGGATTGATTTTGCGGAGTTTGAGGGTGAGGCAGAGATGCGACAGATTGCTGAGACGCTGCAACAGTGTGGCTTGGGATTTTATCGTGGCACAGGGTCAGATGAAGCAGTTAAAATCGCACACTGCACTGTTCTAGCCGCGAGTGGCAGACCTTTAAAAGGGGCTTATGGCAGGACGGAGGCAGGGTCAGTAGGTTGCCTCACCCTCGTACCGGTGCAAGGGGGGGTCTAGGAAGCCGTACGCCCATTTCCAATTAAACTTTCCGGGCTGAAATATCTAGCCACCCTAAGGCTGGGAGTGGCTTACAGCTAAGCTAGCAGCTTAAATCCAGACGAACGGTTTAAACGGAATAGTACTTAGAGGATATTTAAGACTTAGAGTATTACTACTATTATATTAGCTATAACTAAGTACTCGATATATATTAAATTAACAATTTCCTATTAATTAAATCTAGTTATATGCTTATACAATTAACTATTTAATTATTATACGTAGTAGTTAAAATTACGTATAAAGATAGCTGAAATATTATAAGGAAGGTACTATTCTTAAAGTAAATACAAGCCAGCTTTAAACCGCTTAGCCAAAATGAACCTTTCGTTAAAATAAACCGCAGAACCGTCCGTATACAACTTAGATACACAAATAAGTGTATACTTCCAACTAAACTTTCTGGCCTTATTTTATATAACCCGTAATTTAAACGGCTCCCTAGACCCCCCTGGCCGGGTAAGCTGCAGACGACCTGACCCCCCATCCAATCGCAACCGCACGCGATGCCTGCGTGGTACAAAGGCAGTTATCAAATTCATAAATTTTACAACAGGAAACGCCATTTTGGGGGCCTGAAAATATGTGACTGATCATCTACGCAATCTGGAAGTCCCCGTTCACAACCGAGAGATTCTTACCTTACCTACATGGCCTGTGTCAATAGATATCGAGGTTATGTGGACTGTAAGGCTACCTAGGTGTCAACATTGGACTAGATCATCCCAATGACTTTCTGATAGCATTTGGCCAAGAGTATAACGGTTAAAGAAGACGGGACGGGCCACGACAGCGTCGGGTAGGCGGCCGGCGTAAGGGGTGCTACCGAGACCCCCAACTTTTGAACCACGCTCTATTTAGCTCACCGAGCTTTGGCTGCAGAAAATGCTGCCCTGGCCGCCCGGAATCAGGCTAGGATTGTCGGCCGACAGAAAGTTGAACATCGCAAATATCGTTGAAGTTTCAAATATGATGAAGCTAAGGTAGACCATCTTTTAGTCAGGGCATTATAAAGACAGGTATGTCAGGTACTCGTGATGTTCGCGGCTTACCATTTCTCATTCAGCTTCTACTTGCCCTCGACTTCCATTATAAATCCACGTTCTTAAAATGGATCGGACCAACACATCCGACACTGACATTGTCTTGAACTATCAAGACGAAAGCGAAGATTCATTCAAGTGCAATACCCCCAGCGTACAGATAAGCAACACGGGTACGACTGCGGGCAGCACGGTTTTGACGAGCAAACTGCAGAATGTGAGTCCTCGAGGAAAGGGCATTGATGAGTGTACCTGCGCTACCTGGGCTAATCAGATGGCTGGTCAATGTATCTAGGGCAGATACAACGTGGACAGCGAACTTCACCTCCCGAATGACCAGGATTGGCACCATAGCACTATCGACTGGTTCAAGGTAAGATCTCATATAGCTCCCTTACTGCTGTTCAAGACTCGGATACGCTATGCTGGCCTTTCTCCGTATCCATAACTATAAGACAGGGAAGAGGCCATTCTTCACACAGGATTTACTCAAATTCCCCCTAAAAGGAGACAATTCGGGCTTTCACATACTGTGAGTCACTGTGCCCGTAAATTTTCATTAATGAGGCACATCGTGTGCAAGATCAGCTGACCTGGACCTTGTGTACCTAGTCTTCCCAGTCAACCTGAACCGTTTCTAACGAGAGGAAAATACCCTGCCCCCGACCATTTCTATCTCCCATTTTCCCAGTCCAACTGGGGAAAGATTGTCGAAAGCTTCCACCTTCACAATGCTACCTGGTATTTGCAAAGTGATGCAAAACAAACCCAGACGTTGCTATGCAGGATTTGCAACCAAGAAAGTATCCAAGGACAGCACAATCGATTGGTTCACCGGCATGGCCGCTCGGAAGAAAGACTTCGCAAGCTTCTCTATGTCGGCTGTGCACTTCACCCAGTACAATCTGTCCTTCGCAGCCATTTACAATTGCAACCCGGGACAGAAAAAAAGGATACTTGACGTTCTCAACGAGTCATCTGAGCTCGGCTCACACCAGCTGTTGATGCCTCGCCTATTCGCTGAACTACAGCTGAAGCGAATAGGTGAAATAACAAAGGTTGTGAAAGAGGAGTGCGAGCAGCTCAATCGACGCCTAGTACCTGACCGAAACACGGAGACTCCGGGCGCAGAGCTGCCAAAGTTGCCTGAAGTCAACTTCAGAGTAAACGAATCCATACGCAACACGACGGTGAAGCTGGATCTCACGCAAGAGCAAGTGCGGGCAGCTAAAGGTCAACTGCAAAAGATTGTTAATCACGCCAGGGACTGCAAAGAAATGGCGAGCAACGAGGAGAAGAGAGTTAATGCCAAGAGATTCGAGACGAGGTTGGAAGAAATCGACCTCGAGTTTCAACAGTTCATAGCTACTTTGGACTCTTCCGCAGCGTTGTTGGGTAAGACGGCAGACCTGGTAAGTCATTACTACCTCACGGGCTACTACCTCAGCTGGCTTTCAATAACACCCATATCTAACACATATTCAGTACCGAGCAGAGAGCTCGCGGAAGGAGACACGTCATGCGTCAGAACAGGCAGAGGTTAGCAAGTTCATGGCATTTATTGCTATGGTATATCTACCTATGACAGCTGTCTCGGTATGGATCCCTGAAGCATCCAGTTCCAACGTCCGAACGTGGAAGTCCTCCTCATCCATGCCCGCTTTGCTGATACCCCACAGACAATATTTGCCACACCTGTGTTCAAATTTGAGTACGATTGGATTGACTATAGAGGCCACCATCACCCACAGACTTCTTCCGGTACAGAAGGCGGTAATTCCAGCACCGAGCCAAAGCTGGAGGTGCTCTCGGTCTACTTCTGGCCGTATCTTGGTCTCTCCATCCTCATGACCATTATCACGGTATACATTTACTGGCGAAAATCCAAGAAGTTAAAAGGGCAGCAGAGTGATGGAAAGCTCAAGCCTGCCTCGGCTCCAGCAACCAGGCTCGAACACGGCTGGCACGACCTCACGGCGAACACGGTAACCGGCCTGAAGTCTTCGGGATCTAGCAAAACCGTTGGAAACCACAGTATTGGCCATGCATCTGCTACCTTCGTCAACTCTAAACCAGCGGAAAAGCCCAAAGCATCGTCTAGATGCCAGTCCTTTGCACCGAGCTGGCTTCTATCATTGAAGTCGAAGACAACTGCATCATCAAGTGGGCATCCGATGGGGCCTGGTCACACAGCAGGGACTGCGCCTTCCTCCTCCCATGTTGGAAATGACGTACCTTAAGGTAGGTAGGAATTAAGTGTAAGGTAGGGTGGTGACCCATGTTGGAATTTGTGTTCCAGGACAACACACAAGGAGCGTATGGGCTTGATTAATGATAGTATAGATGATGTTGCAGTTCTTAGCAATGTATTCTTAGCGTAATTCAACGTTACATTTTAATTTAGGTATGCATTTCACTTATGCAGCCACAACAACAGCGGCACAGTTAGGTACGCAGTATCACACTTGAAGCGCTAGTGCTCATCATCCTGAACCAATAGAGAAATGATCCGAGATGAGCCCCTCTTGTTGTCAGGCGTCAAGCGAAACAGCAATAAGACGCGGTTCGGAATCATGGACCTGAACTTGAAAATTGTTGCATCCCAGTCCAACTTACCTTAAGGTACCTACCTTATCTTGTTGAATCCAAAAGCTACAATGGACTGGCCACAAGTGGTCGATCCAATCTTGCGAATTCCAGATGATGATATGCAATTTCGTTACGACTGCCCATCGGATGTTTTTTCTGCCGTTCTCCGAAGCTATGTCAGTGATGAAGAGGTACATTTCAAAATTTGGATGCGTATCAACTAATGTATCTAGTACAGGGCGAAGAAAAAGGTCGTATCATTTTGAAGGATGACGGGGACTGGGATGAATGGTTTCAAGTGGGTTAAGCTGAGTGCCGGGTATCTTCAATGGTTGGTAGTATACCTAAGTTACTAACCTTGGTCAATCAGGATCAAGTCTTTCAAGAGAATCTCATGCAGACGTCGTCAACAGCTATGAAAGACCATTCTGGATATCATATTTTGTGAGTTGGTAGCTACCATACCTACTACCATGCTCCCAAACAGAGCCTGAGGGGATTAGGGATATCCGCGCTGACTTTTTATCCTCGATACCTAGACTCTGCGGCTCGCCTATGCCACAATCCGTTGCGTCCGAAAAATTTCCATCCAGGCTCTGGTATCTCCCCTTCTCCCTCGCTCGGTGGCAGCAAATCACCAGATCATTCCACCTCCATGTTGAGATCAACAACGCCATGCTCAAAAGCGAAGACGGCGGCCGCGCCACGTACTTCGTTCACGACTCACTTCGGATGTACACAGCAGCCATGTCTTGGGGCGAGCCTCGCTGGAGCCACACAACCAGTCTGGCAATCTCATCCACCTACTTCGAAAAGTTCAACTTGACTGTCGCCGTCATTTTTGGCTGCTCCAATGACCAAATGAAGAGAGTGGAACAACTCCTGGCAATGTCCCCAGAGGTAAAATCCCACCCTTTACTAACAGTGGGAATCTTTGCAGAACTAGAAAAAGACAGAATGCGGGACATTGTTGGGAGTTCCGTTGCAGCCTGTGATATCGCCATCAGCAAACTAGGACTGGACTCTGACTCCCCCCCAGTTGCTAAGCGGGATTTCATATTCAACAAAGCGCTGAGAGACGCCAGAATCATGACGAAAATGGCGGAAGAGGAAGTCAGAACCACAAAGGGCTTGCTACAGAATATGATTGCGCGGGTTGAAGAGGAGCAACAGCTGCGCAACTCCCAGGATGACGCAAACTTTGCGGCCAGTACAAGGAGGTTCAAACAGCGCTTCGCAGAACTCGACATCGAGTTTGATACCATGATGGCTCGGTGCCGCATGACGTTTGATGATATGACTTACTCGGAGGACTTGGTGAGTCCACCCTGAAGCCCCATCATGTGCGTAGCAACCAGGAGTGCTGACAACTTGACCGTGCTTTGTAGTACATGACCGAAATAATCAGTCGCGATGCCGAGCGAGCGCGGGACCAAGCAAAAGTCAGCACCGTAATAGCATTTGTGGCAATGCTATATCTCCCAATCACAACTGTCGCGGTAAGTTTACATCATCCTTTTACACACACTGCCACAGACGCGTGCTGATAAGCTGGGGTGCAGACCATCTTTGCCATGCCTGTCTTTGACTTTGCGAATGACTGGAGGGATATCTACTTTCGAAAAACAGACGCTGATAAACCGCCCGTCTTATCGTCGTACTTCTGGGTGTACCTGATCGTCTCCATCACTCTGACTGGTTTCACAGTCTTTGGATGGTGGCGCTACACGAAGAGTACCAGCACGGCGCAGAAGCGTAAAAACGCGCTTAGACAAAGAAGGCCGTCTTCCCCTGTGACGACGGGAAAGGATAAAGGAGGAAGATGGTTTCAATCTTACTGGTTTGACGATGGGACTAAGGGGTGGGTGTGAGGATGAATGGGTTTTGAGAGCGCAGCAAACTGAAGGTAGAGATTCCCCTGAATACCCGTGAAAATGTCCTTCATGCATGTAAACAGAAGAATCGTGGCATCGGACTGGAGACAGATCTGTAGCGGACTATATACACCAGCTTATCTACACGTTTCTTTCGTGATTAATCGGCCCTCAATATTTGAGGAGTCAGAAGACTCCTAACTCGCATCCTTGGTGAAAAACTGAAAGCAATGCTATAAATGCATACATAATATGATGAATGAATACAAAGGAAAATACCAAGAGTTCCTTCAAACATTATCCCTCGAGATGGACTAGCATAACCTGTTCCTTAGATGACCAGACAACAATTTCCTCCTCCATCACCCCAAAAAACATCACAAACTCTTCAACTGCGTGTCGCTCAGACATGCCTTACCTTATCATCGTGTTAGGTGGCAGTTTATCGTATCAAATATAGTCCCTCAGTACCTAGTCCAAAAGTTCCAAACATCTTCGTCAAACCAGCCTAGTTTGCTGCTATCTCTTGACGTGAAACTTGACCGGTCCCTTGTTGCCCCTGTTCCCTTGCTGCCCGCGCTTTCGCTCTGAGGACTTTTGGAAATCGTATTGCCTGTATAGAACCGATAAAATCGTTCATCAACCGGCCGAGCGCCGTCTCGCTTCTTTGCAGTGGTTTACGCGGTTCGGGGCTGTCGTCCCTGGAGCTCCGTGTGTGCGTTGGCTCTGAATGTTGCGGTCGGGACCGTGCTGTTGTGATCGACGCGCGTGAGGCTCTGGAAGAGGTCTTTTGTATTGTGTCTTTTTCGCGCGGTTTGAGTTCTCGTTTAGTGTATATTATCCATTCGCCTCCCCGTATCTGCCATTTAAGTTGTGGTGGTTAGCCATGATCCTGGGCGATATGTCTCGATAGGAGATCGGAAACTCACCTTCACCATATATTCCTTGTATTCCGAACCCGCTCCTAATGTTTGCTCCAATGTCCTCTTCAGTTGCCGTGTATCGCCGCCATTGGGAGGTTGGCAATGAAATGTGTACCAGTTGGAGGGTACCTCCATCGTTCGCCAAGAAATGCACGCCCTTGAAATAAGTACAAAATAAGTCAGCGTCGATGGTCAACCTCACTCTCTTGAATTTCTCGGCTTTTCTCTTGTCTTCAATAAGAGTTGTGGTGATGGGATGTGGCCCATTCGCAATGCTGACTGGGAAGAATGCACTGATGGGATGGGATGAGGGAAGAGCAGGTGGAAACCCAGAACTGACATTTGGGACCACCTCGGGTACACGATTCTCCGTTCCTACGAAACGGAGAGGGAACCGCCCTCCTGTTCCGCACAACGCCACCCAAGACAAGCGGCTGTTTTGACTGGTCGGGTTTTATGTGGCTTGGTAGCGGGTGTTGTGGTGGGTTTGTGCTACATGAAGGCTGAGTTGAGCATCGATGAGTGGTCTGACATTCGCTGTCGATGGCACATGTGGAAGTTCTGTGCCCCTCTTTTCTGGCTATGCCACCAGGCAGGAGGGCACCCTTTTGAGGACGAGATGAGCGCGGCCCAATACTGCACTCTTTCTTCCGCTGGCAACCTCGAGCGCCAATGCTTTGGTCAGGCACTTTCATCACCACTGTGTCTTGAACACGTCGGCGACAAGCGCCTTATGGAAGGTACCGCATGTCCTTACACAGGAACTTTGTTTTCCTGTTGGAGAAAGGATAAAAGACAATCCATGAGAGGAGTTTGGGGGTATAGAGGGTGGCAATCATTGACGCCTAGATTGAATGCGCCTGTTGGCTGTTGCATCCTGGTTACGGGTTACATCATGTCCAACACTTCATGACCATCTCCGATCCGAGTTGCGTAAATTTCCAAAGCCTGCATTTCATGGCTTTCGTTATCCTTGGTCTTATTGGTCAACCATCCAATATTATGTATGTATGTAGGAACCCCTCACACAGGACACCAGCTTGGAGGTTTCCCAGCCTCCAAGTTTGACGCCAAGTGTCTGCAAGAAATGAACCAAAACAATATAATTGGAAGCCTTGGTCACACACAATGTGCGAGTCTTATACTGTCATACACGTCGGCCCGTAGCAGCGGCCAGACCTGTGGTGGTGGGTAGACACACTTGGCATTTCAAGTTGTTCTCGAGGCTCTGTGGCAGGAGAAGGATCGATGCTTCATGGAAGGGAGGGCTGCAAAGGCTGAAACAGCAATATGGTGGGTAGTCTGCATGTGCTGAGCAGGTGAATAGGTACTATAAGACAGCGGCCAATACCCAGCTTCCATGTTGCCTCATTTTGCAACCTCGAATAAGTAGGGGGCTAATCACCACATTCCACAATCACTCTTCAGGTCTTCCGACTTGCCCACCATGGAATGGCCTGCTGAAACAGATCCCTACCTTACCACTGCTCAAAGTGATGTTGAATTCTTTGAGTATGACTGTGGCTTGGCCGACGAAAATGACTTCTGCCTAGCCTTAACTATGCATGGAACTGTGAGTTGTTGGGACATGTTGCTAGCTGTTTTTTGCCCTACCGCGAATGCAGCAGTATCGAATTACCGCTACCTATCTCATAAGTGCTCAATACTATTAGCACCTTCGCAACATAGCTGACTATAGGTAGGTGCAGCCAACAACAGATATTGTGTGGAAAAGATTGGAAGATGCCGAATGTTGGGACCAGTGGCTCGAGGTAAGTGCTCAAGTACCTAATAAACATCACTGTCCACCGTGAATATGGGGTCACGAATCGGCACCCAGCTAACAGTGATGGACCCGTAGAGCCCAGTGTTGAGTTCCAGGAACGATCCACAAAGTTCCACGGCTCCAGTTACAAAAGTCCCTGGGTTCGAATTGCTGTGAGCCACTAACCTCTATCTGGCTTCTTCATTTCTTGACTAACTGAGCTACAACAAAAAGGCTCTCCAGTCCAGTACCCAGGGCCTTCGAATTTTCTGATTGCGGCTCAGATGCTCACTTTTACCTCCCTATCTCCGAGGACCACTGGAAGAAGGTTATACAACTCTTTCACATGCACAATTCAATCAAAGATGCGATGTCAGCAGACAAGTCTTATTCCAGCTTTCTTGCTTACCAGGCGAATGGTACGACAGTGGAGATGTTTACCGCAACCATGACATCGCGAGATTGGGACTGGAACTGCTCCATTTCTGCCACATACTTCCCAGAGGCTCAGCTAACAGTCGGAGTAATTTTCAACTGCCACCTGGACCAGAAAGACATGATTCTGAATATGCTGAATCGATCGCCGGAGGTGAAAGACCATCCTCTACTCATGCTTGGGCTATATTGCGAATTACAACGCGACCGAGCTGACCGATTAGCCAAGCGCGTAGCCGCTCATACCATAGAGGTTTTAGAAGATATGGAATATCTGTCGGATGTTACCAAAGTGGGCGATAAGTCTCCCGACAATAAGCGTGCCAAAACTCATATTCAACTCCGCCTGGTAATTTCCGAATGCAAAAAGGCGGTGGAGGAAATACGGGCCGCAAAGCTTCAGACTAAGAGGATCACGGACGACATTTGTGAGAAAAGTGAGGCCAGCAAGCAACCCTACTTTCGCAAGGCTACAGCGAGATACAAATGCCGCTTTGACCAAATCCAAATTGAGTTGGACGGTCGAATGGCGCAGTGCCGAATTGCAGCCGAGGATTTGACTTACGCTGGAGACCGGGTAAGCTGGGAGAACCTAACTCTGGACGGGTCACTGGCGTGGTTGATTGGTATTGACTAACTTCTTCGCTCACAGGCTCTTGCTGAACAGGCTCAGGTTTCTGCTGAACAGGCTCGAGAGGAAGCAGCAGCCGCTGCTCGTCAAGCGAAGACAGGGAAAGTCATTGCGTTTTTGGCTATGTTGTATCTTCCTATGACTTCAATAGCGGTAAGCCATACACTTGACCATTTACCTATGCCAAAAGATAAAGATGTCTGACAATGCCAATCTTGGCCAAAGACCATCTTTGCCATGCCAGTCTTTGAGTTTCAGAATTACTGGTGGGATATGGGCTTCCATCGCCCTCCGCCAGATACCCCCAAGTCGGGTTCTGACGGGAAGAATGCTGAAGCAGGGGGAGAAGTGGCTTCGGGTTATTTCACGTTATACCTCATCATATCCATCCTTCTGACTGTGGTAACCCTTGTTTCTTATTGCATTTACGCCAAGGAAAGCCCAACTAATCGTACCAACGGCAACGGTATAAGAAACCCCAAGCCAGGTACCAGCTCTGGTTCGATTCCAACCACAGAGAATTCCATGACGGCCGCGTTATCTCCACCTCGTCAAACTCAGACCCAGCCAGGTCATAATGGAGATTCTCTGCCCGCCTCAGACCTTGATGAAAAGAGACCTATACTAGAGACTTTCAGGTCGTATTTCAGCCGGAATGGGAATGGGAGTCGAGGTGAAGGTGGAAATGGTAATACTGATGGCAGCAGATACAGGGGTCGCAGTCAGCCCAGTTCGCCAGTTTGAATGGGATGTTGAATGCGCAAAGGTTGCACTGGGGAAACCTGTCCTTAGAACCTACCTTATGTATTTGGCTCCAGAACTCTTGCTCCCTTTTTACGTTATCAAGTCAGCTCGTCGACAAACCTCAAAAACGGTTTTTCTGCTAGTTGGGTAGTGTCTGCTGACCTCCGCTGTCAACCTGGAATTGAAATACAACGTCGAATAGCGCAGGCCCCTAGAACCAACACATACTATAATCAAAGCAGGACTGGTGCGTCTTATCCGTCCCTCTTCGCAACTGTGAGACTGGATTCTTGTAAAATTACGACCTACTGCAATTCAACGCCTAAATTCAACTTCGTCCATGAAAGAAAATAGAACTCCTGCTACTCATGATACAGAAACGCAGTCTTCCCCGTCAAAACCCCGGTTGGAAGCCCAGTACTGATCAGGAAATCCTCAACCATCCGTAGCAAGCCAATATCTGTGCCCTTTGAACCAATTATACCCATCGAGACAGGAAAGACTTCCTCCCTGTGAGAGATAACGGAGTTGAAAGTTGATTGCCCAATTGGCATGATTAGGTGGGGCAGCCCAGCGAACGTCGCATGGAGGTTGGAGTCGAAGCCGAAGAATTCGCGTTGCTCTGGGGGACTAAGGCGTTTATGGTCAATAGCTAGACAAAAGAGGTATGATTCACGAATTACTCACGGGAGATATTCATCACGATAATTCAAATCGTAGCGTGGGATCAGGAGGATGCATTCATCACCACCACCAAGAACCTGTTGATTGAACCACGCATTATGGACTCCAACTCTTGTGATGGCCTGTTGTCGTTGATCGGTGGTGATAGAAGAGCCAAAGTCCCTACAGTTCGTGAAGTAAGCTTCTGAGTACCGCATGTGACGAGCTGTCATCGGTATGGCCATTCAATGAAAAACGCACCACAGCCACTGAGTCACTTTGCAGACGTATGGTGTAGCTCCGAACTGCTGCTTGTAGTCATCGCGAAATCGCGCGGTACTTGACCAGTAGTCGCTGGCTAGCACCTCCATGAAGCACTAGACGAGGTAGGATGTTAGCTCCTACGGCAACGATGTTGAGGCTGTGTGGCACCTTACTCTTGAGAAGTATGCTGCAAAACTCTCAGCCGCTGGAACAGAATCTGGCTTGGTGGATTGCCACATCGACTCAAGAGAAATGGAGGTGGTCTTTACATCTAACCACTTTGAAAGCTTCGAGACAAACGCATCGAAAATCTTCTGCACATCGTCCCGATCGGAAGCATACTCGTTGATGACAAGAAGGCGTAGAGGTCGAAAGGTTTGTGTTCTGGTGTGGCATGCATCAAGCCAGTGCTGACCGAAGTCAATCATACCTAGTCCGTATATCTCGGCCCAAGTATGCGGACCTTTGGAACTGCCTACGGCACAGTTAGCCTTCCATCACACTAGCCCTCTTAAGTATTCTCAGGCTGGCCATATATGCTTACTCGCAAAGCGCTGGAGTATTGCGTTCGAGCGACCCGTCGTGGGACGGCCGAAAGCCATAAATCCCATGCGCAACCGCTGGGTCGCGCACGCTCCCTCCGGCTAGGATCTTTTGTCAGCATGAAACAAATGTGTAAGATGTTGAGGTTTGGTACCATCGCTCCCGAGACCAATATCCACCCACGAGTATGCAGTAACGGCAGAAGCGCTACCGGTACTGCTACCAGTGCATCGAATGTATCCGTCAGCACGGGCGTTGAATGCGTACGAGTAGTCGGCCCAGTCTCCAATGACCTCCTGACTGCCTGCAAACTCTGCCGTTTTCGTTTTTCCCACGACAATGCCACCAAGATCCAGCACCTTCTGCACTGCTGCTGACGACACATCCCATGGGCCGCAAAGTTTTCCATAGGCCCGGTTTCCGCAGGTAGTTCGTACACCATTGAGGTGGAAAACGTCCTTGACTGCGACCCTCATGCCTGCCAGTGGCTTCGTCGTGGCGTAGAGCCGAGAGGGAACTGCGATGCAGAGTGTTGTGGCGCCGTATGCAGAGGCGTTCACAGTCTGATATCTGTTATACTCCTTGGAAGAAACGGCACTAGTACTGAGGGTGAATGCCTCCTCCGTATCTGCGTAAAGTCGGGCGGCCCGAAAGATGCCCTCGGACGAGTAGAAAAAGGGTCCTTTTGGAACCAAGGGCTGAGTGAGTAGGTATATGGCTTTGCAGCCTAGGGACTTCAATAGCTGTATTACATCGTCGTGGAGCGTGCGATCAGTTGTCACGAGCAAGATCGTGGTCAGGAAGCTGGACGCCATAACGTCGTCATCTTGCTGATACTGGGCTATAAGCTCTCGTATTTGGTCGCAGCCAAACCCGTGTGGCATATGTGAAATACTGTCAGGGGTTCCAATCGCGCAGAGTCGTCCAACTGAAGATTGGATATGGGATGATCTGCTTCAACCAGAAAGGCTGTCGACTGCAATTCTACCACTGTTGACACCCTCTTCGCGCTTGACTTCGCTATGCTGGCTTTGAAGGCAACGCACATGCACTCTTTGTCGAGTAAAATCGCATTTGGACAACCTGATCTTCGTCAGGATGATGGTCGATTTGAACTTGCTGTCAGCTGCGTCGCGTCGACCCTGAAAAAACCACAGCAGTGGGATCCTCGCGTGGGGGCGGTGGATGCCCAAGCAGCATTTCATTCTGTCGGCGGTGGTGGAAGTGCTGAATGCTTCAAGATGTGGAAGAAAAGCGGGAAATTCGTTGGGTTAGACAAGGACAAGGCTGTGACCCCGACAGGCTGCAAGGGAGGAATCAGGCAAGCCAGCAAGGTGCCCCACTTGGTACAACAATCAGATGGAAGGTTCACGCTGTGAGAGCATAACCTTTACGCGCAGAGACTGGATTTCCATTTTGGGGAAGATCATGAATCTCTCGAAGACACCATAGCCGCTGGCGAGAGCCCACCTACGGGTGCATGCTGTCACCCGGGAGCCTTGTACGACTCACAGTTGTGGGTAAATAAGTACTGGTTTATTCAATATGAGCTGCTTATTTGCAAATAAGTGGAAGATTCTTAAGGTAGCTCAATTGCGAATAAGCCGAAGCTCTCGGGCTTATAACATGCACTACTAACCTAGTAATCAGTTTAAGTGGGAAGAACAATCAATATATACAGTTTAAAAAGAAAGAGCTACTTGATTTGTGATCTGCTTACGTTCCTTGAGCCGCTTAATCGCAATTAACCTGGAAGCCATCAACTGACGGCTGGCGACCGTGTATAAATGAGTACCGGCTTATAGGTAACTACCATATACGGCTAAGGCGGCATTGCTCACAGGACAACTGTGTTTGCCAGGCCACTTAACATGATCCGGATTTTGATGGTAAAGTCAGGCCTGTTGACTCCAGGTATGGTATTGGGTTGTCTCGGTATCCAATCATATGAAACTGACCAAGTGCAGTGCTGGTCAAAGAACTCAGCGGCAAGTTCCATGAAGTGCGCATTGTCCGCACAACGACCACTCAAGCCCGTTGTCGGTGTCAATAGATTTGTTGCCTAGAGGCTGCCTCTGGCTATTGTAAGGTCCTTGAAGTGTCCTTAACTACCTACCTACTGTCTGCTCAGAAGTACGGTACCGGACCAGTCCTTGCAAAGTCTTTTATGCAAAGGAATGACTGGCATTCTGGTTCAAGCAAGTCTTGAAAGTAAGTAACGGCAATATGAACTTGCCGAATCTAAAGAGACACGGATTTTGAACTAAGGTATATGAGTATGATGAGTACGGTTTGTTGCTTACGTTTATCAGGCACTATCAAGTCCATAGTGCTTAAACAGTTGGTATGGTTTTAATCTGTATGAGATGGTTTGGACATCTTCCGCCCAGATGGTTTCAAAAGAGGCTTTGAAGTGTTGTATCAACAGAAAGAGCCTCTCCATAGAGATACTTAGACTAATTGGACAGGAGGTACTGTCATGGAAACCAAAAGCAGTCAATGTGGAGAGAGGTTGGGCTGGAGTGCGTCCAGAGACCGGGGGTTCGCCGGACAAATTCTTCCGGCTTAGCGTTGAAAAATCAGTGCTTCCCATTGGCACACGTTGGGTTCAAGCCCTGGTAAGGTGGAGGACCGGAGCTTGACCACGTCACACATAATGCCAAGCCTGCCTGATCAGGGGTAGCGGCGGTGTGGATGAGCCGATAAACAACGGCAACAGCAAACAGCACAGCATGACAAACAATTCTGAAGCTCACACTCTGAACTCACACTGCAATTCTCTCTGTGTCACTTCTTGAAGCCCAAGGACGTGCGAGCCTAAGAAGTTATCTACCGCGATCTCACCCTTCGGGACACCATGCCCTCGTCCAGCCCACCATCCTCTCGATCATCAAAAAACCCCCCACCGCCAGCGAGTCTGCTCCCAAAGGCCCACTCCCGCCCCCTCCCGCCTTCATCACGACGCGCCCACTCTCCGCGTCCCCCCTCTGCAACCATCACGACGGCAGGAAGTTCATTGTTCAGACAAAAACCGGCCAAGCAAGCCTCCCGTGGACTCACAGCAACAATCACATCTCGCACTGATCAAGTGCTCACTCATGTCAATGAGCACGTAACGCAAATTCGCGAGGAACAGCAGACCGGCACTTCGCAATGGGTCGCAGGGGAGCTAGACCGGACTTCACACTGGGTGCAAGGTGAACTCGACAGGACAAATGAATGGGTCAGTCATCTGAGGGAAGAGCAACAGAAGGAGGCCAGTCTGTGGCTGGAGCAGGAGCTTGAAAAAGCTCCAAAGGTAGCGATGGAAAGCGCCAAGAACACATATCTTGGGTGGCTTTCAGGAGAGGAAGGGCTCGTGACTGCGGCTCTGGCGTGGATTCCGGTTGCTTTTGTGGCGGGGGAGACGGTGAGGGTTGGTATTGAGGTTGGAAAAGTCGTGTACGACTTGGTCCAGGGAAATTCAAATGGGCAGAGGAGGAGAATTCAAGGGGCTTAGGAATTGGGCATGACGGCAGACAGCATGGGAACGGCGTTATTTCGGGCATTTTCTGATCAATTTAGGATGTAGGTGTTTGATGATTTGGGAGCATGGTTCAGCGGCAGTACGCTTCATTGATTGTAAAGAAACAATAGAAAAGGACAATGAACAAGTTCATACACCACTATCGAGCAAGAGAGGATTTGCTAATTAAGGTACGGTATCCCAAAGTTCACTTCAGTAGGTGGTAAACAGTCATCTCAAAGCCCGCCATATAAAGCGCATCAAATGAAGTATATACTGCTTCCCCAGTGTACTGTCGTTCCTACAGTGGGGCTCGCTCTGTTAACACTCAGTCAGGTAGGTCAAAGCTTGCCTGCCCCCTGCTCTGGGCTCACCAGCATCACCAAATCGGGAATAGCGACTTTCTACCTGACTATCACGTTTCGGGAACACTCAATTTCAACATTTTTTCAACATCACTTCACCTCCCATACAGAACTTCACTTTGACATCATCCTTGGAGATCACAACATGTCTGGTCTGCGGATCAATTGGCCATTCTCCAAGAAGACACCCGAGATTTCCCATCTTCCAGATCACGAACCTCAACCACCATATCTCACATCGCCATCCCGCTCGGCGACTGCCAACAGCCCTTTCTTCCAGCAGCTCCCGCCGGAGATCCGCGAGCTTATCTTGATAGAGACATTTGCCAAGAAGGCCATTCATCTTCACGCCGAACTAGAATACGCTGAAGAGCGCTTCCGCCTACCATCCCCGCCCCCTCAAAGGTCAAGATCAAAGTTCAACTGTTTCCGTTCCAACTCCTTGGCGGAAGATGCAGTCAGCGAGAGCAAAGACGAGGCCTACTGGAAAACCTCAATTTATCATCAGCAAATCCAGCTGCCGATAAACACGCCTCCTGAAAAGTTTGCCGTAGACCCGAACTTCCACCCATATCACAATATCCGTCCAAAAGAACGATGGAGAATCGTCCCCAACTCTGAGAACAGCGGGATGCCATCAGCGGGAATCCTGATGACGACTCAGGGCTCAAACCAGTCTCGCCCCACAAGGTGGAAATTCTCATCCTCCATATGCCACCGACTAGCCCAAGTGTCACACCAGCCCCAATACGCCGACCAGTCCACCTTCTCCGGCCGCGTCTCCCCCTGGGACGACGAGTGTCTCTTTTCCGCATTCTACCCCGCCTGTGTGCACGCCGGCACAAATCATCCGCGGAATTGCTGCATCGGGATCATGGGGTTCCTACTATCATGCAAACAGGCCTATCTGGAGTCATCACATGTGTTGTATGAACAAAATTTATTTCATATTTCGGGTGATTTGATGTTTAGACGGCTGCCTTATATTCTCCCGCGGCAGAGGCTGGAGAGTATCACGACCGTTGAACTGGTGTGGGATTTGTATCCCAAGGATTATGTGTACTGCAAAAGCCACAACCGGATGCATCGAGTGGTGACGTTTGAGCGGAAGCTGGAGGGACTGGAGGTCATGATGGGGGAGCTTGCTCGACGAATGCCCGGGCTGAGGAATATGTGGCTGTCGTTGCAGAGCAGTATAATTGACACGGACTTGCGCGCTGAAAAGAAGGACAGGGTGGATGCTATCGAGAAAGTGTTGACGGTGATTGATGAGGGGACCTTAAAGATGCCCAAGTTGAAAGATGTAAGGGTTGCGTTGCCGGACAGCTGCTTTGGTCCATGCGGGGCATCGTCTGGATTTCCAGAGATGCCAGAGAGGTGCATCTCACATGGGACAAGGTATGTAGGGAGGTGGTGGCGGGATCTATCAGGACGGGATGTAGAGTGGAAGGAGGAGACGCGGACAGCAGCAGACAACATGTCATGGGAGGCTTTGGGGAAGGGATACTGGATCCTGGGCGGGAAGTGCGACTTGCCACCGCCAATGAGCTTTAATTGTGGTAATTGAGAAAGCGTTCCAGCATCATCGCTTTGGTCTTTTACTCCATTTCACATTGCCAAATATGTCAACAATAAGACTTTTCGGCGCTGCTTAGCTCAACCTTCAATCCAGACACCTGACCAACCTTTCCCACGTAAACACCAACGTCCCGTCTCCCCTATATGGCCATTTCCATCACCGTAGGCATATCGAAGGCTTTCAAGCTACTGGCATCTCTATACAGCTTCATCTCAGTGAGCCGACGTCGTACGACCCTACCATGTGCAGTCGATCCGGCCGCTAACTTCAACAAATCATCATGGTGAGATGGCCGAGCGGTCTAAGGCGCCACGTTAAGGATTCTCCTTAATCAACATCTTGTACAAGATTCCGTGGTCCGAAAGGGCGTGGGTTCGAATCCCACTCTCATCAACTTACTTTTGCCATTTTGGCAGCAGTAAGTCAGTCTGCTCCACAAGACTCCACTGCAAGGCGGGGTACTTCTTTTATACCAACCGTGAATTCCTGCCATCAGTGTCACCTTGATGTCGAAAAAGAATATGTTCGTTGTTGAGTGTTTTCAATCCTAGCATAGAGGTTCTCTTTCTGACTACAAAGCCTTAGAAACCGCCCGCAACCTTTTCTTGGTACTCTGCAAGGTTCGGGAGGTTCTAACGAGCATGTTTGCCTGACTTAGAACTGTAAGAAGAAATCACCTTAGGTTGCGATTAGGAAGTCAACGGGCTTCCTAAGAAGCGTCCCTAACCTGCTATATCCCCAAGCCATGGGGTTCCTATCCATCTCATTCCCCTAGTCCTCACGCCCTCCTAAGCTTTATTCTAACCAGTGGTAACACCACATAAGCAATCACACTCCTGAGAAAGGAAACCCACGTCCCCTGCCCAAACTCCCCCAGCACTCTACTAGCCAGCCACATCCTCTTCCCATCCCCGTCACCTTCATGCTCCACTCCTGCAGGCTCTTCCCCCCCTTTCCACACCTTTACCAAGCCCAAGCAGTGCCCAGCTGCTTGTTCCGTCGCGACGGCAAAGTGAGGGCGGAACTTATGCCACCAGCGCGACCCCCACGAGGAAGACTTTGCCGTTGTGGAAACTTGCGGTGTTGGGGCAGACGGTGTCGTTGACTTTGGTGAGTAATACTAGGGTGATGTCACAGGTGGAGATGAGTTCTGCGAATGGTTCCGCCATGAGGTTGAGCATGATTGGGGTCTTTTGCTGGTTCCAGATTTGGGGCTGGATGAGGCCGGTGGGGACTGGATGGTGTTTTGGTGGTGTTTTCTGGTTGTGTCGGTTAGGACTTCTGACATCAATGGTGGGTGAGTCTGAGGGGAGGGGGAGGCACCAGACGAAGTTGATTAATCGCTGGCGTGGGGAAGCATGGCTGCTATCATTGTCGTCGGTGACAACGCCATCGGAGGGGATCGTGTACGTGATGATGGAGCTTCGCGGGAGGATGTTGGCGCATGTGCGGTTGGAGAAGTACTGGCGCGTTGACGCTGAGACGGAGGTCTCTGGGACTGTGCCGCGCCAGGCTATGTAGCCTGAGTACTCATTCTTCGGTGAGCATGTGGGTGTTTTGCTTGGGAGTACGAGCTCTCTGATGATGGAGTTGATACCGTCTGCCCCGATGAGGAGATCCGCTGTGAGGGAGGGTTCTTTCCCGGTTGTGGCGTCGATGAACATGAAGTGGACTGTGACGGTGGAGTCTCTATCGTGGTGTTCGAGAGAGGTGACACGTTGGCCGGAACGGTAAGGTACTCAGCATTTCCATCATCTCCTGTGGAGGAGGTGGGTTCGGGATAGTGCTCGATGCAAAGCCATCGAAATTGGCTCGTAGAATCCGGTACAGCAGTACCCAGCTCGTCAGATGTCGGACGACGTTGATCTCTTTGAAGTTTTCCCGCTTTCGAAAGGCAAGACGGGTCTTGACGGCCGGGGCGTAGTATCCCTCCACGCCGGCGACGTCGCAGTACTCCCGGAGGAGCTCTTCGACTTGGGGTCCGAAACCAATACCTGCGTTGTGGCTGCTACGTGTCGCCGCTGGCTCTTGTTCTAGGATGGTGACGTTGGTTTCATGGCGTTTGAGGACGAGCCCGTGCATGAAACCGGCGAGTGAGCGGCCCACCTACGCGTCGACGTGATTAGTTGACCTGGGTTTCCATGGCGTTACTTGTTTGACTTACTATCACGGCCGAAGGTGGAAAGTTTGCCATTGTTGAGAAGTTACAAGTACTTGCGGTATTGTGCGCATTGATTCGAGATGCGGTGCATAGGTAGAGAAATGACAGTGAGAGTTATAGCTGTTTCCTCTTGTGACTTGACCGAGCAGAGTCCCGTGCCCAGGGTTGCATCAGTGAGGCTAGGAAGAGATGATAGGGTGGTTGCAAGCAATTCCAAGATACTGCATAATGCAAGAAGATGGCAGCTGGGACAGTGTTTAGGCACGTTGTTGTGAGCATCGGGACCCAGCTGACATGTTGGTCCAAATTGGCGGTTGGTTGGTGGTGATCAAACTGGAACCCTGCTTAGAGGTTCCCGTTTACTACCTGGGTACTATTACGCCCTGCCGAGGGCTCTGCGAAAGATGGCATCGTGGCGAGGTACCTCCATTGAAGTCGAGATGAAATATTTAATGGCGGCCGTAGGAGAGCTCGTGTCAGGCATGATATGGCCTTTACCCCATAGCTTCATAATAGGGGCACCAGGGGCAAAAGGGATGAGAAGGCGGGAGAGAAGGGCCTATCAGGTACCGGGTAGTCATATTAAGGATTATTTGACAAGCTAAAAGTATTAATGCCAAGCTCTACATTCACTCCACACCGTCCAGATCATCAATGGAAAAAACGCAGCTTTTAAACGACCAGAGCCATGGCCAACACAGTGCCGGCCAAAGCTGCCCAGCAGACAAACTGGGAGCTTGCACCTGCAGTTGCAATAGGAGAAGTGGCAACCGTCGTCGAGGTCGAAGTACCACTCGGTAAAGTTGTCGTTGACGGCCCTAATAACTATTCAACTTGTTAGCATACGTGTCTTCTCAAAGAGATACATGAAGGGTCGACTCACTCGATCGATTGTATGCACAACACCATTCTTGATAATCGCATCCCCGTGCACAATTCGAGCTCCATTGACATAGTATCCTCCGTCCCGCAAGGCAACAGACACCGCATCTCCTGCCAAGGTGCGGTAGACATCCCCGTTTCGAAGCAAGGGGGTATACGCCGTGACGTCAACCAAGACATGTCTCCTCAACACTTGGGCAAGTTCGGTGTCTGACAGAGAGCCAGCACTGGCAAGTGCAGCGTCCGATGGGACAAGAACAGTGATTTTGGTCTTGTTGTCCAACTCTGTGAGAAGACCGGCGCGTTGAGCGGCGTCGATGAAGGTGCTGACTCCGAGGGAGGGGACGCGGACAGTTTCAGAGAGTAAAGTTGGGACTGTGATAATACTGTAGCAGGTGGTTCATGATGTTAGCTCTTGTTTAGGTGAGATGTAAAAGATCTGAAAGACAGAAAGGAATTCAACCTACCCATCCACCGGCCGAATCACCCCACCACTAAAAGGGATATCACTCCCCACCACGCTAACATTCCTCCCCAGACCTCCATGCACCACAGGCCAGATCTGGTCAGGAGGGCACCTCTCCACAATACTCTGAGCGCGCCCAGGACCGAGGTTGACAAGCGTAGGGTCATCCAAAAACGTTACGCGAGCGGAGCCGGGTGAGATGGGGAGCTGTCGCTTCTTTTGCTTTTGGCTGTGGCTGTTTGTTGCGCCGCATTCGCACTCTTCGATGGTGGGCCGCTCTTCTTCCTCTTCTTGACGCTTTGTGTTGCTGGAGTTGGAAGTTGGAAGGTTCGCTCCGCGGATGGCTTCATCGGTCGGAGCGTAGATGATGAGGCCTGGGCCGGCGGCGTTGGCAATGGAGGGTATGTTGGTGATGCGCTGGGCGTAGAGGGAGAAGTTGTTGGCGCTGAGGGCTTGTAGGAGGGTCTGGCCCAGAGCTGGGGAGATGGCCAAGGGAACAAAGAGAATGGTAGAAGGCAACATTTTTGTGGTGGGAGGAATAACGATAGTTGGGGGAATAGATGGTATGGTGTTGGATGGCTGTGTTCCGAGGTGAAGGTACCTTGGAGAGGTATGGCGCGAGGGTCAAGGTGAGCTTACAGACTTGAATATCTTGTGTACTTATAACATATAGGTATACTTCTACATACAGTCATCTTGTTCCTCATTTAGATATGGCACTTTGAGGCCAAACACGAGATTCGTGAAGTACACTTCCATATTCGTAAGGTTGCAGTGTGTAGGTCCCATTCGGGGACTTGTGCTCTGCTCTCGTCCTATCAGTTAAACCGCCAACCCCGAAATATGTCAACCCAATCCCCGATCGACTTATCAGCGTTGACAGCTCTGCGGGGCTTGAACTCCGCATGCACATTGCATTTTGTGGCTTCAGCCTCGTCAAGCATCAGTGGTCCAGCTGGATGTCAGACCGCTCGGCATTGATCTGGCTTGCGCTGATTTGTCCGGTCTGTGCTGATCTGTCCGGGTTGTTTCCCGCCCGCATGTCCCTTGTCAGGACTGGACCACATGAGTTCCAATGTTACGGTCTGGCCCGCCTGCCATCAGGAGCCGCGACAGGCGGGTGTATCTTCCCGCAATGTGAAGTCAAAACTTTGCATGAGGAGGATTGTGTGACAAATTGGAACTTGGATCCAGTTAAATCGCTTGGAGTCCTGGGCACCTAACTCGTCGCCACCGTGACTGGGGGTCCAACTCACTACGATGAGAAGATGACAAGTCAGTAATGGTCATGAAATGTGTAGGTATGACAACATTCAATATTTTTGAGCTTCTTTCCAATCAGTGAACATTCAGCTGAGTATGAGTTGGTCGATCATTACCGCATTTGACCGAATGGAAGGTCTGTCAGTGCCCGACTGTAAAGCAGACCCCGAAAATGGAGCAGCAGACAAATCCCGTGCTGCCGTTCTCTTGAAATACAGATGCCTGGTTGGTCAGAAGCCTTGTCCCTCAAATTCAGTAGGGATTTGAGGTGCTCAGGCTCCTAACTGGGATGCCATAGGAACATGACATGGAGGTTAGTCCCTCTTTATGCTCGCAGCTGTCCACTTCCGAGGTGTGGAGGACCTTATCAATCCAGGCCACACCTTTATTTACCCAGGGAAGAGACCCAGGACATGCGCAGAACCCTCGCTTGAGGACTGGACTTCCACATTGTTCATCGGACTAATCTCACCAGCGTCTGAGAAACTCCTCCATCATGGCAGAATCTGCTTCGGGTTCTATCCCTTACGCTTTTCCTGATAAAAATTCGTACCATCTACTTGTCCCTTTCTACGCCCCCAGCAATGAGCGTGGCTCTGTCTGGGCGGTGGCCATGGATGATAGGAGTGGAACCATCTTCGCGTCGGCTTTGACCACCATGTTTACGCTCATCTTCGGTTACATCTGGATTCTCATCGTTACCATCGTTGTATGGTTTGAGGGCGACAAAAGACTCCGACGCTATGTCGCACTCTTGACCCTTTGGAACATCGACAAACCGTGGAATGCCTGCAAAGAAATGGCCCAATACGCCTGGGCTTGTTTCTGGGGTGACTCCAGCAAGAAGCCTAATAGGGGCAGAGATTGGCGTGAGCTTTTCTATGGGCTCACTGTTGCAGCTCTTGCTTTGCTTGTCACGCTTTCAAGTTTGGCCGTCAGTATTTATGTTCCCTCTCTCATGCAGCTCGACAACATGGCCCCAGCCAACGCGGACGTGCTGTACTATCCCGATGCTGCTCGAGATGCGGAGCAAATCATCAACCAGTTCGGCGTCAAAGTCCCCCCAGTCATGCGTGCACTGGGCAGCGCTACTATCGCAAGAGACCAAATTCTCAAAAAGGTCACCATCACGTCATCTCCATCATCCCCCCCGGACAGCAGTCAGACACTCAACCCCAGCTTTCAAATGGGATGGAACTATTCGCTGACAGGGGCCGACTTCGGCTTCCAACACGCCCCGGGTTTGGGTCTCACCATCGTTGGGTCCTGCACAACCGAGTATGGCTGGTTATCCCCTGAGGACAGCTTCCCTGGAATCAACGAAACCTACCGTCTCTGGGGCGGAGAAGTCAACGTCACCGTCTTCTCCGACCGATCCGCCATCACCCTGACCCCAGTCGGAACCTTCACTGGCCACCCCAGCAACGGCAACCGAGCCAACACCGACGGCAATCTCACATTCGCCGTCACCATCGGCTCCGTCCATCGCGCTTCTCTCAACCCCGGCAACGACCCCTGGTATCTCACCCAACCCCGCCCAGAACCCAACTCTACCTTCCCCCCCGCCGAGCACAACGCCTCCTACTGGATCCAACCCTCCCGCCCCGTCCTCTCCTGCTGGGAACAACGCCTCTGGTCCTACAAAGGCAACACCACCGTCCGATCCAACGGAACAGCCACCCTCACCCGCCCCGACCTCTCCCCCCCCCTCGTCCGAGTCCTCCGCACAGCCCTAGCCAATCCAATGCTATTAACAGTCGGCATCCACTCCGGCGACTCCTCCCTATTATGCCGCACAACCTCCTCCCGGGGCGTAATCGACGCGAGCAAATGCTCCATCTACTCTGACATGGAGCGTCTCATCCTCGCCTCCTACGTCTCAACGGTAAACATCTTTACCGACACCACCCTCTTCCCCCCTTCCTCTAGCACCACTTACCCTAACACCTTCCGCTTCAACACTACCACCAACTCCCACGAGCCAGGAACCGCCGACTTCGTCGTCCGCTCCCCGGACGTGAGGACCTTCTCCATGGTGGGCATCATCATTGTCTCCGTTGCGCTCGCCACCCTCTTCTTGCTGCGCTTCGTCGCAGCCAGGCTGCTAGAGGGCGGGTGTCTGGGGCATCACAACGTCTGGAGGAGGATGCAAGTCCTGAGCGCGCCGCAGTTGTTTAGGAATTTGTTTGAGGGCACCCATGAGCCGAGGACACATGAGGACTTTTGGCCGTGTGATCGGGTTTATCCCGTTGGGAGGGATGACAGGGAGTTCAAGTTGGTGGAGTGCGGGGCTGTGAGGAAGGAGTGTGTTGGGCATGTGGACAAGCCGCATTTGAAGGGTTCATAGAAGGCATAAGGGGGGGAGGGGGTTGTGGCGGGGGGGGAGTGAGGTTTAATCAGGATGAAAAGTGGTCGAGATGAAGCAATCCGCCTTATGGTTGCAATTTGGCGGTAGACCTGTGTTATCTTAACATGTTCTGCTTTCGATTCCCAACGGTATCGGTCCTCGGTTTTGAGCTTTTCATCTCTTCTATCTCGGTATTTGCGGTTCATCGTTGGGGATTCGTGGAGACGGGAGATTAGAGCTTAATTCAGGAAACTTGGCTATACAGAATATTCACAACTGCACAAATTGCACAAATCACGTCTGCTGCAAGCCTTGTCTGCCCAGTCCTTACCTGCGTTGCAAGCGCCAGGCCTGGAAGTCGAGCTCACTCTTATGGCAGGAGAACTCCTGCCTCCCCCGTAACCGACCACTCTAGCCATTCAGGAGCTGAATCACCTTTTTCCAACGCTCTTTTTCCTGTTCGAGTTCAGCCTGCAGGAGTTCCTTGATCTTCAATTCGGCATCGAGCTTCGCCGCCGCGCTGTTTAGTTCGGGGCTGTGCCGGATCTCCCCCTCTTTCAGCTCGGCCTGCAGGTTCTCTTTACTTTTTCTCTCCGTCGCCGTCCTGGTTACCTCCTCCTGAAGCTCATCTTGCAGCCGCGCACAGACCTTTCGTTCCTCGGTGAAACGGGCGGTTTCCCAATCCAGATCCCTCTGGAGCTGTACACGGCTGTGAAGCGCCTCGTCGGCAACCTTACGCTCCCTCGCAATGTCGCCAGCGAAGCGGCTGCGCGCGTCCTCGAGCGCTTCCTCGAGCGTCCTGTTAACCTCCTGCAGGGGTTCGAATTTCGCCCTGGTCTCGGAGAACCCACTTGACACGCTTAGCAATGCTCATGGATGCCAAAGCTTTCTCGTTATCAGCCCCGGTGGCAGGAGTGAGGCTGCTGATTATCTCCTCAAGTTCCCTGAAGATCGCCTCAGCACGATCAGTGATCCAAGACGCCGTATTAACGGCCTCACTGCTAAACTGGGCCGTCGAAGGCGTCTCGAGCGTCGCCGAAATCTGCCCTAGCACTGCAGCAAACATCGAGATCTCCTGCCCGATGGTGGCGACATCGCAGCGGGCAGAGCCGACCTGTGATGTCAGGTCAAAAAGCTGCACCGAAAGTTTGGCGCCCACCGCGGCGATTTCGGTAATGCTGGCAATGAGACTGACAGGTTGGGCCATCCTTCTTGGGAAAGCGTTGTCGTGCCCGTATTTCTTCTGGTGGGTTCCAGAGATTTTTTGTTGCTGATTTCGTGGGACTCACGGGATGCCTTGATAAGACATCGGCAGTGGACTGGGATTGGGGCTTTTGGAAGTAGGTATTTGGCTGGGCATTCTCTCTACATAGGTAGTAGTCCTATATGGCACCTGAAAATGCTAGGTGAGACATGAACGCAGCCACTGCGGGAGAGGATAGGCGGCATTGAGATGTATTGGCTGCGCTAAAGCCACATTTGGGGATCGTAGTGGCTGTGTAGACGCCCGAGGCGACCTGGAAGCAACCACACAGCACAGCCTACAAGGCTCAAATCCAACACCGGCACTCGGGGAGATATCCTTTGAATGGAAGGTCCGCCAGGATAAAAAGCTTAAACGGAAAGAAGTGAAAGCTTCCATAGCGGGAAGCTGTAAGTGTAGTCTTCCCATGCTTGGGCCTGGCTTCCAAAGCCGGCCTGGCGAGCGAAGTGAACGAAGCTTCCAAAAGTTCTAAGGCTCAATTCCTACATCTCTACGTCAGAGATTGTGCACAAATGCTCAAGCATAGGTACATACAAGACTGCACAAATACCTAGATTACTACAAAACTGCACAAATGATGCATTTCAGTTCACAACCAGCGACAGGCAAGACACAAGATGTCAACTGAGACTCTCCTTCAGTGGTATAATATCATTAAGAAACTATTACATATCGAATAAAGTAAAGTCATCAATCTATCTCATGGGTATTAATGTCATGTCAGAATCGTCAGGTGCTACATGGAGCAAACAATTGAGCAATTGCAACATGTCAGTAGCACGCTGGACAAAGGGAACAAAGCCAATCATCCACTAAAGTCATCCCACAAAATAACATTAACTTTTCCTTCAACTTGAAACAAATATCCTTTCCGAGATCCAAACAACAAGTAGCCATTAAATCCCAGACACGACAGCAACAAACATTACATCCAACCCATATACACACACCTTTCTCTTCTGTCCCCTAAGGGCATATACACAACCCCCCCCCTCTAAATCCTTACACCACCTCCTCCACTCTCACAACCCCTTGTTCCTCCTCCTTCCGCTTACTCGGCGCCTTACTCAACCTCTTCCCCCTATACGGCGTCCTCCCAGTAGTAAACTCCTGCCACCTCGCGCTCTTCTTCCTCTGCAACCCCCCACTATCCCCATTCTCATTATTCTCCACCAACGCCCCCTTTTTCTTCCCCCCCTGCAACCACAACTCCCCCTTCCACCCCACCCTCCTAGCATCAAACAACGCCCTATCCTTCCTCATCCCCGCCAAATGCCACTGAATCCAATACATCTGCTCATGCTCCCTCAAATACCTCTTCCCATGAAACCCCCTCAGCACCATCTGCCGTCCCAACAACCCCAGTTTCTTCCTGTCTTCCGCCTTGTCATACATTCTCTTGGTCAACCACTTGACGTCCGTCGGAGTGAGGTTGTCAGGCATAAGCAAATGTGGCGGCACAGATCCTCTCTTGTCGACATCGCCAGCGAATTTAGCCCACGGCCCGGACATGGCCAACATGGCAATCTGCGCCCTAGCCAGCGCAGTCGGATCATTAGGCGGCACCACCTCGCCATACCTCACAGACGGGTCATCCGGGTTCGTCAGCACCAGCGCAGTAGCACCCACAGCAGTAGCCACAATCGGCACACCTGCCAACGCCGCCTCGGCAATCGCAAGCGGTAACCCCTCCGAAAGCGAAGAGTTCATAAACAACCACGCGTCTTTCAGGGCTTGGTCCGGCTTCCCAAACCCTCTTAGCGCAACGTGGTTCGTCAGCCCGCACGATTCAATCAACCTTGACATGTCAATGTCGTAACCGGGCTCTCTGTCTCTTGCGCCGTAGACAAGAAGCTTGTAGTCGGCAAAGCCATACTTGTTGACAATGACATCGGCTGCCAAGATGGCGGTTTTGATGTCCTTGATGAATTGCACGTTGGACAGCATGACCACAGTGGGGGTGTCAGTGCCAACTTGCTCGACAGGTTTGAACGCGTCCATGTTGCTGACGCCATTGACAATGGGGTCGATCTTGCGAGCAAAAGTCTTTTTGTGCGAGAGGCGGTTGCCGTCTGTGCCGAGGTCTTGCTCCCAGATTGGGTTGAAAACCGGTGTGCACGGCAACACGACGTCGGCGTGGAAGTAGGCCAGCTTCATTGCCAAACCAATACCAGCCAGCAACATGGATTGAACCGGCAGTGGGAGCGTCGACTGAGCAGGGCTGATGTTGAGGCAGCACTCTCTCCACAAGATGGCATGATCCCAAATACCAAAAGTAGCTCCCCGTTTGTACTTCAGCAACATGCCAAACAGACTGCTGATGCCATGATGCGTGCTCTGGAAGACCTTGGGGCAGTCCTCAGGAGTCTGAACCGAAAAGATAAAAAAGTACGAGCAAAAGATCTCGAGGGTAGCCCGAAAGTCCGTCATGGACGGCTTCTCAATCTCAAAGTACTGCCCCGGATCAACGATATTGTCATCGTTGTACTCGGTAAGCCAAGCCTCCACCCACGCAGCGGCCACCTCCTTCGACTTCCAAGCCTTGTTGTAGTCCTTGTGCTCAAAGAACTCAAACATCCCCAGCATGGCATTGCTGTACTGAATCATATCCCCCTTGGGAATATGCCTCGACCTCGCGCCCTTGACAAACAACTTCAGCAGCGGCACAAATACGCCCGCAATATCCCTATACGTATCCGTCACCGCAATCTTGGCATCCACCTCCGACTCCAGCAAATTGTCAATAACTCCATGATTCGGCGTCCGTCCATCCAGTCCCCACAGCGGCAGCATCTTCAAACTCTGCACGCTCTTCTCCACCTGAAACCTCGGAATCCCATACTCATTCGCCGACTCAGCCAGCACATGATTCCTGATGGTGCTATGCCCATTCACCAGATCCCTCCGGCAGTTCGAAACACCCCCGGGGAATCCGGCCAGCACCCAATATCATTAAAAATAACCGAAATCCTCTCCCGCGTGTCCCTGAAGCAATCATCCGGCCTCATCGTCAGCTGGTTCGCATCCCTCCCCAACCCCATCGCATACAAATCCGAGTACTTGATCGGCAACAAACACACCTCGGAAACATCCTTCTCAATCTCAATCGCGCTGACAATCTGCTCAATCGCACTATCAAGCGCCGCCTTGGCTTTATCCAACTGGCCCGCGTTCCTCGCGCTCCAGTACTTCTTCAGCAGCGGCTCCTCCCTCAAGATCAGCTCATCCATCCAGCAAGCAGCAATCGCATCCAGCACCCCGCTCTTGCGCCAGTGGTCCCAGAGCTCCGTCCTCAACCACCAAGTCGGCACCGGTCGGTAAACGGTCTTTTGCCTCCGGTACAGCCAAGCAGAGGGGTTCAACAGCGAAATCCACGACATTTTATGCCCGCAGAATCTTGCCATCCTCCGCACGTGATCAACCCGGTGATGAATCAAAAGATCATCATTCTCAAAGAAATGATCATTCGGCCGCTGCAAAAACAGCTCTTCATGCTGAAACACAACCGGTGGCTTGGCAACGGCAGCCTTGGTCTCTCCCTCTTCCAGGACTGTCATCATGACCGGATCCCGACGGTGCTGGTAATCACTTGTCGTGACATACTTCTTACCCGCGACCGTCCTGACGACACGACACACCCGATCAGAAGGGACCCAGTTCAGCTTCTCAGACAGATCCTCTCGCAACGGCGTGCCCCAAAAGAGAGCCATGCTATCAGAACCGGCTGACTGCGCCCTCTTGAACTCGGCTTTGAGGATCTCATGGTTACCCTTGGGGCTGGACTTGTAAAAGTACTGGAAGGAGTATTCCACCCCATCATACGCCATAGTCCCATGAATGACGCGCCCCTTTTTGTCATAAAAGCATTGCTTGGTGGACTTCTTGTCAGAGACGACCTTGCAAGTCGGGTACCGGGACTTGCTGTTCTCGCCGTAGGTGTACGTCGTGACAGTGTCACCGCTCTTGGCAATATCCCGACGGGTGATGAGACGGGAGGCATTGTCATAAACAGCAGTGGCAAGAGGCTTGTGCTCCTCGCCTGGCTTGGTCTTGAGTGCGCCCTCAAACACCTCCAGTGTCATCGAGTTCTCCCCAGGGCGGGATGCAAAACCAGTCACAACCTTGCGGCGCAACTCGGCCGTGATCCGGTCTTTGACAAGCGTTCTAGAAACACCTTTCTTGGCAAGACGGGATATGTTGACCAAGGCGGCATGACGATAAATGAGAAGCAAAGAGGTGAGACCGTTCTTGACCCAGCGGCACCCCCTCCAGATCAGTGTGAGGAAGTACATCAGAGGCGTGCGCATCCAGGGATAGTGACGAAGGTTGTACCAGAGCTCTCTCTCCAAGTGAGAGCCACCACCAGAGATGATGCCAGCCCACTTTGCCAGGGTGACAGGAAGATTGATGATGCGGGCGAAGAAAGAAGTCGATAGCCTGCTCTTACCAGAGTTGGGTCCGGCGAGAATGTCATTCCCATAGCTGGGAGGAGTACGCGTGCCCAAGATCTCCTCAGTCTTGCTCAGGATCAGATTGTCAAGCTCAACCTGGAAGTTGACAGACAAGATATCCAGACCCCTCTCACTGAGCCATTCCAAGAGATCTTTCGACGGCGACAGCTGCGTGCCCATCATGCGTTGAAACATGGCAGCGCGAACAGCAGGGGGCAACAGCTCCCACTCAGAGTCAATCTCAATGCCAAAGCAGAGATGTTTCATCAGCATGCGCTGAGTGGTTTCCTCGACGACAAGGAGCCCAGTGTAGTCTTCACCAGCGAGCTGAAGATCAATCCTCTTCGACAGAGACTCAATGCCGTACAAGATGTGCTCAGCCTGAATCGCCTGGTCGGCAGTCAAGCCAAGAGAAGCGCGAGCAATGTGATGCAAGGTAGCCTCGGCGATGCTAAAGACACCATTAGCATGTTACAACGTACAAAAAGCGGCGGAGTGTGTCAACTTACATCTGGGCAGCCAACAGCTCCCAAGCCTCATTCCCAAGGTCCATCTCCCCAAGCCCAGCAACGTCAATGTAGTGGATCTCCCCCACCTGCTTGCTGATAGACACAGCATCCTCAAACCCACCCTCAATAAACGCAGAGCGTGAGCACATGTTGACTTGGATCTGCTTGTCTTGCCACAGCTGCACCGTTGTCTCAAGCAGCTGTCTTGCCCACGGAGCCTTGTCAAAGTTCACCGACGGCTGGTCAAGACTCGACCGCAGGAAAGCAAAGACTCTCTCCGGCAGCCCCACGGTAGCCTGCGTGAAGATGGGAGTACCAGGCAGATCCCTCCAGTGAGTCTTCTCAGACATGGCCGGGGGTGCCCCCAGACGAGGTTGAACCAAAGTGTCAGCCTCGTCGACAGCGCCCTCGCCATCCTTGAATTTGGGTCTGCCAAAGTCATACAAAGCCCAAATAGAAGTCGTCGCCGCCGCCGTGAGCGAGGCAACATTGAGAGCGATGGCATCAGTAAAGAATAGCTCATTGCCATGAAAGACAGTATGAAGCATGCACCCAGTGATGAACCCAAAGATGGCAGACACCAGGATAGCCGCCAAGTGAGACGAGGGATCCGTGGTGAAGCAACGGTTGAACTATATATACTCCAGCGGTTAAACGATGCACAAAAGACAAGTCTCGGGATGTTGTACAAGTCTCAACAGTTAGATGTCTTGGAAACGTACCTGAAACAGAATCACACCGGAATAGCCCAGCAGGTAGATGTAGTACAGCTCGATCATGGTGGCATTGTCGACAAGGATCCAAACAAGCATGGTCCCAGTGCCCATAATAAGCATCAGTCTCCGCACCAGCCTGAACAGCGCAGAGAAATAAAGCTTTCGCCGTGCCCTGTTGTAGACTTATTAGCATTCATTTCACCCCCCACTGAAGAAAAAACACTTACCTCTCCCAATCCCTCACCACCCCATCCGCCTGCCCACAACTCGCCAACCTCTCCTCACTCAAATCATACTTTGCCTTCCAATATTCCCTCAACATGCTATCCAGCATCATCACGCTCGCGCAGAAATACAAAATGGCAAAACAAATCGCGTACCTCGACGTAAAGTCGATAAACGTGTCAATCGGCGGCGAATTCGCCGCCATGGCAATACTCACCCACCGATCCATCAAGCAGATCAAAAACAACCCCACATTCTGCCCAATATCCAATTTGCCATACCGGAACAGCATGAAGATACTATGCTCCTTCAGCCCTTGCGCCATCTGCTGCTGTCGCTTCAACGCCTGCGACAGCTGAGAAAACCAAGCCACAGAAAACATCTCCGCAGGCTGGTTATCCTCCGTGGCATCCTTCTTCATCAGCCAGAGGATATACGGCAACCCCTTGACTACTCTCCTCACTAGCGGATCAGGAGTCAGCACGGTGTTCTTCAAGTGGCCAAAGTTGGTACTCCCTTCTAGGATAGTCTCCCGGAAGGCTTGTAAGGCGAGCTTCTTGAAGTCATCGGCGTTCTCAGACAAAGAGTCAGAGACGGACGAGGTGCTGCTGCTTTGTGTGCCAGAGTTTTGCTTCTCCAGGCGTGTGGTGTACCAAGTCAAAATGTCCTTTTCGGTGAACTTGGGGACGTTGTCCAGCCAGTTGATCCACTCGTGGCAGAGGCTGCGGTACTGAATGAAGAGGAGGATCAAGAAGCCATACCCGACAGAGAGATAAATCTTGAGGTCGTGGCCGTTGAGGTAGGTGGACATGATGGGGGAAATGAAGAGCAAGGGGAGGGTGCGCCAGAGAACGGTGCGGCCCGAGGTGAGAGGGGTGCCGTGTTGGTGCATGGTTGCCATGATACCTGTTTTTGGTCAGTCCTTTTTTTCTTCACCGATGAACATAACTGGCATCACTCACCCAAAACATTCAGATACGTCGAGATCAAGACGATATACGCAAAAAACGTAAACGCCGGCGCAACCCCAACCTTGACAATATGAATCACCGTCCCGACAACGCCCACCAGCAAGGTCAACGCGAACCCGCCAGCAAGCCGCTGCACATGGAAGAAGACCATATTGTTGTAGGCATACTATTTCTCAGTCAGCAAACCCCCCTCCCCGCTCATCATCACAAGACTCACATTGTAAAGGTAATAGTTCCCCACACTCCCCACCCACCCCGTCACCCCCGCCGAAAGCAACAAACTGATCAACAGCGCATAACACGCCGCACTGAGGTATTTCTCCCCCATATACGCCGTCATGAACAACCCCCTCCCCAAAAACGTCAACAACACGATATCCAGCATAGCCGGCAAGCAAAAGATTGACAACGCCCCAAACTCTGACGTCGCCTTCTTGAGCTCTTGCACCGCTGTGTAGAAATTGAACCCTTGCCTCGCCGGCCCCTCAGGATCAACTTGTCTGATCCCAGTGGATGGCTCCGGCTTGGCATACACCGTCATCAAACCCTTCTGCTCCTTGGTCAGAGGCGGCGGCGGGTTAGCAGCGAGGAATTCTCTATGCCTGGCGTAAATGATTCTCCCCAAGGCGCGGGGAGGCATGCCAAAGTAGAGCTCGCATTGTGATCCCAAGACCCAGAGCTCGGAAAACACAGCTGCTTGGTCGGGTTGGGAGAAGACAGGGCAGTGATCGGTTGCTTCAATATACACATCCTCCAGGGCGGACTTGCGAAGGGCGCAGAGGAACAGCAAAATCACAAACTCTGCGTTGGTGTCGACGTACTTGCTGTCGTGGAGGCAGTTGAGGGGGTCGTAGGCAAGAGTGAGGGCATTGTTGATAATGTTGAGAGGCTCAATGTCGCCCGTGAAGAGGGATTGATCAATCAGATTCTCGACCAAAGCGTGGAGCTTCAGCAGGTTGTCAATCGATGGCAGCTTTGCCGCACCCAAACGTGCAAAGTGCGACAGCCGGTTTTGGAGAAGCTGCACCATGGTGACGGTGCCCTCTTGGTACTTGCGAGAGTGAGCGTCATTCCATGATGCGATTGAGGTCTCGTCGAGCAAGAGGACCCTGCAGTCCTCCTGGATAGGCTGCTTGAATGGGTGCTCGACTTTGCTGGTTTGGAACCTTTGCAGCAGACTTAGGGCTTCAGCGGGAGTCGACCCCTGAATCGCAGTCCTGATACTCAAAGGAATCTCCACCGTCGACCCCCCATCCAACGCCTTCTCCAGTCTCAACTCCTCCTCAAACATCTCAATCCTCGTCAACCCATGATGCGCAAACCACGTATGCAAAATCGTGCTGACATCCCAGGGACACCTGCGGGAGATATACAACCTCACCCCAACCTTCTCCTCATTCTCCACCAGGAAATCGCTAGACACTCCCCAAAACTCAGCCGCATTATCCGGGATGTTAAACCCCGTCGCGAGGCCCTTGTACACCAGCACCTTCTGCTGCTTGAGCCCCTCGTATAGCGCATTGACGAGATACGGCTCCGCCGAGCTAGGCTGAAACACCTTCAGCTGCTCAACAATCTTGTTGATAACCACCTCGTCAACTGGCTCGAGCATCTCCAGCTCGCGGAGATGTTCCTGCGTCGCGAGGATAGCTTCGTAATGCTCAGCAGTGGCGTCAACATTCAGCGGTACGCAGCCGAGTGTTGACAGCTCCTCGCCGGTGGACGTCGCGTCCCAGAATCCCACCAATGATTCTGGCTCAGCGGAAGCGGCACCAACAGAAAGCAGCGACAGCCTGTGCTGGTCAATCTCATTCACCTCAGTATAAACAAACTCCAGGGAGACGTCGACAGGCGAGAGCAGCTCTTCGACCTCTGGAATGACGGTCTTGATCTCCTCCAGATCCAAGAGTGCCACCTCCTCAGCCCGAGCCTTGCCATTGCTCCCCAAGTAAACCTTCTTGGTCTGCTGAGCCCACGCTTTTTGAAGCTACCTCATGCATTAGCAACCCACCCACAAACTCACTTTTCACATAAGAAGAAGGAACTCACATCAGTACTCTCCGGCTTCCTCAAAACCTCAAACCCACTTACGCTCCTCCCCCCCTCCTGCCCATCCCCCCCATGCGCGAGAACACCCTCAAAGTGCCTCGCCAACTTCTCCGCCCTCACCACAACCGCCGGGCTCGGCCTCTCCACCCAGCGATCATGAAACCCGACAAAAAACCACGGCCTATTCCCCCTCTCACCAATCACCCTCGCCATGAGGTTTCGGAGGGGGTAACTCCGAAAGAAATCCCTCCTCTGCCCATCTGGCAAAATGCAGGCATTCTCAACAATCAACCCCGCCACAAGCCCAAAATCAACATGTTGAAGCTGCGCTTCAGCGGAGTCATGTTGAACGCTAATAAGGACGGGAATATCCACATCCTGCAGGCGGCAGATGAGATCAAGCAGCACAACAAGTGCCTCAGCATCCTCATCCTTGCTTTCTCTCGGAGCGATCGAAAGCACCACCCCAGAGGCGTGAAAATCGTCTCTGGTCAGTTTGGTGAGGTAGGTAACCCAATTCGGCACCGTAGCCCTCGTGACGTGTTTGAGCTCTACACTCCCCAAAATCACCGGTTTATCCTGCGCGTTCACCGGCCCTGTCCTGGGACTGGAAGAAGTTGCAGCAGCTAGGGCAGGTGTCTGCCCCAGTGACCGGAGAGGCACAACATAAGCATGTCTGCCCGGGTGCTCAGTATCCCCGCCATCAGACAGGATACCAGCAACAGCCGCACCGTTGTCCTCACTGTCGTTGAAGAAGTGAAGAGACTGCACAGAAGCCAACAGCTTGGCCTCTGATCTGCTTGTTGACGGCAGGGAGGTTAAAGACCGTGATTTGCCCCCTTTTGTTTTGCTCCCTGGCAGTGATGGTGGTATCCTTCTTCGATGGTCGGTTAGTCATGATGTCGTAGTAAACACTGGGATATGAGAGACTTACCGCTTCCCCTGGTGTCGTTGACTCCAACTCCAACCCAATACCACTATTTGCCGTAATAAGAAGTATATCACCGGCAACCCCAAGCAAACCGCCCCAAAGCAAAGCGTAAACACCTGCAGCGGCGTCCGGAGCCGGTCCTCGGGCGCGAGCACCTTGTTGCAGTAGATCTGCCGGTAGCTACTAGCACCACTGTCGGTAGCGTTCGTCGCGGGGCTGCATACCGCGACCACTGGGTCACCCGATGTGGGTAACTGAAAGAAGGAGGCCATGGTCGAATGTGGTGGGACAACGCCGGCCTGCAATGGAAAGATACAACAGAAACGAGAGAAAAGTGATGTGGGTGTGCTTGGAAGTGGGGATCACACACACCCGGCGGGCAGCAGCCAGCACTAAGCAAAATCCAGCACAGATTAAGGATTACTATGTCATGAATGAATGGTTAGGTTAGGAGCAGATCCATAGTGACACCAAGTGAGATAGTGAGTTGTATGTCGGGGTATGGAAAGCAAGGAAAGCAAAGAGAGCGACAGGACAGAATAGGCAGTGTGATGCGTGCAGTATCAAAGCTGCATGGAAAGGGGAAGGTAGGGTCGGATCTGTACACACCGGTATTATGTCCTCCTATCCATTCCCCAGAGAACAAAACGACCTTTTTCTCAAAGTCAAAGATATCATACACTCGACAACAGGTATTGCTGAAGCCCCCCTGTGTGTCTCGTGTGTGTGTATGTGTTGTTGACGATGCCAAGGATCTTGACTCAAACCTCCTTGTTGCCTATCCCCATCAGACGACACGATAAGTGCAGTAAAACGAGAGAAACACACTCAGGCCGACCAAAACATGGGGCCACGAGAATGAAGACGACGATCCTGCAGAAACGAAAGACAAGATGACGGTGAGCGAGAGATAAGATGGGGGTTGGGTAGGCCGTAGGGTGAGGTGACCGACAATGGAGAGACCGAAAACGACGCAAGCCACGAGAACAGGTGAAGAGATAAAAAATGGAAAGGATGTGGTGATCAGTGACAGCAGAACCTCAAACTGGGGTGGTGGGTGTTCGTTTGCTCGACGAATGACAGCAAGCACCGACCTAGAGTGATGGTGTTTCTTGGCCCTTGGCTCCAAGATGAGCTTGATGAGCTTGATTTTCTTCTCGCCTCGCGTACCTCGCCGGGATGGGATCCAGCCAAGCAACACATCCGAGAGGAACCCAAGCATCTTTTTCCCAAAGAGCCGAAAAAGCCTCTTCGACATGGAACCTGGCCTCCCGGACACCCCGGTCCGTGGTCACAGACTCACACATACACACCTGGTGGCCCCGATGGCCGGGCGAGACTTGTCTGTGGGACGCTCTGCCAGTTTCGAAGAGGCTGAGACATAAAAGTGTGATGTAGCATCTGCTTGGTTAAGGCAAAGCTTGCGGGAGCGGGTGTGGCGCCCACTACTGAAAGACGACAGCTGCTGAGCCCTAGCTGCCAGAAAGAGAGCTGTCTCAGCGAATTCTTGTTTTTTTGATGCCCAAACAAGAACAAATCCGATAGCCCACAGCTGCTGCAGGAAAAGCAAACCTCGAGTTCGGCGTTCTAGTCCAAGGGAAAACAGGGGGGCCTGCGCCCTCACTCGGGGACCATCACAGCACACAAATGGTGACATTAGACCACCCCCCCCCCCCCCCTGCTCGCTAAGGGAACCAAAAGATGAACATCTTTCGCCCCTTGCAATGTAACAGCAACAGCAGCAGCAGCAGCGCGCGGGTCTGTTCGCCGGTCAACTTCAGGGAGAGACACAGACTCGCATCCCAAAATAACGCAGGAGTGGTACGGTAGGTACGGAGCTAGATCTGCACCCTTTTAGCGCATGTCCACGTGTATACACTGTGAGGGTTCTTGGTTGTACAGTTTGACTGGTACAACGTCAGAGAATACGGGCTCCGAATGAATTGTCTGGTGTGCCTTTTTGTGTGTGTTGTGTGTGCTGGCCGAGGCCCCGCTGTGCCCGCGTTCGCCGTTCGCTTATGCGTCCTGTTGGTTTTGTTGATGGACGCAAATACTGTACATATCGGACCTCAGATGAATATAGGCAAATAGCAAAATATGCATCTGTCGAGGTGGCAACCCCCACGGTGAGTGGATTCGTTTGTTAACATGGTGTCGGTGAGTCCCCCTGTCAAAAGGAGAGCCAAGATTCAACGTGGACAACAACGCCATCAGCCTGCCTTACTCGGGCGTGCTAGCTTCCACCCTCTCCGATACACTAAGCTAGCCGCTGCGCACTAACAGCCCTTCCCCATAATCCTTTAATCCTGAAGCGTCATAGCAAACGGCCGGCAGTGGAAAGGGCGGGAAACGTCCATGATGGCGCCGACGTTGGCATGGAGCGGCTGATGGCTTTTGATAATGCCCATTACGGGGGGACCCTGCTACCAAAAGAAAAGCTCCCGCTGGCCAGGGCTATTTACGATCGCGCTCGGTTGTCGGTTAACGGTACGGAACCCTGCGTCGAACACCTGTGACCGAACCGTCGAAGTCGCTGTCCGTGAGCCTTGCTGTGTGACAGTATCGGGGGAAGAAGATCCAACAGGCGCTTGGGCGCTTACCGGGGCTTTGTGCTCCCACAACAGAATATTCCGGAACCTGGGCAAGGATCGGCACTCGAGGTGCCGGGCTCTCCAAAATTTGATCGGGGAGCAAGGGGTTAAGCTGATAGGCCGCTTTGGTTTTCTTTTTCCCCATACGCGCTAAGGAACGGGGAGATCGTAGCCCCACGGAGATCATTTCTTGTGGTGTGTGTGCCAAGCCTCTTGGTCGTGTGGGTTCAACTTGTTGGCGGCGGGCGTGTTCCTGTCTTCCGTTTTCGAGTGACATTGCAGCAAAAGAGACGCAGGTGAACACAGTGATGCAGACGACGACGCGCCAGAGGTAACCCCGCCCGGTCAACGTTGTGCTGTGTCCTCCACTGGTTTCTCCACGCGGCCGTCCAGATCTTTCGTTGGAGGAAAAAAAAGAAATTTTTCTCGTGTTGGGTCTTGGGCGTTCTGCAAGATTCAGCCAACTTGGGACAATGCTCGTCTAATCGAATTTGGTGAATCCGAACCGCCTCTCTGCCAAGCTGAACGGTACATCCAACCTCTTCGCTTTTTCACAGTCTGGTCAATATGCAATGCAAGGACCGTCCATCACATCCCCAATATTTCCCCAACTTCCAAAAAGTCTCGCCCTGCTGCCGCCTGATGACCAGACCTCGACTGAGCCCGGGACCATCGGCGAACCATCTGGCCCTGGTTTCGTCGATAATGGCGTTTCTGAGGGGTGTATGCTTTGGTTTTGGCGCCATGTCAGGTTGTCAGTCTGTGAGTGCGATATGTACGCTGTGTTGGTACCACAGGCTTGTCAGATCACTCTTGTCCGAGCACCTTACCGAAATCATCCCAGGAAGACGGTCAATGACGTGACAGCCGTCAGCCGCAACGCTCAAGTGGGACAAGCGTGAAAAAAAAGAAGCCATATTCGCCAAGCATTTGGTGATGCCTAACAGGGCAGCGTGCGAGAATATCACCATCAGCAGTATCTCACTTGCGAAGAGAACAGTTTTCGGTGAACTGTGTTCAAGACCGTCAGAACCAACCATGCTGACATGTTGCGAGTAAATTCGGGCCGTTATCCCCTCGTATGAGCGTTAACAACCGCGCTACGGCGGCAGAAAGAATATTCTGCATCCGGGTGAGAATAGATTGGCCCCCAATATCCCCGAACCCAAGACCTGCCGCTGTCACAGCCGCTGCCGCTGCCGAGGGAGTACCATTTTTCCCTGCTTCCTGCTTGATTGTGGGTACATACTGTCTGTACCTTTCAGAGTCAGCTGCTGAGTGTACCTTGCACGCAGCAAGTATGCCTGTCTGCCCTGGCCATGTGTGTGTGCCTGCTCGTGTGTGTGGTTGTGGTTGTGCGGTGTATGTAAGTGCCTGTGGGTGTGCCTGTGTATCCAAGCAAGCATAGATTTAGCTCAGTCCAGTCCAGTCCAGTCCCATCCCGGCTGTTCATCGCATCTTCGGGCACTCCCGTCCTTATCGAGCTGAGGGAGGAAGTCACAGCCCAAAGTGGAAAAGAGTCCGCCCGTGGAGTTGCGTTCGTGAATAGGCTGAGTGTTGATGTGATTGTGTCTCTGCGGAGCCCTGTGTGTTTTGTGTTCCGTCGTGTTGTGGCCAGTGAAACAAAACTGAGTGGGATGTAGTTCAGACCCAAAGGCGGTAAGCCCGACCCAGGCCTCAGGAACCTCCCCCCCTCCCTGGCCCCCCTGGCAGAATGTTGCGGTTGCGGCCATGCTGCGATTGCCATCGCCGCAGTTCCATGCCGATTCTCGACCCCCAGCCAGGTCGTGCATGGTGTGGTGGAAGTAGGGCTTCCGGAGCACCGGGACACTCTGAGCGAGGACTCCACTGCCCAGAATAGCATCCAAGTGCTGGCTGGCAGAGTCAGGCTGATATTGCCGGCCTATTTTTCCCTTGCCGTGATTCATGTCTCATCAGGCGCTCTTCCGCAGACAGTGGCTGTTTTAAATACCAAGATCTCACATCCCTATTTTGTCCTTGCATGCTTCGTTAGCCTTTTTAAGCCTCCCAGATAAACTCACAGCAAGCATGTGGCCCGGGGATTCCAACGACAACCTACCTGTTCAACTTCCAAGTGGACTTGACGCCATGGAGCACCAGCACCACCACTACGCAGACTCCGTGAGCTCTTCCTCGCCGTCTGATTCTCCCGCCGCGAGCTCGCCGCTCACTAGTCCCGACTTGTCCGAAGATGGCTTCGATATTGACCGTCTACCATCACCACTCGGTGGTCATGAACATGAAGCCGGCACCCCCAAGTTCACCCTCGTCATCGGCGGTCTTGGGTATATCGGATCACATACTGTCCTGGAGCTCCTGAGAGAAGGCCATAATGGTATGTCCTCCCAAACTTGCCGCCGTCACATGCCACTGTCCCATGCTAACGATGCATCCCCTCAGTCATCATCGTCGACAACCTCAGCAACAGCTTCCAAAACATCCTGGATAGCATCAAGACGCTGACGGCTAAGCACTGCAAGGCCAATGGCAGGCGGATGCCCCTGATCCACTTCCATCGTCTCGACTATCGCAGCCGATCGATGCGCTTCCTGATCGAGAGCTACACGGACCTGGTCATGACGATCGACACCAGGGGCCGGCAACGCATGACGTATCAGTCCCGCATTGAGGGAGTGATCCACTTTGCGGCTTACAAGTCTGTCGAGGAGTCGATACGGCGGCCGTTGCAGTACTACCAAAACAACGTCTGCGGGCTCGTATCGCTGCTCCAGCAGCTCGACAAGTACAACATCCACAACTTTATCTTTAGCAGCTCGGCGACCGTGTACGGGTCCAAGGCCAACACGGGCGAGCCCCTACGGGAGGAGGACCTGATACACCATGCCGAGGAGCGCGTCGACGAGGTGACGGGCGAGCGCATCGTGATGCAGCCGTCGGCGGTGGGTCTGTCGTGCCCCTACGCTCGGACAAAATACTTCAGCGAAGCTATTCTTGCCGATGTGGCTGCGGCGAACCCTGCCTGGCGCATCGTCGCACTGCGCTACTTCAACCCCGTTGGCTGCGACCCGTCCGGGCTGCTGGGGGAGAACCCGCGGGGGGAGGCGACCAACCTGTACCCCGTGCTGACGCAGGTGCTCACGGGGCAGCGGGAGAGGCTAAACGTATTTGGGACGGACTGGTCGACACGGGACGGCACGGCTGTTCGAGACTACATCCACGTCCTGGACGTGGCGCGGGGCCACATCTCGGCGCTCGGGTGGAATGGCGATCGCGGGTCAGGGTTCCGCGCCTTCAATCTCGGGAGCGGCACGGGCACCACGGTGCTCGAAGCAGTCCGGAGCCTCGAGGCCGCGTCGAAACGGACTGTCTCACTCGACTGGGCCGGGCGGCGACCAGGAGACGTTGGCGTCTGCGTGGCGTCAACAGAGCGAGCCAACAAGGAGCTGGGGTGGTCCCCGCGGGAGAGCGTCGCCCAGTGCGCGTCAGATCTGTGGAACTTTGTCGAACGGACCTTGGGGCTGCAGCAACAACGACAAGCAACGTCGGTCAAGGCCTAGCTACCCTAGCATCGCCAAGGACCAAGGGACAGACATGGCCAAGCAGCCGAACCCGAATCCGAATGGATGATAGGAATCGTTTCGTTTCGGGATTTCGGTATTTTTCTCTTTTGTCTCGATGGATCGGGATGGGATGGTGGGGTAATAATGCTAATGGGTAAAATTGGTGATTGATTGCTTCGAGGTTTACCGTTTGACGTTGCGGTGTTTTGGAGTCACAGACAAGGGTTCAATTGCAGGCGCGGGGGATTGTGTGACACCGGGCCAGGAGTGTCAGAAACAGTCTGGCACCTGGCACCTGGCACACATTGACACACACACTGACACACACACTGACACACATCTCTTATTTTTATTTCTCTCACACACCTGAGAAGGGCACATTTTGTATCTAGTTCACAGAACGGGAAAGCGATTTGCATTGGGATTTCTGTTTTCTTTTGTCTTATTCCCTTATTACACTCTCACATAGTACCGGTAGTACATCTGCTCAGCAATGAAAAATAACAAAGCATTGTTTCTCTCCTTGTGACTCTTGGCATGTCTCTGCCAGGGCTGGTCCCTCTCTTGTCCCTTTCTTGTCCTTTTCTTGTCAAGTGCTTGTATTTTCTTCAAGGAAATCTACCCGGTAGTGTTGGGTAAGCTTATTTCTTGGTACAGATTTCGAGATTGAACCTTGCGCGTCCCCCAAGAAATAGATATTAATTACACTTTACTTTGCATCCCCTCCCCGTATTTTTCTTCTCATAGCTAAGGTACAAACACGGCTGCCCTCGGCACAATCGGCACCCGGAGGGGATTATCCAATTAGAAAACTTCGATTTCTCTTCTTCTCCCTCTCACCAACCCCTGCAGCCCTAGGCCGCTAGCTCACGTGCCAAGAGATCCTCCTGCCTTCAACACTTCTGTTCAAGGCCATGATCGTCAGCATTTGTCGATTTTTGCGCAGACACTTTACAGATATTGGGCGAAAGAAACGCTGACGGACAGGCCACGTCAACAGAGGAAGAGAAAAAAAAAAAAAAAACTCACCTTAGCCGAGGGCTTTGGGCATCCTCTTTGCGATTTCAAGTAGCATCCTTCAAGATGGGCGGACTTGCATTCGCACAGCTGCGGCAATATCAAGAGTGAGATAAGTCAGCTTCGATACCACCATCCCACATCAAAACTGCCGGCAGAACAGTGTATGCATGGTTTTTTGAGAGAAAACTCACCGCTTTGCTCGTCAGAAATGTCGGACACCGGTCGGGCTCGCAGACACAGGACAAGCGGAAGTCATGCTTGGGGTGCTCGTGCTTGTTGTGCTTTCCTTTGCCCTTGGCAGCACGCATCTCCAACTCGGCGGCCGGTGAGACTGAGTGTGCCAGCACCGTCGACGAGAAGGCAGCAGCCATGGCAACGATAGCCAATGAGAGCTTCATGTTGGGCAAGCGAGCGAATAAGGGTAGCAGCAACTGCAGTAATGAGAGATGAATGCAACGCTCTGCACAGGTGACAGGGCACAATGGTGGTGTGGTTTTGGATGCGCAAATACTCGATGGAGGGCATGCAATTATCACCGAGAGTTCTTGGGCGTATTCTCGAGAGCACTTGTAGAATTCTTGGCTCTGATGGGATCAATATATCCAAGCACCTCACAGCAAAGCTCACAGCTCCGCGCAGTTCCCAGCAACGCCGAACAGCCGCTCACAAAAAGTTCTAGCCCCGCCTTTGCCGTCAGCTCTGCCTCCACCTCACACTTTTTGACGTGGTCCACTAACGCCGTGGATGGTGGCTGCTCCCGCCCTCCAACACCACCTTCTGCTTTTTCCGATTTCTGACCTGAGCACCTGCGCCAAAGGCGGCAGACCGACCGGTCCAGGCACAGGCACAGGCACAAGGCACTCCCGCACTTCCGCCCTTCACCCCCTTCCATTTCCACTAACTGAGACTGACTGAGACGATTGACACATCACTGATGAGAACTTTGAGTGCATATGGCTGAGGTGAGACAGAGCTGGAGGCCCAAAGTTTCCGAAAGTGAACCTATCGTCGTCTTCTTTTCTTCCGCGCACCCTGTCGCTTGTGTAATCGAACGACTCCCCGGTGTAGCACAGGGGGGAGCGGAACTCCGTTTTCGATGGCACGTCAAAATGGAATCGAGCCAACGTTTTCTTCTTCCGGCACATCCACCCCCCCCCTAGCCCACCGCTTCCACCCACCGACCCGAATATCCAGCCCCCCCTGAAGCTTCCCCATGTCCCCTGTCCCCTGTCGCTGTCCCTTGTCCTCGGACCCCCCAACCAGAGAACACAAAATCGTGGATGAACCGCGCCCGCCCCGGTTTTGCAATTATCGGTGTGGAGAGATGAGCCAGGGTGTGACAGAAGTGACCCGTCACATTTTGGCTTGCTTTTATCCAGGAACAGAAATTGTGTCGAAAACAATAAGGCGAGCATGGGGGCATTGGGTTGGGTCGTGGGAACGGGAACCTCGAAGATCCGACGGCTCACCTCCACCCCACTGCCTGCCCGCCGTGCCCGGCCTCCACCTCCGCACACCTTACCCCAAGACAATCTCATGATCGACACTTGCACATCACCAACTCGTCGACGTCTCCAAAATTCACCAACACACATGGCGCTATTGAAGCCCAGCGTTCAGCCTTCCAGGTTTAAAGCAGGTTTACACCCTCGTTATCACCCCGAAAGAAGAACAGAACGCCAACTCATGCATTCCACCTCGTAAACCGAAAAGCCACTTGAGCCACCGCAAACGCTTGTTCGTCCGTCATAATCACCACCACACGCATCACAAGAAAATTCAAGGAAATTAGGAAGAAAACACTCACGTGTTTCCTCAAGCGCAAACCTCGGCATCTTCGCAAGCCGGCCAGCCAGAGACATCCGATCTTTTTCGATCAGTGACGTCCATTGCTGACCACGTCAACAAGCGTTGATCACACCGATTTTCCACCACGAAGCCATCCTTCGGGAATTCCCCGCCTCTTGTTTCTCACATCTCACTTTTCTTCAAGGTGTGAATCAAGGAACACGCGCACACGCTGAGGTTTGACAACAACACCACCCTAACGCAGGTCAGGCCACACCTTCATCCAGTCAACGTCGACCTCGAAATAGGGCCCATGATTACACAACCTCAACCCGGTAACGAGCGTAACAACGGGATTGGCTGAAAAAGGGCCGGCAACGAACAACACATACACACACCACCCGACCGAACTGAAATACGAAGATAGATTGCACCCTGCTTTCCTCGTCACTGCAGAAAAAGGCCAAATGCATGATGCATGCATACTTTATTGTGCAGACCTACATGATGTAGCTGTAATGCGAGCTGCGGAGTGTGTGATCAAAGATGCAGCCCTCAGCTCTAAATTATCTGGTCACCAGACACAAAATAGCTGTATGTACGGAGAAGATCAATAGTGAGTCTCAGTGCCGAAGGCTACCTACCTAGTTTACCAAGATTGACAACACACACACCGGACTATCACATGCATAAGCCATGACACCACTATCTTGAAGATGACCTCACTTGGAAGTTCCATTCTGAGCACTTGCAGTCCTGTTGATGATCATGTTTGTGAAAGTTGACCGTCATCAAATCCATCACGAGTCTTGTAAAACAAAAATATCATCTAGAAAATAGATTACGTTTACACAACCAATAGGCAGAAAACACACAAACACAAGACACAGAATCCTCCCGTCCCGAGAAACAGATCTTGTGCCGTATCGTGTTGTGTGCGTCACCCTGTGTTTGTGTTTTCGTCGGTGTGGTTGTACAAAATTGCGGTTCTAAGGGCGACACAAAGAGAAGCACCGTATGTACTCGAAACATTGTCGCCCTACAGACCCATGTGGTGGAATACAAACATGATTCACAGTCTCACAAGCTTCCTTCTATTCCCATATCGGGGCTCAACTAAGGTACCTAGCTTCGCACACACGATTCCTTCAGCCCGGCTTGCGCCTTGAAGTTTGCCCCCAAGATATCATGAACTTTTGCCAAAGAAAATCAAATTCTAGAACTCAATAATGCCGCAGCCAACACATAGCAGCTGAGCTCGAACTGCAGAGTGGCAGTACACATTTCTCATCACCAATCGTGGCAGGAGTTGTAAAGGTGGCGCTGGGGCCCGTCCAATCGCCATTGTCGGAGTGGCAATAGTCTAGATCTTGGTAGAGCTTCAGGAGCCGAAATGTCAAAGGAAGAGTGAGAGTCTGATGATTGATTATACTCGATAACAAAAGTGCCATACATGATGAATTATCAAAGGCTTTGGAGTCTAGAACAGACGGCAGCCTCACTCAAGTCGGGTACCAACAAAATGAGGCCTACAGGATGCATTTTCAATGCAAAGAGTCAATACAACTTCACGGAAGGTTACCTTAAGAATTCCAGAACTCAATATTTGAAATCCTTGCAGCAATAGTCGATGCATAACGACTCCCGTATAGGTAGACTTCGAACCTAGAACCCATAGACATCATAATAACAATGAAATAAACTTCAAGTCTAGACGCCAATGCTCAGTACAAGTCATAGTAGTAGTGAAATTAAACTCCAACTAGCCCCCCCTCTCTAAAGTATGTTACAATCTCCTAGTCCAGTCTAGAGCCCAACCCTGCCCACCTTCAATCGCCACCACCACCAACCATCACCACCAACCATCACCACCAACCATCACCACCACCATCCCTACTCCATCACCACCATCAACAACCATAACCACCATCAACAACACCCAGCCTCCTCCTCCTCCTCCTCCTTCGCAGCCTCCTCCACATACCCCCCCCAACCCCCATCCCACCTCTCATACCCCTCCTCCCCCGTCAAGAAATGCCCCCCCACCCCTCCCTCTTCACCTCCCTCAGTATCCTCTTCTTCTCCTCCCCATCCCCACAAGAATGCGCAATAACAATACTCCTCCCCCTCAGCTCCCTAGGCAACATCTTAATATTATCCCTCACATACGCACCCCCCCACTCCCCAGCAGCATTCTCAAACGGCACCACATAGTCCGCCGAGTCATAATACCCATAATCCGGAAAAATCCCCGGGTTATAAACCACCGTAGCAGTCGGCGACAAAATATCGCGAACAGAGGACGAGGCAGAGGCCATGTACTCCACATGCTCAGCGCCAGATGGTGCCTCGTCGAAGAAGATCCCTTTGATCTCAACTCCCTATTTTTCATGATGAAAACAAGATATTAGACATTGTTCTATAACGTGTGGGTATACAACAAAAAAAAACAAAAAATAGGATACAGTATTGAAAAAAGATAGAAAGAGAGAGAAAGGCTTACACAACCCCCCTTCAACTTTTCCCTCGCCCACCCCTGATACTTCCCAATATCCACCTCCATCTCCCCCAGATCCCTCCTCCCATACCCGCAGTAGACATATCCGACAAGTCTGATATTGCTCAACCCCCTCAGCTCGTGCAACACCCCAACATAATTCTCATCCGGCCTCTCCCCCTCCCCCGGGCCATTATCTGGGTTCACCACAACAACAAATTCCTGCTGTGGGAACCCCCTCGCAGCGGTGATCAGTGGCTCCCAAGCACCGGGGTGGGGGTAGATGTACAACGGGACCAAGATAAACGGTCGTCTTGTCGTTGTTATTGTTGTCTTTGACAAGACCACATCTGACGACGACGACGACGACGACGACAATGCTGGTGACCGGGGCCGGGATGGTGACCGTGACCGTGGCGAGCAGAGTTTAGTCATCTTTGATCCCATTGTTGAACAAGTAAGTCCAAGGTAATGGGTCCGGTCGGTTGGGTAAAATGCACAGAAAAAAAAATAGATTAAAAGATGATATTAAATGACGTTGTATTTTGGGGTAAGGTATGTAAAATGGTGGAGACAGAGAGAGATGGAGACAAAGGTGGGGAGACGTGGTCTATTGACTTTTTATTAGTCTAGTGTAAAAAAAACAAGGCAAGAAAAAACCACCAAAAAAAAGAAATTCGTCCACCGCCAAGTGGAGAACATGTGATTTGATTGTAAAAATAATGAAAGCGGGGCCAGGAATGGTGTGCCAGGCCAGGCGCAAGGGGATGGATGATCTTCAACGACATATTCGTATCGGAGCAAACATCGGACTTGCCCCAGGTGCCCAGTCCAGCTCAGCTCAACTCAGCGTCACCTAAACACCTTTGTCCTAACCTGCCTCCCATCGCAGTACTCCGCGCCAAAGTTGAGATTCATCGCCTTGAGAATCGTGCTGAACCCTTGCGCACCGGGAGCATTGCAGTACTCCTCCTTCTGACCCTCGTCCGTGTCAAAAGGCGCGCCGTCTGGGTACTCAATGTGGAAGACCGGCTTGCCCGCCTCGACAAACGGCGAGAAGATCTTGCAGGCCTTGAACTCGGCGCACTCCTCGTTGACAGCGAACTGCATCCGCGGCAGTATGGTTTTAACAATGTCGCCGGCGTTTTTCAGTCCGATGGCCATCTTGCGCTTGTGGGACTCGTCGGCCAAAAAAGTCATAAAGTCGACCGAGTCTCGCGGTGTGAGGTTGAGCCCGTTTTCATTTTGGAAGCCATCGACGTTGTCTGGGTCGACGGCATCGCAGCCCATCCTACTGGCGATGTCGATGCGGCCGGCCATGATGTCCCGGATTGCCGGGCTACTGATGTTGATCCATTTCTCGTCTGGCCACCCGTCTAGGACGGAGCCGATGTCCTCCTTAGGGAACCGTGACGAGTCAGGACGGTTGGGCTCATAAGACCCGGCGCTGAAGTAGCAGATGACCTTCTTGCCCAGCTTGTGGAGACTCTCGATGACGCGGGTGTTTTGGTGCACGAACATGTCAATGTCGTACACCTCGACGTCGGGTTCAACAGCAGGGTTGTTGGGGTCAATGTCCAACTTGGAGTTGAGGATGATCTGCCATGACGTGTTGACGGCAGGTTGCCAGACGGCGGTGGGTTGGGGAGCTGGCGGTAGTGTGGGCTCTGCGTCGTCCTCTCCGCCATATCGGTTTCTCAGCCCGAGCCCGAGGCCGAGGCCGAGAATCGCAACGATAATCACCACGGCGGCCACGGCTGCCAGCACCAGCTTTTGCCGGCGTGACAGCCTCGATTCCCTGCTATTCCTCCGAAACCTGCCCTCTTTGCCCTCCATTCTATGTTGCGGGCCGTGATCGGAAGCCCGGTGGCCGCAGGTGAGGGCGTTGGCGTTAGCGGTGAGGAGGGAGACGGCGCTGGCTGGCAAACGAGGGACGAGCGCTGAAGTGGTATGGTATTGACCTTGAAACAAGACACGGACGAACGAGGCAATCAGTAAACACTCTGCGGCGCGTGTAAGAATGCGAGATTCCAATGCAAGTGCCGGAGGAATGATCGGGGCTCGGGTGCGAGGTCGCTTGTGAAGCTTGGCACTTTGGGGTTGGGTGCGAGGGGCGGGAGTGTGGAATGGAGGCTCAATACCTAGATGGCAGCGGACAGAAGAGACAGGGACTCTCACTTTCAGGCGGGTTTGGCGGCAAAGGCGCCCTCAATTCTTCATATCCCGCATGCCAAAAAAAGATGGCTTGAGAATACGAGGTTTCGAAATTCGCGGTGGACCAAGACACTCTCGAAAACAGCGGAGAAAGACAAACCCGCGAGATGGGGTGGATAGCTTCGCCTCGGCCGCTGTCTGTCCTCCACGCGCCGAGTGCTGAGTATGTTTGTGATGGTCGGGAGTCGAGACGAGATTTCTTCTTCCCGGTTTCGGTCTCGCCCAGACTCTGGCTGGCGGGCGTCACCGACGAGAGATGGGCGACCTCTGTCTCTTGGGAGGGCTTGGAGGGGAAGTGTGTTGTGTGCTGTGAGTGTCTGTGATGGCAGGTGGGGTAGGATTCGTGGCTGCCCCCCAGCCGCCTGCAAGCGAACCGAAGCGGAAAAGATGACTGCCAAGATTCCAGGTCGACAGGGGAGGGGCGGGCTGGCAGGGGCACAGGGGCAGCCCAAGTAGTGGAGGTGAGCTAGACTACACTTGAGGTCCGTTCCGAACACCCCATGAAGTCTCTCACGATAACTGCATAACGCTTGGACGAGTGTACCCCCCCCCCCAACTATCGGGGATGCTTCCCTTTTGTCCTGGTTACTTGCAACCGACGATCTTTCCAGACGCCCCCCAGACGCCCAAGATGACCTCGATGCAACCTCGACGGCCAGGGTCCCCTCCTCTTCCCCACACACTCTTGGCATGCTGGCTCTGTCTCTCTCCAATTTTCGCTTTGCTTTTTTCTGCCAGCATCACGTCTATTTCCGGTTGTTGTGGTCGTTGAGCCTGATATTGGCGTGATAGCCGACGGCTTACATGAGCTGAGATGGGTCCATGTCTTTTATTCTGCATACTCTGCAGTTTTTGCGTTGTTTTCTCTCCCTTAGACTACACTAGCACGAGATGACGACGTTCATTCAAGGTCCAAGTCCTGCCCTGCCAGGCTCAGGTGAGTCAAAGCTGGGTCAAGCAGGTCAGGTCAGAGTCGCCATGCATTAGGGCATATTCCGGCTGTCACCGACACATTCATTGGTCCATTTCGAGGAATATTGGTTCTTCGCATTCCTGTCCCCAACGCCCGGTGTGCATCTTGACTTAGCACGAGGCTCCGAACCACTGGACAGCAATGCCGCTGGCTGCTGTTGGAACCTGGAAAAGAAAAGTTCCCACCGGACGGCCACTCACATACACACTCATGCACTTGGACCTGGCACCGTTCGTATGATGGAGACCCCCCGGTCGGGTCCCGGGTCGATGTGCGCGTCGTGTTCGCACGGTCGGCTGTTGTTTTCCTATTTTCTTTTCCCTTGCTTGCTTGCTAGTACTCTCAGTCTTGCGGCCTGAATCCGAATAGGGAAATCCTCTTGTCCGCTGTGGTGCACCGTCAACGCCCCCTTCTCGGCGTGTCCACGCCGTGCAAGCCGAATCCCACATGTCTTTGCCTTCAGGCACTGGAATTGGAAAAAGAAGAAATTCAATAGTTTGTGCTTCGCCGACGTCACCCCCCGAAAGCCATCCGGAACACCAAGGACCACATGTCATTTCCTTTTGGGGCCCAGTCTCTAGTGTACACACCTGTTGGAGCTTGATGCCGTAGGGCAACAAATCCGGCACAGTGCAATTCAATACTGGCAGCTTGTGGCTGGCAAGGGGGGTCATCCAGATCAACCACGTTCACACCTGGGCACATCCACACACATCCAGGGGTGGCTGCCCGAGCTTGAAAGCTTGCTCACTTCTCACAATCCGAGCGAAAGGCTGAGAAAGAGGGGCGTAGGTCTTGTCGAAGCTGACCGCACTACTTATTCGAGATCCAACCCATTCGTTTTAAAGCCAGCACCAACGACACTCATTCCTGTCGCACTTTGTTACCCGGCAGGGAGCTTGCCTTTGCCTCACGGTCGTTGTTTGGGCCAGTCAGTTGCTATTCAGTCGTTCCCTACTTCTCGCACTCGTTCAGCTTCCTGCTCCTGCTCGGGGCAACACCACCGCCCATCATGTTCTTCCGCAGGGCTGCAGCAGTTCTCGGAGGTATCTTGGCACTTGGTCAAGCCGCCTGCGTGAACGCTGCCCTCTCCACCTCCAATACCATCTTGGTTCTGGCCCGTGATGCCGCCTCTGCCAACTCGGCCACCTCTGGCCTCCAGGGCTACGGCATCCCATACCAGGTCCTCCTTGTACCTCAGACCGGCGCCACTCTGCCTCCCCTCACTGCTTCAGCAGAGTCGGGTAACTATGGTGGCTTCATTGTGGTCAGCGAGTTGGCCTATAACCTTCCTGGCGGTTGGGGCAGTGCCATCACCCCCACCCAATGGCAAACCATCTACACATACCAAAACACCTTTGGCGTCCGCATGGTGCGTCTGGATGTGTTCCCAAGCACCGATCTTGGTGTCACTCTTGCTGTTCCCAATGCTGGATGCTGCAACACCGGTGTCGAACAGCTCGTCAGCATCAGCTCGACCACCGATTTCCCCACGGCCAACATCAAGACGTGAGTTTTCATTTATCGTATACACCAAATCTCATGAGGTACAGAGGACTAATCACTACATCACATATACACAGCGGCGCGGGTGTAAGCACACAGGGCCTCTGGCACTACCCTGCCACCATCACCAACTCTACTCTTGCTAAGCAGGTGGCTGTTTTTGCTCCGTCTTCGGATGGCACCTTCACCACCACCACGACTGCTGCCATCATCAACGACTATGGACGTCGTAAGCAGATGGTATGGTTCATGTCGTGGGCCACCGACTGGGCACAGGGCCCCAACTTCTTGCAGCACGCTTACATCCACTGGTTGACCCGCGGTGTCTGTACGTTACTCTCCAGTATCACAGTGTTTCTTGACGTTGTTGCTGACCTCAGTCTTGCTTTAGTCCTCGGAAAGCGCAAGATTTACCTGAGCACACAGGTTGATGACATGCATCTGGCCACTGGCTTGTATCGCCCAGTCAACACCGAGTTCCGTGCTCGTGTTAGTGACATGGTCCAGCATGCTACTTGGCAAACCAACATCAACACCCGTCTTCCCGCCGGTTCCAACTACTTTGTGGAGATCGCTCACAACGGCAATGGTGACATCGAGAACGCCATCACTCAGCCCGGCGGAACCACCACATGCAATCCCAATGAGCCCGTGTGGTACGATACACCACCTGATACTCCTCTCGAGTTCCAGAAGCCTTTGGGTACCGGAACCAATGTCTGGCCCAGCAGCTGGACAACCTACCCGTGGAGCTTGACTTGCGCCAAGTTGGATCCTCTTGCCACTTGGTTCAACACGAACCCCAACACCTTTGCCCATCTTTCCCACACCTTCACTCACTTGGAGCTGAACAATGCCACCTACTCGGACGCCGACAAGGAGATCAAGTTCAACAAGGCCTGGCTCCAGCAGCTCGGTCTCTGGACCGCCAGCAAGGTTTCCCAGGCCGGCTTGGTTCCCCCTGCCATCACCGGTCTTCACAATGGCGATGTCATTCGCGCCTGGTGGGACAATGGCATCCGCTACGTCGTCGGTGACAACACCAGACCCCCCCTCCGTCACCCATCCAACTCTTTCTGGCCTCGCATCTCCAACGTCGCCGAAAACGGCTATGCTGGTTTGACCATCATTCCCCGCTGGGCTACTACTATCTACTACAACTGCGACACTGCCTTCTGCACCACCCAGGAGTGGATCGACACCTCAGGTGGCAGCGGCACCTTTGCCAACCTCATCAACGATGCCCGTGCCGTCAACACGCGTTACCTCCTCGGCCTCCACCACGACCCCTTCATGTTCCACCAGGCCAACATGCGCACCGGCGATGTTGACACATACACCGTCGGCCCCGTCTCTGGCAAGCTGTCTCTTCTCCAAATCTGGGTCGAGGTCATCACCCAGGAGATGACCCGGTTGACCAACTGGCCCATCGTCACCAAGAAGCACGACGATATTGGCAAGCTGTTTGTTGACCGCCAGACTCTTGAGTAAGTTTATCCCCAATTGATGATTCCCCCACGAAACACGCCACGCCGCAAGCCGCCCGGTTTGTGTCACCCCAAAAGAAATTAAATGCTGACCATCAAAATAGCACCTGCGCCCCCAAGCTGCGCTACAACTACGCCGCAAACGGGAACAGCATCACTTCCGTTACCGTGACTGCCAACGGGAACTCGTGCAGCGTGCCGGTTCCTGTGACGGTTAGGGGTGGTGCCACGGGCTCTGGGACCACGGTTGATACTGTGGGCTCGGAGCCGCCTATTTACTGGACTACCTTGTCTGGGTCTGCTAGGACTCTGACGTTGAGCTCGCCGGCTGTTATTTAAACTGCTGATGTTGGCGACAGTGTGTGCTTTCATTATTTTTAAGGAGCATTTGAGGGATTTTATTGCTATTCGCTTCTTTTTCGAGTGTTTAAAAAGGTGTATGGTACTGCCTCACGGTGGTGTGTGGACCGAAACTTGAGGACTTGTATACCTTAAGGTACCTTTGAGATGATTTATTCTGGGCACTGGGGTAAAAGGGGTAGCTGGATTAATTATTGTTAGGGTAAATCATAATTATCTAGTGGTAAATTAAGATTTTGGTTTGATGGACTTGGCTGTTTATCATGATGCTGTGATATTACACGTTTGTGTTGAGATATGAGTTGCTTGCTGGTTAATTGGTGTGAATACCTTACTTGGTGTCGCCTCTGCATGTCATAAAGCATTAAAGACATGAAGGGATATTTGTAGTCACGGTGTTGAGCGTAGGGATGGGATATTGAAGTTTCAATTTAGCATCGTGCAAAGTTGTCGGGCACGTGTGGTCATAAACCATTCCAGGACATCACCTTCCAAGCATCAGCTTCCACCCTGTGAAACGTGTTGTATATACATGTCTTCTCAAGGGATATCATCATCACCAAGGTTTCAATCGGATGGAAATTAGTTCTTAAGACAGCTTCACAGATTGATATTTCATAGGTACAATGGTTTATTGAGCTAGGGAGCCTCTTCATTATGAGTAGGTAGGTATGAACCGCTGTTTGAACCTAAGTTCCATATCTTCTCTGCCATGATCGCGCCCTGACAATGATTTTTGGGTAGCATGTTTTGCCTGTGCTAATTCTTTATGACCATCCTATTCCATTTCGAGGTGAAATAGCTTGATCGAACAAAGAGTTCTTTGTCGCGGCATCATCCATCAGCCTCGAACTCCATTCCTTGAGCTTCACAACACCAGAATGGTCGAAACTTGATATCATTCTTTGTCCCATGCTCCCTTCCTTGGAGCCCCTTTGTCTGCAGAGAAGCAACTTCCGAACAGACAGGAATTTGACTCTGAAATCTCGAGATGTCTAAGGTACCTACCTAGCCATCACCACCACCCCAACCACAGCACCAATTTATCACCACCAACTTCTACAAACTTACCACAATTACACCACTAAAAATGACAACCCCAATCTACCCCCTCAACCTAACCATCACCCCCTCCCCCTCTGGCTTCTCCCGCCCCCCAACCATCACCCTCTCCCTCCCGGAAACTTTATCCCCCTCCCAAATCCAAACCATCCTCTCCGGCACCCTCCGCGCCAACTCTCCCACCGAAACCCTAGAGCCAATCCCAGTCTACATCCAACCACCACCCCCCGACCTCCCCTCCCCCGGCACCTCTTCCACCACCACCACCACCACCACCCCCACTCAACCCCCCAAACCCACCAAACGCCTCCTCCACCTAAACCCCTACACCGACGTCCTCCTCCTCCTCAACCTCCCCTCCCTCCTCTCCTCCTCCCTCTTATACCCCCCCGGTTCCACCACCCCTGCCTCCCTCTCCCGTTTACTCCCCCTCCTATCCCGCTTCCGCCGCATCGCAGTACCATTTGACCCCGCCCTAGAGCCAGAACCACTGTTACAACTCTGGCCAGAGCATTTCCCCCACCTTGAAGATTGTTACGTCGTGGTGGACACGGGGTTGCATCCTGAGATTCTGAGGAGGGATGAGAATTACACCCCGGATACGATCGAGACGTTTGTGAGTTTGGAGGGGAAGTGTTATGATGTCTATGGGGATGCGGAAGACAGGGCGTGGGTTGTGGCGGGGGGGAAAGGGACGGGGGATGGGGTGGTGAAGGGGTTTAATGAGGGGTTGTATAGGAAGGAGATGGGGGAGGGGGGGACGGGGATGTACCAGGCTCCGAGGGGGGCGCTGTTGGGGTTGGTGAGGGAATAGGTACCTACCTGGTAGGTACCTAGGTGGGGGTTAGTTTGGGGGTGATTTGTGGGTGGTATGGGTGATGAAGAACGGATTAAAGGGGGAAGGAAAGGTGGTGAATGTGGTTAGGGAAAGTGGTGATGGATGTCGGGGGGGGTTTCCAGTTCGTTTCCGGGGGGGCATTGATGATCGAACAACTTCCAGGTTGTATACAGTTCGAAGTACAGGGGTGCTTGTTGTTATATGTTCTTATCTATACGTCTTTCTATCACTGCCCATCTTCTTTTACAAATGCAGCATTCGAAATAACAGTGCATCGCATCGCATTGCATTATGTCGTCTGCAAGCAGGGCACAAATGCATCTGTCGGTCTTCATGTTGCCCTGCGTTTGACCTCATGCGAAGCTGTAAGTCAGTAGGGACCAATCAACGATCTCGCTCATTATAAGCTTGGAACTTGATTTCATCGATCTTATCCACCGTCCCCAGTTACAACAATCCTTATCAACCATAAACCCGGTCAGACACCCAGCCCTTGAACACCCGGGCATCCGTCCCGAAATCTCGATTGGACAATTCCTCACTGACAAATCATGACAATATTCCCGAACAAAAGAACAAAAGACGCAAGCTTGGCACCGGCAGTTGTCCCGGACGAGCAGCTGCCAAGACATCCGGTGGCACCTGGTGGGTCCGGGCTTCGCAATCACAATGTCATCACTTTTTGCTTTCTCTGGTCCACTATCAACGACAACGAACGTGGTTTTGCACGGATCGCGGCGAATGCGGCTCCATCCCGCTCTGCCCTCTCGGCCCTGTCGATGAGATGGAGCCTCGATCGGGGTTGCCCCTGCACAGGGTAGCACCGCCGGAACAGAAAGATGGGATGACGACCTCGACATTCCGGCCTTGTTCACCAATTCTCTCAACTCGCCTGCAGATCATGCGTCATGACCTCGAGTGTCTTTGATAACTTGCCCTCACTTTCAGGAAATACACGCCGGATTGGGCGGGGCACCGGAAATTGAGGCGAAGTCGATGATGGGAATGTTGGGGAATTTTGAATGGGAGCTTCTTACCGACGGCTTGTCCCTCGGGCCCAATGCTCCGATACCATGGGCCGTGTGTAGGTATAAGACCAGATTCATCCATCCTGTCCCCTGCGTCGGTCCAGGTTGTGCAACACCAGAAACTGCTCACGAATCCAGCAAGACGGTCACCAGTTGTTGACCAGAACTTGAGAAATGGTTGCCTTCAAGATCTCAGCGGGCGCTGCCCTGCTCACTTTGACTGCTCGATCCCTGGCAGTTCCTGTCGTTTCAGAGCCCACCACCACTTTCACATCCACACCCGCTGTCACTCCTCCTGTCAGACCGCACACAAATGTGACCTGTCATGGCCCCTACACCGGACTACCACCTACCACCACTGGAGCTCTGACAACCGACGTTCTCGCCCCATCTATCCCAGCACTGCCCCCTGGACCCAACGCCTACAAGTATCCAAGCGATGGCAAACTCCATGCTCCTCTTCCAGCACCATACACACCATCCGGTGGTGAGGGCACCAACGGTTCCGCTCCTGTCTACCGGATGCTATCCGATTTTGACTATGAGTCCATCGCCCTCGCGCTCTACCAGGAATGGATTGAGCTCGACCTCTTCCACTGGGGTCTCGCAACCTTCTCCGTCGAGGACTTTGAGGAGGCTGGCTTGAAGGCCGAGGATCGCTTCCTCATTGAGTTTATGGCCAACCAAGAAGTCGGACATGCCACCCTCCTCAGCAACATGTTGGGCCCTCAAGCGCCTAAGCAGTGCAATTACAACTATCCCGTCACCAACGTCCGCGAGTACATCGACTTCTGCCAGAAGCTGACCCGCTACGGTGAAGCTGGAGTCTACGGCTTCCTCAACCACCTCAATGCGCGCGATGTTGGCCAAATGCTACTCCAAAGCATTACCACCGAGGCCCGCCAGCAAATGATCTTCCGCCAGTTTGAGGGCCTGTTCCCCATGCCGGAATGGTTCGAAGTTGGCATTCCCCAGTCGTGGGCTTGGACTTTGCTCGCACCCTATATCTCGTCCTGCCCCGCCAACCAGACTCGCCTGGTGTGGCAGAACTTCCCTGCCCTGTACATTCTCAACCAGCCCAACCCGGCCCGTATCAACGGCTCCAATGTCTGGAATGAGACCACTGGCGGGTACACCAACACCCTGAGCACTGCGGATGTGGACAAGAAACACGACTGCCTCAACAGCACGGAGGTGGGTGTCAACTGCTCGCCCGCCATCACCCACAACCGCACCAACCCCCTCTCCTACCCCGGCCGTCAGGTGTTCCTGCAGTGGGACGAGCCTGGCCACCCAATCGGCCCCAACAACAGCTACATCACCAACACCACCGCCAACCCACCTGTCTTTGCCGCCTGGGTCAGCCAGCTCAATGTCACCTACACTCCGCTGGAAGAGATTCAGAACAACACTGCCTGGACTGTGCAGCCCAACATGGAGACCTTTGCTGGTGACCCCGCTGTCAACGGAACCATTTTCCTTGTCCTGACCGATTTGGACCTCTATGTCACTCCATACAACCTCACCCAGCTGAACCCTCATGTCTATGCTGTGGGTATGTACCAGTCTGGTTAAACCTGTTGTGATGTTGGTGTTGTGATGGGCTCCTAGGCATATCTCTTGTATGAGTTATTAGTGCATGCCGTGAAGATGGCGGTGTCAGTACTTACCATCTTGTTGCTATATACCTTTCTAGTTTAGTAATTAATGTCTCCCACATACTTCTCCTCCTATACCAAATTTCCTTGGCATTGTGCTGTCTGTGAAGTCATTGGTGGTTATTAGATAACAAGTGGAAAGAGCTCCGATGTGGGATGAGATGATGAAGTTCACTCTGCCCACTGTACAGTTCTCCATTTGTCTCTAGACATCTAGTATTCTTCCGTCAATGCTGGCGGCGACACAGCAGATCCTGTAGATGTCAAGGCCTGCACGGAGGACCCCGCCGCTCTTTGAGACGCGCTCTGGCGTGTCCTCGTTGAGACGAGTTTCTTGTGCGGCTCGGAATTCGACGGGGGACTATGGGGGGCTCTGGTTCGCTTCGAATTGGTCTGGCTCGGTGTGCTGAAGCTCGACGTGAAGCTCGTGGCGAAGCTCATGGCGGGTTCGGCACCGAGAGATGCGGACTCCTGGCTAGGCTCTTCGTCCTCCGCACACAGGTACTGTGGAAGAGCCGGCTCCTCGTCGACATTCCCAGATGCAGCGTATTCCTCAGTGTTGACAGCTTGCGATCCGGGGATAGTCCTCGCAATCCACGATTTTGTCAGTCGACCCCTCGTATTGCTCCGCCACAGCAACTGTGATTTCTGCTTCAGGCGGTACCTCCATGTCAGACCGGCGTGCTTTTGCGTTCGCCGCCTGGATGAAGCTGTCGCGGTGCCTTTGCGCCGAGTCCCGTGCATTTCGGAATGCCGTTGCACCTTGAACAAATGTCTCGCGGTCGCTGGTCAAAGCAAATGCCTTGATCTGAGTCATATGGTACTCGGGCTGCCCCCCCGATGCGGTCGGCGCTGTGATGTGGTGTGCGTATAGTTGGAGCGTGCCTGTGCCGGCGTGGTAGGTTGAGCTGATTGTGTGGGCTTTGCCGTCGAAGGCGGGTTTCCCTGCGCTGTAGTTCTGCAAGGCGTGCATCGCGCGGGCACCGATTGCGCCGTCGTGTAATGCCTGTCGCAGCGCAACGTCGGCACCTCCCCTAGGAGCCTTGGCCACCAGGACGAAATTGGGCACCACAGGAACATCGGCGTGCTTTGTAGGGATGATCACATGGCTCAGATCATCTCTTATCACTTTGTCGATATCTCCTAGCCGAGCTCCATCGAAGAAGTCGGGCACCGCTTTGACAGTCGCTCCTCCGGTCATCGACTCGAGGTTGGTAAAAGGTAGGTGCCCCCCATTCGGAATCTCGGAGTTGCCGGCAATGATCGGAATCACATTGCGCATTACCGTGCCTTCGGACGACGTCTTGTTCTTCTTCTTGAAGTTTCGGAACGCCGAGTCATGGAATCGTGATGGTGAAAGAGAGGCTCTCGCAGCTAAGAGCTCCGAACGAAGTTGGTCCACGTTCTCGGGTTCAGGTGTCAGACGACCGGCGGGGTAATCATATCCCTCAAGATAGATACCGTTGTCAATCATGTGCTGTTCGAAATTGTCATCGTATGCAGACGACGGCTTGGTTCTGGAAGACTCATCCGTGAGTGTTGTAGATTTTGTCGACTTTGTTTGCCGGCTGGTTGATGTCAATTCCAGATCAGCATAATGCAGACATACCCCTCGAAGATGGCGAAGATCTGAGCCGCCGTGTCTCGCAAACCGGGCAAGATCGTTAGTGTACACTGCAGGTGCTGCTGGCCCTGGGGCAGGCCGAGCGTTGTTCCGCCGGTCGCCGGTCGAGCTCTCGTAATGCGCGACGTGTGAGCCAGACCTTGGATAGGTTGTCCCAGAATTCCGGTGGGAAGTTCGATGGCCTGTGAAGCCCGCCGTTCGACTTGATCTTCTTCTTCGAGTGCTCTTGCGAGTGGTCGTCTGCGCAGGCTCTCTTTCGATTTTGCGCACTCGCCATGAGCAGCCACTTCGCAAGGGTTGGATGGAGGGAAGTCCATGTGGAAAAGTAGGTCGCGCTTGGGGGCCGGGACTGAGCTGGCTTGCAGGACCTTGGGTGGTGTGCGTGGCGTGGGAATGATTAGACCGGAGCGCGTTGATTTATGCGAGCGCGCTTCGCGTCAGCCAACCACCAGGCATTGGCCGCCCTTGAAGCGCAGGCTGTGGTTTGCAAGCCGAGTGGGCCAGAGGCGGCAATCTAGAAAAGCGCCAGTGCGCGAACGGTGCTCAATGTGACAAATCGTCAAAGTTCTCAAGGACAAGATCCGCTGCTCCTTTTGCAGGGAAAAAGATAGGACGGGCCTGCTTCTGCGTTTACCACCATCGCCCCGTGTTTCGACGGAGGTTCCAGCAGCTGGTAACCCCCGGCCTGCAAGCGACTTTTTGTTGCCTACTCCACTTCGCAGCGTCGCTTGCCATCTCACACTTGCCATCTCACAATGAAGGTACAGATATCCGACCCTCCACTGCCGACATACAGGAAACTGCTCACATACCCTCCAGGACATTCTCATCGACGACAGGTATCGCGTTGACTACAAGATCGGCGCGGGAGGCTTCGGCCTCGTCTATTCTGGTATGGCACTGTCTCTCTTTTGCTTCAGCCGTCGCTGACCGAGCAGGCACCGATCTCTCATCGGGCGAGGAGGTCGCTATAAAGCTCATGTCTGTTCGAGATGACCCCGAGGTGCTCCGAGGCGAGAAGGAGACATACGAGGCGCTGGACGGCGGGGTCGGAATCCCGCGAGTGCGATGGTTCGGGCAGGAGTGCGAGTTCTACGCGCTGGTCATTGACGCCCTCGGCCCGTCGCTCGAGGACCTGTTTAATTACTGCGGCCGAAAGTTCTCGCTCAAGACCATCCTCCTTATTGCCGACCAGGCCATCTCTCGACTTGAATATATCCATTCGAAGGGCTTCCTCCATCGCGATATCAAACCGGACAACTTCCTGATGGGCCTCGGCAGGCAGGGAAATACACTCTATGCGATTGATTTTGGGCTCGCCAAGGATTTCCGTGATGCCGAGCGTTGCAAAGATGTGGAAGGCCTCCCATTGGGCGGCACCAGGCGGTACGCAAGCATCAGCAACCACAACGGCCGTGGTAGGTGTCGGATTGCAATTACATTTGTTCGTTTGCTAAGGTGCGGGCAGAGCAGTCTTGGCGGGACGACCTGGAGTCCCTTGGATACGTTTTCGTGTATTTTGCCCGCAGCTCGTTGCCATGGCAAGGTCTGAAGGCTGCCACGGACGGCGAGAAAGACGCGCGGATCAAGGAAATGAAGGAGGGTCTGTCGGGCGAAACACTCTGTGACGGCTTTCTCCCCAGAGAATTCGCCACATACATCAACTACACCAGGGGCCTGGCTTTCAATGACAAACCGGACTACTCGTACCTTCGCCGGCTTTTCCGTCGCCTGTTTCAAGCGGAGGGGTTCAAATATGACCACGTCTTCGACTGGACTGAGAAGTTGTTTGACGAGATGAAAAGCAAAGTCAATCCCACGGTGCCATTGACAGAGGGGCCGCAGAGACGAGCTCCAAAGGCAAGGAAGTCGGGGAGAGGCCTATGACAGGGATGATCGGGGCAGTACGACAAGAGCGCAAGCGGTCAGCATCCTTGACCGAGAGCGAATGGTATGGAAAAGCCCCCGTCTTCGCGAAGATGATAGCGGCGGCAAGCGCGACGAAGCAGCTGTGGCGCACCAGTGCCGTAGGCGGGTGTGGTCCAACCTCGCCCTCGAGCCCTTGAGCCTCGTCCGGATCCCACCAGCCCTTGTCTCCAATGGCGCTTATGATAGCGCAATAAACAGCATCTCCGTAGCTTTGGCCATGTGGTGCGTTCTTAGGCAGGGCTGAGCGCTAGCGACAATGCCTAGGGGCTGTCGTACGGTTGCCCCGTTCGTATCAAAGACAGCAGCTGCGATGGCATATATACAATCAGTCGCATTGGCAGGTACCCAGAATGAGTCTCCAGAGGAATCTTGGCAGATGTACCTTCTTCTAATCAAGTGGCACATGTTGCATTCAATGTAAGCTCAGGAAAGCCGCGTGAATAGCGAGGTGGAGGTGTTGATGTCGAAAAGTCAAGAGGTAAGGAGAAGATGGGAACCCACCATATTAGTTATAAAAAACGCAGTGTCCCTTTCTTCCAACACTGTCTCTGGCTCGTTCATATTTTGCACCCCCGACACACGACATATGACACGCGACACATATGGTACACGGGACGCGGGACACGGCGCTAGCGCAAAAGCATGGTCTCTTAAAGACACCTACCTGCCTTACTGTGTATACATACGACTTGCTAACCCCTGTCCCCGCTGATCTCTCCAAGCTCGTGGGTAATGACATCACCATCCAAGCTCCACAATCTCCACAAGCGCTCCAGTCTTAACCTCACCTCATCAGCCTTAATGCCAAGTCATCATCGCTCTCTTACCTAAATTCATTCCCACAAACCTACCTGGTATCAAACCAGCAAAAATGCTTAGATTACCGCAAAGAACCGCTGCCTTCTCACGCCTTTCAAAAAGCGGCTTTGAAGCACCGCTCATCCCCCACGCATCCCAGACGCGCTCCATCCAACAACAATTTCACCAGCAGAACAATCCGCAGTCCTCATCAAAAACCACACCACCGACAGCAGGGGAAAAGCCTCCCCCAGATGCGAAAGAGAATGCCGCACAGCTAAAGAAGAAAAAGACACTCAAAGAACTAGACGAGGAACTCCGCCTGAAAATGGAGGGCTTATCCGGTGAAGGCGGGGCGTCGGGGGTGGAATACGAAGACGGAAAGGCGGTCGCGATGAAGAGGGGTGTGAGGGATAACATGTTTCGCTACATTTAATACCGTCCTTCCTTCATTTTGTACATACCTCCTGGTCATTGATCAAGGACCGAACTCCCCAATAACAATATCCGCCGCCGTCTCCCCCACCGCCATAGCTATGTTGTTCGTATTAGCAGCGACATTCCTAGGTAGTACGCTCAAATCCGCAATTTTAAACCCCTGTGACTCCGAGGACAGACAGGTTGGGGTCTACCACCGAGCCAATCTTGCACGTGCCGAGGGAGTGCCAGGTTGTTCCGACGTTTTGTCTTACCTATTGCTCGATCACAGCGTCGTCTTCGGCGGTGTATTTGATACCCTCAATTTCCCCCTCCAACTCCCCATCCAGATCCACAGGCCTAGCTTTCGACTCGGGTGGGAAGGGGGGATGGCACGCAGCGACTTGACCGCGGTACACCCCCATCCGCCTGACGATTTCCCGCTGGGTTTTGTAAAGCCAGACGTGCATTTTGATATCTATTCCATCTTTATCCCCTAAAAACCCGGTTTTGAAGTCCAACGGGGAGGGTATTCCCGGGCCAGTGATGTGCATGTGGCCGCGGGAGTAAGGGTGCACTGTAAATGCGCTGACAGCTGTTGTTGAAGAGGACGCGGATGACGGTGCTTTCGAGGAGGACGTGGAGGTTGGGGTAGGTGGTGCCTGATTGGAGGCGGGGGTGGAGGTAGCATGTGGCGGTGTCTTGTCGTGCGCCGGTGGGGGAGATGTAGCGGAGGGCGCGTTGGGCTCCTGCGTCAAGGACCAGTATATGGACATGAGTTGTAATATAATTTGAGAGAGAACATACCAATGCCGCATGAAGAGTCCAGATTCTGGAGATCATCACTCGTGGGCTAGCCAACCTTTTCCACCGCAGATATGAGCTGGTCTTGGAGACGGGTCGAAGTGAAGGTGCTGATGGACACTTGGATCGGCCCATCCGAGTCGTGACCGTGAGTCGCATTCTTGTCAACTCCATGGTACCTAGGTTTCCAACTATGTAGTCTGCCAGCAGGATATCCGATCATTCAGCAATATCTGACACGCACCTTCTTCAGATAAGGCAGCATCTCATCTGCCGACCACCCCGGTACACTCTACCCATCAATGCCCGATCTCTGAGCCCCGGTGTACATCATCAAGTTCGTCGACGACCCGCCCCCGAGCACACACCAGCAGGAACAATCACTTGTCGATCGCGAAAAGACCGAATCACTGTATCGGATGCCAGGTTCTGCTGCGCCGCTGGAGCGGAAGATGATGCAGCCCTCCTAGTGCTGGATTCCGTGAAGTGATAACAACTGTCAAGCAGCTTGGTCAACTTGGTGTATTCCAGAGTTGTATGCGGCGGCTCTCTATTCACAATCGAACTGCAGTTCAGAAATGATGGGATGGGACAAGCCGTGATATTTGCAATCATGACGATAGGAGCTGTACATGAGACCAAATCCACTGGTGGATAGGCTTGGCTGTAACGGTTTTGTTGTGGTTCTCTGATCCATAAGAAAAGATAGAAATTGTCATTACTCGTGTCTGACTAGTACTACCTAACCAGCATGCTTAAATTATCGTTCCCGTAATCAAAACTGACGTTCCCCCTCTGTGCTGCCCCAACATGTATATGACGTGAATTAACGAAGTCGACGCACTTAAATAATGCAGCAATCGCAAGGCAACGGGCAGGGAATGATGAAGCAGAAACGGCCAGGGCAGCAACCACCGCGATCACCACCTCTCAGACCGAGCTCCGAGTCTTCGTGCGGCTTTTGAGGGTCTGTTTGGCTTGTTAGACAGGACAGTTGAATTGTCAATGGGGAATTGGAGGAACAAACCCATCGGCTGGAAAGTGGCCGGCTGACTTGTCTGCAGCTTGTCGTCCAAGTGCGCACTGTCCGGGCGCTGGACTGAAGAAGCATCCATGGCCATCGGGGTTTGAGCGGTGGGACCCTGAGGAGACATGGTGTTGTCGGTGAAGGTACGTGTGGGGGTTATCGTCAAGTGTGGAGAGAACCGTTGGAGATATGGCGGATTAAGCTTTCTTGGAATCTTGGCTCAAATGAGGAGGACCTGATGATTGAGTGTGAGAAAGTGAAGAGAGATCTGGAAGGCCGGACACAGAAAATGGCTCGAGTTTTGATACGACAGTGACGGAATAAATCTGAGGCGGGCACAGCAAGTATCAGCAGGTTGATGGCGGCGGCAAGAGTCTTGCGTTGTCAGAGAGGTTGGTTGGTTGGCACATTGCATTACGTCACTGGGCCAGGTAGGTACAGGCCGGGATGAATTGTTCCTATCATACTGGCTGAGAAGATATGAGCCCTAACCCTGCCTTGGAACAACAGTCCCCTGAGCTAACCCTAACCCACATCTTGTTTAGAATCCCGCAGACTAACCTCCATAAACCCAGACTACCATCTAGCGGATTTCTAAAACAGATACTTCGCAATAGCCGCGACCCCTCCCTCTCCAAACCCCTCCGCCACTGCCTTCTCCATCAACTTGGCCAGAAACTCCAGCCCGGTCCCATCCACACCCTCCTCCCGACACGCCTGCAAAATGTTCTTCACCCCCACAGCCTGCATGGCAAGGGGGTTTCCCAAGTCATCCATCCACTTCTCCCCATCCACACGTTCGGCGAGCAGACTCACGTACGGCACCAGGGCGTTCAGCATAGGAACCATGACCCCGTCCACGGCCGGCTTGGCCTCTTGTCCCGCACCACCTCGCTGTTTCTTGAGAAGCGCAATCCCCGTAAACGCGCCCATGAACATGCCATACATCCCCGCCAGCGCAGCCACATCGTACAGCGAGGCCGCGCCCGCGTCGGGCGACGAGATGTACTGCACCGCACCGATGGGCTTCAGTAGCATGTCTGCGCCAAGGGAGCGAAAGAGAGCCTCGTTTTCACCGCTGAGCACAACGAAAGCAGCCGGGGTGCCGACGAGCTGCGGAGTCACCATGATGGCGCCGTCAAAGTAGGCTTTTGCGCCGAGCGTCTTGAAATGGGACTCCATTGCGCGGGCCTGGGCAGGCGTGCCGTTGGTGACGTTGATGATTGTTTTGCCTGCGAGGAGTTGAGGGTCGCCGTCCTGGAGGGTTTGGAGGATGGACGTGATGGAAGGGTAGTCGAGGAGGCAGATGAGGAGAGTATCGCTGCGAGCAATGGCGGTTGCCAGCGAGGGCTCGAGCGTGGCGCCCTCGGTGACGAGGGCTTTGACCTGGGGACGGTCGGCGGTGCGGTTCCAGATGGTGAGTTTTGGCGGGGTGGCTGATTTCAGGAGGGTGCTGGCGAGGGCGGCGCCCATGTTGCCGATACCGATGGAGGTGACAGTAGCCATTGTATTGTTGTTAGTGTATAAGTGAACTGATTGATGTGATTTGCGATGCTTGCGATGTATTCTAGGACTATTGCGGACGGAGAAGTCGAGGGAGACGTTGGTTCTTATACCTGATCATTCAGGGAGGAATGGTATGGCTCCCGTCTCTACCCAGTCGGTCCAGTTCTCCGATGAGACGAAGATGGTCTCTCCTCGTCTGCCATCTCCTGCTCGTTGTGTTGGCCTATGATCCACCACAGCAAGCATCTTACTGTGCTCTCGGAGTAATCACAGAGACACGACCGCAAGTGAGTCACGCCGATGTCCCTAAAAGGTTCAACTTCTCCGCTTTGAGGCCAATGATATTGGACGTCGATATCAGCGTCGTCTGCACTTAGGGGTTGGGTAGCATAGGGATATGCTTGGCGCTTAGAAATCGAGGCAAGGCTGCGTCTCGGGTGTGCAGCAGCCCTTCAACACGGCTAGCGCGGTGTCTTGCTTAGAAATCGGGGTTGAAGGAACACGAGCGCACGTGTTTACGCGCTGAGAGCTGTGATAAGTGATTGTGAATTTTGTGACGGCATCGATTCACAGGGGGTTCTCTCGAAATCAGACTTGGCGGTTGACACTTCATGTTCATCTTGTTTCCACGGCACCACTGGAACTTCAAGCGGACCCAAGCATCATTTCTAATCTGGGCACCAGTCAAGCCGCGCAAGCCGCAGGGTATGCGCGATATGTGCAATCCTAAGATGCAACTCTGCGCGCTACGTAGGAGCTCGTGATGCATCGCTCGGTGCCTGTTTCTGTCTGCCGTGGCTGTCATCTCTGGTGCTGGTGGACAAGAACTAACGGGGTTGTAATGCGGGGCAGGCTCAGGGGTTGTAAGGGGCAATTTTAAGTACAGAGGCTAGGGACGATACATGGCGAGTGCTGTCCATCAATCCCACTGGCAGCGTGGGCAATGAACTGAGCCAAATTCATGAGCCGAGCCAGGAAGCCAAAATAAGCCTTAGAGGCTCTGTATATGTCCCCCTGATAACCTTAACCCTAGTGGCCCCTTCAGTCAGGCGCTCCGGCTACTGGCCGGATCGGAATCAACACTTCGGGCCGACCCATCAAGCCCCTGAGACCGAGCCGAGCCGGTGATGCCCTCAAGCCGAGACCTCCCGAAATTGCTGTAAGCTGGGTCGAGCCGAAGGCCGGCTCAGCCAAGCTCAGTTCATTGCCCACGCTGCGCACCGGCCAGATGCTGAATAAACGAAGGACATAGGACTAGTTGGAAGACCAGGTATCCCGCCGATGTCGCAGACATTACGGACCTCAGGATGGCGCAGACAGAATTTCCACAGCCCCACGGACCCGCAGGACGGGGGGATTAGAAACCGATCGGTTAGGCTGGGAGGGGACGAGCTGGCTCTCACCTATCCAGAACGATGCAAAGACCAATGGTGTCTCCGGCCTCGCACACACCTCCTGCCAGCTACTTGTCTAAAATGGCCGTGTTGCTCTGAGTTGTGCCCAAGTCGCCAAGAGGATGCTGCGCAGAACGGGGCCGATGCGCGGCCCGATGGTGACATGCTGTCGACTCGGGCCGAACCCGAGGGCCAGTTTGGCCGGGACGGGGCCTCAGAAGACCGAACCGGCAGGCAAACGTCGCCGACAGGAATTTCGAAGAACGCCCCAAGCAAGGGATAAGGCGCATCTCTAATATTAGCGATACTTGGGACCCAGGTACCTAACGAACATGACAAGATACAAGTGGAACAGGGTGCCGATAGTGGCCGTGGCCGCAACAATCCTCCCTTGAATGACGTCCCTGATGTTTGACATTCAAGGCAATGCCCTCATGGTGAAAGGACGTCGTATCATCACGACTGTGCATTCAACAATAGAGAGAAAAAGGCAGTTTAGCCTACAATGCAAGCAGCGGCAGGGGTCGTTGCTCACAAAACTGGACCAGGCGGCAGCGTGGTCTTGAGTCGGGACGAGCTGAGCCCGGCCTTCGGCCCGGCTCGGCCCACCACATCGCCCGGAGGTCTTGGCTCAAAGGGATTACCGGCTCGGCTCGGGCTCAGGGTCTTAACAAGCCGGCCGGAAGTGGTTATTTTGATCCGGCCAGGAGGCGACCTACCCGAAGGGTAACCCCTCAAGATTAAGGTACAATAAAGTAGCCTATTTATAACCCCAACCTCATTAAGCCCTTAAGACTACGCCAAGCACGAGGGCTTGTTTTGGCTTACTACCTACCTTTTAAAATAAGGGAGGCTTATCTTAGCTCACTGGCTCGTCTTATAAGAAGAGCTGAACTTGGCTCAGTTCATTGACCACGCTGCCAGGCTGTCGCAGATAAGGCTAACATTAACACTATAAGAAACACCATAAGACATGATCAAACGGCTGGAGCTCCGTTCCCCCTCGCCTGCAGGTGTGTCTTCCATCCACGAATCAAAAGTGCCCTTCTTGATTTGGGATAATTTATCTCTTATGAAGCCAAGCGTCAGGGGGACGTAAACAAATGCCACAGCAAGATGCTTTTCCATTTCTCAAGAGCATCTGAGATTATCATAGTGGGCATCTAAGTTCCGCCTCGCGACCAAGTTTGGGTCAAGTCACTTCAGTGCGAAATTTGCTTTACAGGGGCAAAGGCGCGATCTTCAGACGCCGTTCTGTCCAAAGGAGACGGAGTGCAAACTTGACCACCAGTAGCACCTTGCTAGGGCAGTAGCTAGGAGTCTCGTCGTCGTTTCAGTTTCGAAGAGGCTAAAGATGCCGAGATAATGAGGGTAGGTCCCTGCTCGGTAAGCAGTAGTTCGTACACCACTTCGTAAGAACCGAGGTTCTGTCTAGCGGAGATCAATGGCTTGGCGATGTCGCAGCAAGGGCGAGCTAACCGCTATGGGGTATATCGTTCCGGAGCGGCGGGTTGGACCACCTGAAGTTGAGATGATGACCCACCAATCGGCACGCACTACAGGTGCGCTCGAAATACTGGAAGGGAGACTGCTGGCAACTACATTCTTACTATGGATTGATCACTAAGTAGGTACCTACCTAAGAAACACTTAACCACACCGCTCCGAGCCAACCCTTCGATTCAACTGCCCTTAGTAGCACAGATACTTTTGCGCCGCCTCCTAGCAAGCACCATCCTTCTCGCCCGGACCGCTGTAGTTCTGGCACGGAGTCTTCGCATCGGTGCAGACATTGACCAAGGTGGCCTTGTCACCATTGGCCTTGGTGATGCCGACAACCTCGCCTCCCTTGCGGGCGGTGACTCCCTCAACGTAGACCTCGCGGGCGCACTTCTGGCACTGAGAAACTGTCAGTACACTTCTCTAGCTAAGGTAGCCATACTGAGAATCGAGTCAACTTACGGTTCCGCACGAGCGGTAAACTTTGCCATAATCTTCGGCATAAAAGTTGATGATCTAGCAATGGTGTCAGGTTCTGAAAATACCTAGCATGAAGGGCGCTTGGGGGACACGCACGTTAACACGCCCGCAACCATTGTGTTGAATAACCTTGTCGGAGGCATGATAGGCACCGCCACCAATAATGTTGGTAACGTCTCCCGGGCGGTCGTCTTTCTGTAATCAGGGTCAGATCATCCGCAGCACTTCAGCAGCTGAACAGTACGATGGAGATGGCTTACGATGGAAATGGCATCCTCGCAGACGTCCTCGAACCAGACGAACTCGAGGTTGCAGCCTCCCCCCTTGCAGTACACACCCTCTCCGACGGTCTTGCCAATGATAACGTTACGGAGAGTCCCGCCACGCTCAACGACAAAGGCCGTGTCCTTTTCACCTCCTTCGCCCTGTCCGTTGCAGCTGCTGGGGCTCCTGTCAAACTTGCGCCAGCCACCGTCGTAGACTTGACCTGCCTTCACGTAGATGGGCGCAGAGATCTTCACATTCTCAGTTGCCTTGGGAAGGCCGCCTGTGTACCCTAGGCAAGCCAATGCCGTGGGCGCAGCGGCGATGGCGGTGATAAGGACCTGTCCGGCGTTGAGGTGCATGATGGGCGTTTGCTATGCGTGTGTGCTGTACAAAGATGCGTGACCACAGTTTTGAACAGCTGCGGTCAACACGGACTGGCTTTATAGACAAGACACAGCTGGTGATGCAACTTGACCTCGGCTAACCCACGGAGCATTCCGTTGTACGTGTCTCATGATTTCATCGCTATGGAGGCACATTTCGCTGGGAAAAGGAGTTGGATCTAGATAGGGTTAGGTGCAGGTATTGGCACACGGCGATGCTCCCTGTTTCGAGCCACGGAAAGACGGAGCTCATGGATGCGCCCCCGTGAATCCCGGGATAATTGCGGACGGAGATCCATAATGCGTTTCGTTTCCCTGCGATGGGTCGCGACAAGACCGCAAAGTGGATACCACCGTATCCGCGTCGATCACCGCACCGGGCACCGGAGGATCTCAAGCACCGTGGACACGTCCTCGGGGCCATACTCCGCCGCCATGCCACGCCTGATGGTGGGTCCCGTGATATCTGATCCGGTGCTGCATTTTATCCACCAAACACGATGCAGATCCATCCACCCTTTCCACCACCGCAGCCAAGCTCGCCTCAGGTAACGTCAAAAGCAAGAGGGATCGGAGACTTGAGGTCTCGCTGACGGAGAAACTGGTATCACATCTACACCTCATTTCTGTGGAATATGCAGCGGCGGTGACATTTTCGATTCCCTAATTTCTATTTTCCCACTTACCACAAGATCTCCAACTGCTTGCTTTCTATCCGAAGGCAACGAGAGACACGGGAAACGAAATGCGTCGTACTCGGTAATGCTGACGATGGGTAAAGAGAAAGGCATGGAGCGGTACATAGCCATGGTAGCTCGACGGTACGTGACATGAAGAACTTGGAGAAACCCCTACACACCTCTTAAACACCATGCTAATCTTTCTTCTCCAGCTCACCGCAAAACGATGATACCAGCGAAAAAAAAGAAGTCTCCAAAAGAGGACAAAGTTTCAAAAATTAGCTGCATTGCATTACAACAACTTGAACAACAGATTCTAGGTCGTCCATCCAAGATCAACTCAACAATCTCCCACAAAAGCATACGCTATCCAATATGCATATCCAACTGCGTGGGAGACTGTCGAGCTTCTCGCCTCATACCGCGGCACTCTGAGGTGAGGTCAGAGATCAAGGCCTGAGTGATGGACTCCATGAACCATGAGAAGAGAAAAGGGAAAGGAGGGAAGAATTCTGGGAGGGAAGGGAAGAATTTATACTGGGGTGAGGGCGGTCAGCGCATGCTCGCAAATTCCTCAGACTGCGCGTTTTATCTGTGCTTTCATCTTGAGGCAAGACGATGACATCGCCAGAACCCCCGTGATGTTGATCTCGGTGGACGTGAGCGGCTGATGGCTGAATGTCGCGGGTCTCTGCCAGCCAGGCAGCGATGAAGGTGATGACGGCTGGGGCCAAGGAGTTTGTGTGAACTCCAGCATTGGATCAACCAAGGAGTTCTTGCCTTTGGGGGGAAGGGTATTTATCATTCGCTTTTCCCCAGGAATCCAAGAGTGAATGGGGGGCCAATGTTTCACCTGCATGTGAGCACAGCAGTGGGAGGCTTGAGACTAAGGGCTTGGTTCTGCAATTAGCTTCATGTTGGGAGGCGCGGCCCGAAAGGAACCCCAACTTGCCTTTGCTAACAGGTTGGGGTAGATTGTCAGAGAGTGTACCACGGAGCCTTTGTCAGTAAGTCATCTCAACTCCCTTTACTCACAAACGCCACCATCACTCCGAAACACTACAATCATCCAGCACCTACTCGGGATTACGATGGCAAGTGGCCACCTCCGGGCTTCTCCACCAGCTTTTGCCATTCGGCATCAATACCAAGGACACCAACTCAGCATCATATTGTTGGATAGCAATTTAGCGGGAGACTGACAGGTTGACCGGAGCATCTCGTCCGAAGGGGCCTGCCTATCCGAAGACGGGATCGCTTGGACCGCCGGTATCGCTTACCTTGACAATGGCTAGTATCCCCAGGTATTCGGTTCTCTCCCAAACCAGTGGCCTTGGACCGAACTCAATTCGAGTCCCCCTCCCGCAACCCCCCTTCGTCGGGCCATGATGTCAACAACGCAGAGTGAACGACGGCCTGACCCATCGCACCTCGTCATGGATCCAAGCCCTCGGAGTCCGTCTTGATACAAAGTTCATGTGACTGGATAACCAAGAAGAACAACTGTATGGTGCCACTGACTCCCCCTCGCAAATCCATCAACGCTAACGGAAGATTTCGCAGGTCCGAAAACCATGTCAAGCCGCAGATAAGACCCATCACCCCTCCCCAGAAGTTCTACCGTGACCGTTCTTCCCTCTCCCCCAAACCTTTCCTCTCGTTCACCAGCGCGTCACGAACTTGTTTCCCAGGGAGTTACCCCCCTCTTCCCCTGTTCCCCCCTGCAGCCAGGAGTCAAGCCACCCACCTGCCCCCCCTATCTTTAGGCATCATGCGTCTCCTCCCCCTCCTCCTCGGAGGAGCAACCTCCTTCTCCCTCGCCACAGCCACCGCCCTCCTCGGCAAAGACAAAGGCCCCGAGATCTGGGGCTCCTACAACGAGATCGAAGACTGCGAAATGAACCAAGCCATCGAGTGCCTCCACGACCAAATCTGCGCCCGCCGCAACGTCCCCCTCCACGGCAAGATCCGGTGCACCATCGGAACCTCCGTCGCCTACCTCTGCAACTACCGCACCAAGTTCGACAAGATGGAAGACGAGGTCGGCGCCCTCGTTAGCGAGGGCAAGCACAAGAAAAAAGGCGGGGAGCTCGCCTGCGATCAATCGCAAATGTACGAAGCCTGGAGGCAAATACGCATTGCCAAGGGGTCCCAAACCGGATGGTGGTATGATGCCAAGGGGAAGAAAACGTATGGTTTTGATAAGCGGTGCAAGGACAGAGAGTGCGATAATGGGTGGATGATTGATAGCGAGGCGGAGCAGTGCACTAATATTAAGAAGAAGAACAATGGCTGGCTGTTTGATTATGAGGCGAGGATCTATCCGAATTATACGGGCAGGTTTGAGCAGGATCTGCCGGAGCCGGGGGATGATGATGAGCCGGTGTATTTCAACCCGTGGCAGGAGGGGAAGCGGCCGAAATGACCATTCAAGAAGGTGATGAGGAAGGTTGGGCAGTTGATCAAGTGGAGCTTCGAGGATGCGATCGAGAGGGCGTATGGGATCCGGGCGATGAAGGAGAGGAAGGAGAAGGAGAGGCTGCAGAAGCAGCAGCTGAAGGAGCAGCAGCTCAAGGAGAAGCAGCTGAAGGAGAAGCAGCTGGAGGAGCAGCAACAGCAGCAGCAGCAGCCTAAGTGAGGGAGGGTCTTCGTTTGTCTTGGTCGTGTGCTGGAGATACTACTTGTGTTTTGACTTGCCTTGCCTGTATCGTCACATTTTTTGGTGTAGGATTCCTTGTTATTGCGATCACAGGTGCTTTCCTGATTGATGATCACATAAACGGATTGGGAGAATAGCGAAGTTGGTGTCAAGGTGGTAGTGTAGGAGAGTAACGGGTGGCTGGGGGTGAAAGTGAGAGAGAGAAGGATATGTACATTGCTGGCGTCAAAAGAATGATTGTTATTAATGACTGTATAAAGGTTAGACGATTAATTATCGAACCATCCATATCAGCACATGTACACACAGGTGCTCCTTAGGCTATATACACACACTAACAATATCTGCCTTTGTCGTACTTGAACAACCTGATTAGGGGTACCGTCTAATAAACCAATCTCGCCTTCCCATGCATCAGAGTGGCGGCATACCCCCCACTCCGCCTTCTCAGAGACGTCGAGTTCAGAGACGTCTCGTTCAGTCTTTTCCTGTATTCCACAGCCACCGTCTCCAGGTTGCGCAACAGCAGCTCGATAGTGAATGGGGTTTCGGGTCTCTTCCAGCCCAACTCGGTGGGTAGGCGCTCGTTTTCTTTATCACATCAAATGTTAGCCCAAAGATGACCACGAATGGAGGGAACCCACGGAGACAAACGTACGAAACAAGTATTCCACCCGCGGCTTCTCGACGGTGATAGTTTGGGCGTCTCCCAGAATAGAGATAAACGCGGCTGTCTCTCCCAGAATGAACGCCTCACCAAGAGGGGACAGCTCGTACTTGGGGTTGGTCGCTTTGCACGTCTTCATGCGAGCAACGACGGCAGCGGCGCCGCTCTCGACATTGACAATGTCCCCCCAGTACGAGGTAGTCTCATCGAAGGCTTCCTGGTTGAAGATGTCGGCGTGGCCAAAGTAGGCGTCAACCCGGCTGTGTGTCGGATATGTCAGTCACGTATCAGAGAGAGAACTACCTCTTGTGCACCTTATTGCAGTTGACAGAGGAGAATAGGGAACATACGAGAGACTGGCATCATGCTCCAGCACGTTGTGGCGGGTCAGGTGGTCAAGCGAGAACCAGGTGGAGTTGGGCTCCGGGTTGGTGCTGATGGCAAAGTCGAAGAGAAACTGGGAGATGTTTGCGTCGAAGTTGACGGCGTTAAAGAGGCCGTCGGCGAGGTCTTTGTAGGTGATGTATTTGCCGGTACGGGGCAAGAAGCCGTGGTTTGCAAAGGTGTTGAGGAATGGGCACGGTCCACGAACTGGATTGAAGGTGGTGAGCTGATGAAAAGCAGGGAGACAGTTGTTTGTGTGATGACGGATCTACGTACCATCGCCTGCCTTAGGCCCATGCCATTGCTCAAAAGGGTCCTGGTTTGGAGCAAAGGCAGCCGCAGTGGCCACTGTCAGAGAAAGAACCGCCGCAAGCCTCATGTTTGATGTGTGCTGATGCAAAGGTGTTGACCTGTCCTGGATTTTGACAATGCTCGTAGCGAGAGCCCCATCTTATATCGATACAATGCAGATCGGAACCAGGATCTTGAATAGGAATGCCGATTTGACATCGGATGGCGCAGTATGTACGCGCAAGCGTTTCGACGTTATGCGTTCGCAAGCATAGCCTCCGCCCCGTAATGTTGTAATCAAGGTGTTTTTTGACTAATTGCAGGCAGTTGATTGGGCATCCAGATGCCAGGGGCGGCCCACCTTGTGGACTTCGCATCCCACATTCCTCAATGCCTGAATCCGACATATCCCTGGAGACCGTGGACTCGGGTGATCGTCCGAACAAAAGCAGAGGTAAACAAAAGGTCTGAGCCCGCGCGCGGCCAGCCGATCCCCTCCACGGTCGTCGTCCCAGTAGCATGGTTGTGGTCGTATAAAACGTAAATGCGATGCGACATTCCGCAAATTCGGTTCAATGCTTTACGCGGAAAGGTAGGTGCGTCGCACTCGGGTTCGCAACCCAAGGTTTTGTGTTTGTAATCCCTATCCCTCGGGGATAAGGGACGCCTCCAACCCCAGCCCAAATGTGTTGAATGGGGCGCATAGTCTGAACAGGGAAAGAATGCTACTCTATAGCACCGCTGATGTGCTAGTCGCTAGGTTGGAAAACCTAAAAGGACCGACTCACTCAGGACAAAATCTGCCTTGCCAAAGCAAGGAGAGAACAAGTTGCTAGAATTCCTCAATAGGTAATATCGGGTTGAGAAATTTGGAACCGAGTCCGCAGTGTCCTGCAATCAACATTAGGCCGGTACTACCAATCGGGTCTTGAGAAATCCCTGTCGCTCGATGTTTGAACTTCAGCATCCAGAACCAGTGCAGGGACGTTGTTGAGAGGTAAATCGAGCTTGTCAAGCTGGAAATGGGCTTTCGCAACATACAGTCTCCCCCCCTGCACCCTTGGAACATCACAACTTCGCCCGCATAACATTCCCCCCCTCACTTATCCTATCAACCCTAAACCTCACCTCATACAGCACCTCACCAGCCGTAGGCTGAACCCACGCCGTAATAACATACCTCGCCCCCCCAACCGCAACCTCAACCTGACTCTTTGGACCCGGAGTGACCCTCTGCCCCAGCTCCCCAGGCAGCTCCTCCCAGTAATGTATATCGCTTGCCGCCATCCTGCTTAGAAACCATTCATACAGTTGCGGCACCGCCTCCTGCACAAACAAATGCACAGCCGGGTCCGCCGCGCGTTGATCAATCAGCATCAGCAGCTCCACCCGTGCGGCATTGCCAGTCTCTTTTGTGACAAACAACGAAGACGTCGATATCGCCAAAACAAGCAACCTCTTGGACGACCGGAAGAAGATACGACGCGTTTCATCCCAGTGGCTTTCGGGCAGTGCTCTCCCCGGCCTGATGATAACATGCCGAGCTTGCGTATCCTGTGTTGAGGACATAATGGCCACGCGCTGCACCGGAAACGCAATTGCATCTACCACGGATAATTTATTCAGCGGTTGCGTCGAGGTATCATCCATCTGGATGTGAAAACTCCTTCGGCGTGTCGTCAACAGAAGCGCATTGCCCAGTTCTGAAAGCACTCTGAGTGGGCCATTCCTTCGCACAAAAGTGTCGGCGCCGGTCTTGTCGACGGTGATGCCAATCACTGGCATCCTGCCCCTTTGCCACGGCAGAGCGTCGCAGGGTTTGATGATCTCCCCCAAGCCGAGAAAATAATGCAGACCGTCATCTGGCTCGCCGATGTCTCCCTGTGTAAGGCGGAGAAGGGAAGAGGTGATGCGGAGACCCTTGTTGGTGATGATGTACTCTGGATTGATAGAGGCGCTCATGGCGGCATTGCGCATGCTGAGGGTGGTGATGGTTTCATTCTTGTTGTGGCGGGTGAAACCATCCGGGGAGTCGGCCAGTAATGGAGACCTGGACCCCTGTGGGACTGAAGAAGCGGCAGCATCATTGTTTTGCCAGGCAAAGATGGTCATGTCGTTGCTCTTTCGGATGATCTCTTCCTGCAGACGTCGAAAGGCATTCTCGCCCTCGCCGTAGATCATAGGCATGTTGACGTCAAAGATACCTAAAAGACAGTAGGCGACATCTTCGGAACGGGTGGTCTCCCGGTTAGCAGCCCAAGACATGCGGTCAGCGATAGATATTTGACGTATAGAAGCGTGGCCGGTAAGAACATTGGCAGGGATGCCCGTGATGGACTCGAGCCTGAAGATGAACCCGTCTTTGGTTCCTCTCAAATTCCACGCCTGGTCGTAGAACTGGACTTTTGAGGGCGCGAGCAGCTCCTGAAGGGTCCAACCACGGCGAAACCATCGACAGTTTGGAAGATTTGTCTTGAGCTCACCGTCAACCGGAAGATCAGAAAGGTAGACAAAACAGGCTGCAGCCTGCTGATACCAGCGGAACATGGAGTTGATGCTTTCGGTCAGCTCGGCATTGTTCGTCTTGTCGATGCAGCAAGTGTCGACCCAGGCCCACTCAAAGCGCTGCTCAGCAGCTATCCTGCACCACTGTTGTATTTTGCGGTATCCTTGTCTTGACTCCAGCGATGGTATCCTGTCTCGGACATCTTGATGTGATACTTCCTCGCCCTCCCATGTGTGCGACAAAATCGCGTATGGTGGGCGGTGCCCGAAGAACTGCTCAAAGGCGAGAGTCCTGGTGTTGAGCAGACGCATGTTGGCCAAGTGGGTGTGGATCTTGAAATTTTACCTGAGGTGGTTGGGAAGCGACTGCTCCTATCAGGACGAGTGGAAATATTGGACTCAGCTGCGGCCGGTGTGCCAGCAGGATGCAGCTAAGCCATATTTAGGTAGAGGGGGAATCAGCCAGTGAGTAAGTGAGCTAGGGTCGGCTCACGTGTTTGGCAGGTTGACCAAAGGCATTGCCTTGTCCAAGCTGCCTCCAACATTCAGAGACGCAGTGCACATTTCAAGAACCTTACGTAGGTATTCGATATCTATGGATCGACTCCCTTTGCATCCTTCAAGATTCCAAGGGCGATTGGGAGAGGGAATCCGCAATGATGGGGGGCATATACAAACACAGTTCATTGACCATCGCTGCGAGAGCAGCTAGGAGTGCTAAAGATGGCTGTTTTATTACCAGAAACCAGGACGTTTCAACATGCAGACTGGATTACCAAAGCCCCGATGATGAGTTGGTGATAGGCAGCATCTTTGTCCGCGACCCTGCCTTTGCAATGGAATGGGCGAAATCCACGGGCTCTTTCTACATTGCTGGGTTCTGGCGAGAGGATATTCTAGCCGGGCTCCTGTGGTACAGACGGAGAAGGGTTAAAGACGTCACGGTCTCGAAGAAGCTGCCGTCGTGGTCGTGGGCGCGTTACAGCGACCAGGTCGGCTTTTCGGCCACTCTTGATTCGACATTTGGGGTTTCGGACTACTCTTGTGAATTCATCAACCTCTCCTTTCGCCCAAGCGGCGCGCTGGGAAACTACGGCGAGGTTCTTGACGCACAACTCGAGCTCCGAGGCCGTATTATTCCGGTGCGCTACACAACGAGAATCATCCTGGGGAAAAACTTTGTCGTTGGACCGAACCTACTCGGTTACGGTGGAGAGCAGGTTGGTGTCGCTAATTTTGACACCTCTGTTTCTCCACCAGACGAATTGTTCGTTTTTCTCGTCCATGCCGGGGTCGGCCGCAATTTAGGATACGGTAGATACCATCCAGCAGGACTGTTGCTGTCACCTACGGGAGACAATAAGGCCGTGTTCATCAGGGTGGTTTATGTCAATATGGAGAAGGGACACGGCGAGGGCTGGTACGACACAAAACCCGCAAGTGATATATTTCAGCATGTTACGCCCCAGACGTTGTACTTGATATGAGCACGGCCGAAAAGCATGTCAGAGAAAGGGGATCTTGGATTCAGCTGTCAAAGAAGTCGAAGGGTGCTAAGTCCAAGCTTGGCACCTTCAACAAAGTACCTCAAAAATGGCGATTTTACCCGCATTTACCCACCTTTCCCAACTTCCACGTCGTCGCTTCCACCCGCTCGTCAAACTGTAACTCGACGTCATGTCTCGGCTCACCTTCACGAACTTCAACCCCTCTCATTCAAACTCAGCAGCTCAGCTTCAATGGGCCCACCATGCTCTTGGGCCACCGATACCTGGCTTTCATAGTCGTCTTTTTCGTCCTGGTGTTTCTGCTCTTCAGATCACCAAGGCTGCAGACCGATGCTGGTCTTCAATATCTGAGGCGTCCTGGAATGGCCTCGCCGGAAATACTGAATACCACTCTCGGTGTGAGTACCTCACCGATACCGACAGTTCTCTCATCATGAAGCATGCTAATATGAAGGGCAGTTCCAAAAGATCTTCGTTCTTAACCTGCCCGAGAGGACAGACCGGCGAGATGCAATGACTCTGGTAGCTGCCTTGAGCAAGCTCGATGTGACATGGATCGACGGCATAGACGGAAAGGATGTACCAGACAGGGTCCTGCCAGGGGACAGCTGGGATAAGAAGATATCGAAGGGAAACAAGGGGTCGTGGAGGGCACACATGAACGCGCTTCAGCGGTAGGGTTACCATCATCCTCAATTTGGGAACGCAGCGCCTGACATAGCTGATATGCACAGAATAATCCAAGATAACATGACCAGCGCCTTCATCCTCGAAGACGACGCAGACTGGGACGTACGCATCAAACAGCAACTGCAAGTCTTTGCCCAGGCAGCCAGAGCGTTCACCCAACCAACGTCCGACATTGAGCACCGACCGGAGCTCTCCATCTCCCAACTATCGACCAACAACCGTCCACGAATTACACCATACGGTGGCAACTGGGACGTCCTCTGGCTAGGCCACTGCGGCACAGAGTTCCCCGCCGACTCGACCATCGCGCCCAAACCGTCCCACAAGCTCCCGCTACTGAGGGTGACCATCCCCAACGACGCTACCGTCCCCGATCCGAGGCATCTCAAGGCACACCCCTTTGCTCTCCAGGACTCCCTTGCGAAGGAATACCCACCCCATACAAGAGTCGTGCACGCGTCCAGCAAGACGACCTGTACCCAAGCCTACGCAGTCAGTCAACAAGGCGCTCGGAAGCTGCTTTATCAGTTCGGATTGAAGACTTTGACGGCAGGATGGGATCTGATGCTGGGGGACTGGTGCGATGGGCTTTATACACACGGGCACGGGCAGGAGAAGGGACCAGTTTGTGTCACTGTTCAGCCGCCGCTGTTTAGTCATCACTATGGCAAGGGTGCAGCGTCTGATATCACTGCTCCTGGGGGTGGGTTTGTGAATAAGGAGAAGGAGATAACGCCGTATATTAGGTTGAGTGTGAGGGTTAATATGGAGAGGATGGTGCAGGGGGTTGAGATGGAGGGATTGGTGGATCAGTGGGAGGATCCGGTGTGAGATATGGGGTGGGATGTTTTGGAGACGTTTTGGGAGATTATGATCATGGAGGTCTGATGCAATATCAATGCGTTGTGATTTTGATCGAGAGAGCTAGATGATGAAATTCATTGCAGGTATATAGTGTCCATGCGATCCATATGCGGTAGCATATATGATGATATATCAACGACCTAAAATGCCATCTCGCTGTGATAGAAATAGCGCACCTTCCATCCTGTGTTTACCATTCACCGTTTTGATCTTGCCACCCCCTGCTGACCTGACCGCGAGAGTGCTCACATCGACTCCGTGTCCCTCCACTTCCAAGCAAACATGATCGTTCCACCGCTACACACTAGTCAGTATCATCTATTGCACAGTCATGATTTCAATCAGGACTGGAACATACCAAGGATAGCCCCCCTTCACAAACAACGGACCCTCCCTCTCATCCACCACACCGCCAAACACCCTCAACGCAATGTCCCTCATCTGCCGGGAGTGGAACTCGACGCGAATGTACGTCTTTCCAGCGTCATCTTCGAGCAGGACGGTGGAAAAGACGCCGCGGACTTTGTCCATGATGTACCGCCTGCCGTGATCTAGCTTCCACTCTTCGAGGGCGGAGGGGCTGATAGGGCCGAGGAGGAGGGCGTCGGGGGATTCGGTTTCGCCGTTGAGGGGGTAGGGGGGGATGATGCGGGTTTTGTAGAAGTTGGGGCTGATGAGTTGGATGGTGCTGGAGGGGGAGGGGATGTTGAAGCGGGTGAGGAGGGTGTCGGTTGGGGTGGTGATCAAAGTGGGAGATAGGGTGGTGGGTTTGGTGGAGGAAGGATCTTCTGTCTCTGCCGTGTTGATGGTCAGATTGAGAAAGCTTTTGGATGGCGCCACGGTGATAGCGCCGGGTTGAGCGTCATTGTCGGCTTGAACGGCGCAAGAGTCACCGCTATAGTCAAATCCCAGGCCCAAGTCCCCCTCAACAGTCATGATATTGACCTCCTCGATCTCAACAGATTTGACCTCCTTCGGCGCAAACAGCTTGTTATCCTCACCCCCACTCACAATGCCCTGCTGATCACCCCCCTGAACAATCTCAGCAGCGCTATCACCATCCACATCAACCACTGGCACCACCCCCACCTCCAACTCCAGCAAATCATCCCCCTCCTCAACCTCCTCCTCATCAGTATCCTTGTTGCTCGTCTCGGGAGTCCAAACAACCACCTCCCTACCCACCTCCTCCTCCTCCGTGGCTACATCCTCAACATACTCCAGAAAAGGAGGGATATCCACCACCGTCCGAATCACAACCCTCATCCCAGCCAGCGCAGCAGCTACCCGTCTAGCATTCCTCATCGCAGCTTCCTGTAGACCATACTCACGGCCTTTGTTCCAGGATTCTTTGAGCTTATCTTCACTGGGGAGTTGAGTAGTGGCAGGAGCGTTGGGGATGTGACGAGAAAAGAGACTTTTGTTGGGGGCGTCGTCATCATCTCCAAGGGGCGGCGTGGGGGAGATTGTGGGGGTGGGGGTGGGAGTTGTGGTTGGTTTGAGGAGCTGGGTTATGTCCCCCCAGACGGGGTCGATGGGGCGGTAGAGGGAGAGGATTGAGTTGATGTTGCTGAGAGTAGACATTTTGAAGGGTGGTTGGGGATTTGATGGTGATGGGGTAGGTAAAGTGGGAAATGTTTCTGGAGCGGTGGTTTAAGGCGTTTGAATCAGGTTGTTGTGGGTACGGTATGTCAATGCCGTTGTTGGGGGTGGTGTGATGTAGAAGGAGGCTGGAGTGAACAATTGAAGCGGTGGAGGCGAGGGTAAAGATAGAAATGACGAGAAGAAGGATAATTATCAGGTAGTGTCGATTCAACTGGCTGAGATTGAAGGTTGACTCAACTCCTTGGCTGCCCGGGCTTGGTGAGGACCGGGATACGAAGTTTGATTTCGGGAGAGTTTTTTGGGAGGAGGGAGAGAAAGTCGTCCATATTTATTCCTGAGAGAGGAGCCGGATCCAGATGACATGTTGCCTGAGCTGCCTTCCGAGTTCTAGATGAGAAAGGAGGAAGCTAAAACTGGTGATTGGGTTCAAACTTGATGAGCTCGTTTTAACCTTGGCGAGTTCGTTTTCCTTATCATGAGTTCGTTTTAAATCTCGCAGATGAGGAAGGAGCCCGGAGTCACCCAGGAAAGAGGTAAAAGATCAGAGATACTTTATGTTTCGCGGATAAGGTACGGTATCTTACCCATATCATGCTTTTGGGCATTTGAGTCAGTCACTCGGCTTACAAAACCAACCAGGGAAAAGAGTCTCATACCTTAGCGTAGTCCAAAATAATGGCCCTTAGCTTGCTTGACACTTCACTCAATGAAGAGGCACCCAATGCGCTAGCATCCATGCGACATAAATTGCTCTACTGGAAGATGGTATGGATAATCTCACTTGTTCTTTTCTTGATCCAAGCCTCTCCACTAAGGCGTCAACAAAACACATGTACTGATCTTCTACATTTTCTCGAAGCTGGTCAAGTGCTAAATGTAACAGGTATGTTAGCCTCATCACTAAGTCACAAAGATTCTTGCTGGCGACGGCAATGAGCACATCTTATCACGAACTGTAGTATAGGTGCCAGCTTTTGGTCCACAGCGTGTCCAGGAAACAAAAAGAGGTATGGTCCTTACACACACTCCCTTATGATCGAGCATACCTTCGCCTCCGCTGCGTTGTTGTGCCCAAACTGGCCTTATTTCGAAAACATATCCTGCACTTTCCTTTTTGCCTCAGCCCACAAATGGCCCAGAATATTCGCCCTTGGGTTTGGCTGAAGAGAAGCCAAGGCTTCCTCGACCTCTCTCTTGTGTTGTGCAATATTGACCCTTCTGCGATCTACAAGACCGAACCGCCTTATCATATCCTCTTCTTCCTGGAGGGCAATGATATAATTAGCGACAGGAGGACCCAGGCGTCATAGACATGGGAAAGATCGTACCTTGGTCAGTTGCCTTTTGGTGTAAATGAATGTATGGCCATGTTGAAAGATCTATTGATACCAGGGAAGTAGAATCAGTGTCAAAAGCAACGCCCTGATTCAACTGAGGCCGGGAAGAAACTAAATGCCCACCTTAACGTTGTACTCCTGGCTTTCCTCGCCGCAGATCGCATCCAGACAGCGCTTAAGCGAGTGTGCTTCTATCGGTTCTGACAGAGGGTTGAGCAACCAGCGGTGCCAATTTGGTGGGACCACCAGCATGTTTCCCTGCCAGTCGTCGTTGTTGTTGTTGTTGTTGTTGTTGTTGTTGTTGTTGTTGTTGTTGTTGTTGTTGTTGTTGTTGTTGTTGTTGTTGTTGTTGTTGTTGTTGTTGTTGTTGTCGTGTACCATAATTGCTGAGGGAACAACCGATGCGAGAGAGTGAATGGAGGAGCAGATTGTGAAAATTAAGAAGGTATTTCAAAGGGTGGGTGATGGACAAAAGTCGAAACAGTTAGCAAGCGGGAGCCAAATCTGTGTGCGCATCTAAGAAGCTGTGGGGGCAGAAGTTCATCAAGACGCGCACCCAGATAACGTGGAATGCCAGCTGGCTACCTGGTTGAGGAGCACATGCCAGGTTGTGCTTGGATGAAAGACAAAGGAAAGTCGACGTTGGCAACCCCACCTGACACAGTCCAACCAACATCCACAGGGGGACCTCTAGCAAACACGTAAACATTTCAAGGAGTAGGTGATAATAGCTTGATAATAGGCAGTCTGGAATCAAAATCCTCACTGCTCTAGAGATTGCCACAATTCTGAAGTGTAGAAAATGTATTTCACATTAACTTAAAACAGAGAGTGACTTGCGAAATCGCTCTGACACACTCTCTTGATTCAGTTGTGTCCACTCAAGGGTCTCGTCCTCCTTACATTTCACACCCACCGCACTACCCCAGCCAGTAACTCTCAGGCTTTCCAGGTATCTGATATATACCTTGACCACCTGAGTTCCTGCTTTACTCGCCTTCCACAAATTCTGCGCTTCAGGGCACCATTTGAAGTGATCCAAGAAGGCGTCAAATGAGTATACCCGGCTTCGAAGGTTCACAAGGCTATATTGTAGCTTGCGGGCCTCATGCCCCTCCAATCCGTCTGTACCATACTTGTTCACTGCTAGACGGCAACCACTGCAAGAAACACCGTAACTGACGCGGGGTTCGGTGGCATTCTGATAGTTGACGTAAGGCATGGTAGTGGCGGCCATCCCGGGCCCAACGCCGCGGGTTTGCGACTCTGGGGGAGAATCGTGAGCGCCAGGGAGCCAAAGCCACTGTCTCTCGTCCGTCTTCTGCCAGGGATAATGTTGAACCCAGCTGAGCATCCTCAGCTTTGGTAGCCTCACCCCTTTGTCTATAACAATATCTCTCTTGAATGCTCGAATATTGAACCTGTTTCTGTGTTTGAGGCAGTGGAAACAGCATTTCTCGAGCGTCAAAAGAAAGACAAAACTAGCGAAGGCTTCGCACTGGCAGCGCTCCGTGCGTAGTGCGATGTTGATATCCTTGATGGTAAAGTGTGATGCTAGCTTCGTGGTGATCAGGGTGACAAGCACCTGGCTTCCGAAAGTGGTAGCAAAACGACAGTCAGGTAGCTCAGTGACTAGGTTCCAAGCGCGGCGGTTTGTGCGCATCAGCTGCAAGAGAGACGTGATGTCGACATGGCGCATTACCTCGCAAATCAACTCGAGGGGAAACCTGTCCAGAAGTCCCAGACTGGTCTTGGGAGCTTGGAATGGAAATGTGGTGGTGTTGTCAAGCGAGGTGCGTCGTGCAGGGATATTCGAGATGACGCAACCGTCGACCCCGGCTCGGCGGTACGAAGCGACGCGAACAACAGCATTCTTGTCCTCCAACTTGTCCATGGGGTATGGGATCTTGCTGCGTCGCCATTCAGGAATCTGCTCGCACTCGATGATTGGCTGGGGGTTGGTCTGTGCCATCTTTGAGTAAGGTAGCCTGCGTCGTGATGGGTAGACTAAAAGACTGTGTGACGTTCCTGGGAGGTGGACAGACGTTAGTCAGGATACAAAGGGCATTGATGAAGACTTTAAAGACCTTTCTTAGACTGAGTAGGCCTTCTTCAAGATTTTGAAGGCGTTGAGTGGCAGCGGCGAGAGTGAAAGTCGCAACAGAGAGAAAATGAAGTCGCAGCGAAGAGAGCTGAGTCTGGAAGTAGAGAGCTGACGGGTCGCTGTTCGTTGGCAATGCAAGCTCGGCTCCCGCTGATGCCACGCCTTTGGGTGTCTTTTACCCCCGCGGAGCGACCCTTGGTGGGTCTTCGGTCATCAATGCCGCCGTCACCGTGTTACCCAGCAAGAGCACCTGGGATGAAATCTGGAGGCAGACAGGTGATCGCAGCTGGAGGTTGGTGGGCCCTGCATCCTGGAGGTGATTCCACGAAAACTAACAAGTCAACAGTGGTGACAATATCCGCAAGATCTTCACTCGCATCGAAAGAAACCATTACCTGCCGCCGGGTACCCTAGGACACGGTTTCAACGGCTACCTCGATATCAACGGAAATGACGGCGAGGTTTACACCCGCAGCCCCGGTATGGTCTCGGGGTTCAAGTCCATGGTTGCCTCCATTGGCGGCAACCCCAACAACGCCATCACCGATGTGACTCGTGATCTCAACAGCGCCTCTCCGTCCAGAGACACAACCCAGGGGCTTTTCGGTCTTCCTTTCCACGCAAACCAAACCTGGGGCCGGTTCAGCGCGCGCACCATTGTCCTCGACACCCTCACCGCCAAGAAGCCAAACGGATCTCCTCGTTACCCGTTGACTCTAAAAACAAACAGCCTTGTCACCAAGGTCCTCTTCGACAGACCAAGAACCAAGAAGCCCCGTGCCGTCGGAGTCGAGTATCTCGAAGGCACCGCTCTCTACTCGGCCGACCCCCGCCACACCTCCTCCAACACCGGCCCTAAGAAAACCGCCAGAGCCAGAAAAGAAGTCATCCTCTCCGCCGGCGTCTTCAACACCCCTCAAATTCTCCAACTCTCCGGCATCGGCCCTAAGGAACACCTGCAACAACTCAACATCCCCGTCCTCGTCGACCTCCCCGGCGTCGGCTCCCGCCTGCAAGACAACCCCGAATACCCGGTCGTCAGCATCGCAAAAGACAACCAACCCTTCTTCACCACCCCCATCCCAGGCGAGCCGGAGTGTTTCTTTGGTTTCGGCCCCCCCGGTGTTCCAGACCCGTGCATCGACCTCTGGTACCAAGGCCTCGGCCCGTACGCCCGCCCGGCAGCGAATACCAACGCGTTTATGCTCAAGACGAACTACTCCACCGACGGCGAGCTTGACATCTTGATGTTCAGTCTGGCAAACTTTGCGTTTAGGGGGTACTGGCCCAACGAAGCAGTCGTTGCCATCCCTCCCGACCCGTTGGGCGTGTTTGGCTTTTCCATTGTGAAGATCAACCCCATCTCTCAGGCTGGGACGGTCAGATTGCGGAGCACCAACCCCCAGGACACCCCTCTGATCAACTTTGAGATGTTCAAAACGGGGGCTGACCAAGACTTGGGAGCTCTAGCAGAGGCAGCTGCTTGGGGGCGGAGGGTATATGGCAGTGTGGAGGGCCCCATTGGGCCGATGACGCCTACTGAGCCACCTTGCGAACCAGGGACGGATTGTTTTGCGGGGGATAAGGAATGGGCAAAGGATCAGAGTTTTGGACATCATGCTACGAGTACTTGTGCGATTGGTGGGGATAGGGATCCGTTGGCGGTGTTGGACAGCAAGTTTAGAGTGCGTGGGGTTGAGGGGTTGAGAGTGGTGGATGGGAGCGCGTTTCCCAAGACGCCGGGGGCTTTCCCGGTGTTGAGCACGTTTTTGCTGAGTGAGAAGGCGAGTGTGGATGTTTTGGGGGATGCTAGAAGATGGTGAGGGTGAGTTTGGGAATAGCTGGAATATGCCAGTGGGTACAAAGGTTATGTAGGTTTGTAAGACGGGCTGCACATAGAGTTATAAAACAAACTACCAGGTACTTTTAAGTTTGTGAAATAGGGCTAGCCCAAAACAGCAGCAAACCTTGTTCAAATGGTTCGAGCCACGAGCAGTGACAACACGTATCACATGGAGTGGCTCGTTTGCTCCACAAAGATAACATTAATGGGTGTTTAGGGGACATTTGAACTGTGCCTTATACACTGTGGCAGAACAGGCCGAACTGTGACAGAATAGGCCGAACTGTGAGCAAGCAGGTCGAACTGTGGGCTCTCGGGAACTGTTCTCCTGAGAGGAACTGTTCTATTGGGGTGGTATTTGGTAGCGGACGAAACGCGTCAAGTTAGGTATGGTGGTGGACGGTTTGCAAGTGGTCACGGGTGGTTCCTGCCAGTGGCTGTGGTTCACCTGAGTAAGCCAATAAAAAAGCCTGGTGGCTGGCGCTACCCGTCCACGACCAAGTACAACAGCTCCCAGATTCCCACACAAGAACAGTTCTTCTCACAGAAACAATTCCCTGAGCAGAAGAGATCTTAATTGACTCACACTTGAGTCCCTACACGGCACAGTTCTTGACGCCGGGCCCTGCTACTAATGGAGCAAGCGTTGGGAGCAACCGCGCGCAATCACAGGTCTGATGGCCCATGGCCTAAAGGGAATGGTTCCATCGCGATGTTCGGATGGATTGTACAATTGTTTGCACAAAGCGCAAAATCACCAACCCACAATCTTGGGTGTATTGAGTCAACAACTGAAGAACAAGATACATCGATGACAGTCACATCAATACCTGCGGTATCCAGCTTGGTATAAAGGGGCTCTGTCCTGCTTAGTTCAGAATACATTAATCAATCTCAATCTTTTTCTTTCCGTCCCGCCTGCTGCTTCCCGAGATCTGAACTATGTTGCTCGTGTCATTGACAGCTTCCCCATTTCCAGACAGTGAATTAGGGTTCAAACTTGTGGGCATATAAAGTTAGAACCTTCCATTCTCTTCTCAAACTTGTGGGTATATAAGCTTAGAACCTTCGGTTTTTTCCTCACCACTTTCTCTCGTTGCCACCTGCTCGTCGTCTTCTCTTGCAGACCTAACAAACCAAGAACGCTATTTCCAACACCACATCTTCGCCTTCCTTTCATTGCTTTTTTCTTTGCGCCATCACACTATCATTCTGAGACAAACACGATGCCGAAAGCTCGAGGCGAACTTGACAAGTTTTCCTGTCTTCCCGATGAGCTTCAGCAGATGATCTGGGAGGAGGCTATCAAACAAAAGCCAACCACCCCCAGTGCCCACATCTTCTCAATGACCTTCCACTGGTCCACTCCGCTACCACCCCCTCCCGCCTCTGCCCTCGCCCCTGCTAATGGTCTCTGTACCATCGAAGGGATAACCCACAACGCCCCCAAGGGAAGTCTAAGCCCCGAAGCCGAAGGCCACCTGCCATATTGGTCCACCCATTGCTTACCGACCAACTCACAAGCCAGCTTCTCCCGCTGCCAAGTCGACGCTTCGGTTCAAGACACCTGCTTCTCAGCCAAAGATGTCTTCAACCGGCTGGATCGGTTGAAACATTGGTCCCACATCAGCCCCTCCGATCCTGAATGGATCGAGTTGACCCAGCACTCTCCCTCCAAGTCGCCACCAAGGCGGCTCCACATCAACAGAAAACGTGATCTCGTCGTCTTGACCGGTGACGCCCGCCCCAGTCACGTCTCAGACTATGCCGATTGGGCTCTGGGTGTGCCCTTTGCCGCGGCCGCCGATAGGAACATGCGCGTCCGTCACCTAGCGATAGAATTCGACAGCGCCTGGCTGGAGGAGAACCCAGACTGGGACTGGGGACCAAAGGAGTTCCATGGGTACTACAATTGCAATGTCAAACAGGCGTTGTGTATTGCAAAGGAACACTTCCCTGAGTTCTGGCTTATTGACCGAAGCCTGAAGCGCGTGCCGGGTTCCACGCTCCCCCGGAACAGACACATCTTCCACGCCAAGGGTGGGAGATTTGTCGAGGTTCGAAAGGCTAAGGACGGTGCTCAATACCGTTATGTGAAAGCCCAGGCGCGTGGTGAGGGTGAGTGGCCGGGTAAGATCGTCAAGGAGCTTGTTCATCCTGGTGCGTGGCAGTATCAGGATGGCAAGCCCCTTGATGACTTTAGACGGGCTAATGCATTCGATTTCAAGGATGAACTCTCTTTTATTGATAAGTCGGGGATGGTATGGAGGGAGAACAGCCTCCATTTTCTCAGTATCCGGAAATATATTGACAGGGATGCCTGTGATTATGATGAAAATTGGGAAAATGTGCCTTCATCAGAACTTGCAGCAGCCACTGGGGGCTTCGCAAGACTAGGTGTTTTGGCTTGGGAGGATGGTGACTTCAGTCAGGACTGAGGAGTTTAGTGAAGAGAGGATAGGGCGGGCATGTGTTTTAATACAAGGCTATGGGGCATACGAAGTCGTTAGGAGAGTGCACAAAGCCAACAAGCTGACGCAGCCGGTCTCGAAAAGTTTGGACGACAAGTTACTTGCAAAGACCCCCTAGATAGACCTAAACTCTGATATATCATATTCTACATATAGTCTTTTCTTTTTCTTCCTTTATTTCCTCGTCAAGCGCTTACTTGTTTTTACGTTTATCTTTCTTTTTCCCTAATGTTAAACGTGTCTCTAACATGAATGCCAAATATCGAATGTCAGGTTTGGAGGTTGATTCTTAGGTACCTACATATATCAGTTATGCTCGTGATTCGATACCGCCTAGATGGACAGTATTTTCTCTCCAAGCCTTCATCCTTCATTCTTTAAGACTAGGTATTTACTTTGATTATCGACGCCTTATGTTTTTAGGTTGCTCTTTATTACTCCACTGTATGATTATCTAGTTGAAGTGAATTAACGCTAAGTGACTTGAGAAAAAGCGCCGATTACTTGCTCCACTCTGGGAAGTGAATGAGCTCTGAGGATTTCAGGTATATAAATTCCATCACCCTTTCTTTTCCTTTCCCCATCTCTTTCTTTTCTCACTCACAGACAGATCAATAATTGCACATAGGAGTCCAACGTAATCACAAGCTCAAACCTACGATCTCCCCCTCCAATCTTACTACGCTATTATAACTGATTAGTCTGTACTTTCTTACTTTGCTTACTAATTGAACGTCTATTACCTAATAACTAAAGCCAATAGCATGCTTTTGTAGGCTATTTCTTTAAGTTTGAGACTAACTTTTTAGCAGCGTTTCGTAACGACCGAAACCAACTTCTTAGTAGCGTTTTGTAATGACCGAGACTAACTTTCTAGTAGCGTTTTGTAACGACCTATCTATTCCTTTGATTGAGCTGCTTTGAGCAAACTTCTTTATCATCCATTCACTAAAAACCTAACCTGATAGTAAGACTATTACTAATAATGCCTTAGAAGTTTACTTTGTTCCCTGGTTTCCGGCTTTTCCCAACTGAAATCAGAGAGCTGATTTGGGAGTAATATATCCTCGAACTGTGTGAGTGGTCGGGGGCCTATATGTTTAAGCTTGTGCTAGTGAGCGAGGCCTAAAAAAGTAGTACCGACGATAGGGAATGTTTTATTTACGGTGTCTACGATACCCTGTCCGTTATGTTAACTTGGGATGAGCTTCCGGGCGATATTGCCGAGAAGGCAGTTGAGTCGGTTGTGCTTTTCGCTATGAATGAGCTGGACGACGAGTTTGTTTATTAGGTATATCCTGTCTTACTTCCTGTAGGCTCTCTTAACCGACGGGACAGTCTGGAACTTATCTACTTTTACTTTTGAGTATGCTGTGACGCAGGACTGTCTGCAGAGTTTCCGCCGAATGCACCGGCACCACCGACTTCCTGACAGAACCGACCCAGACCAGATGAGGGGGTTCTTTCGAGATCCCTCCATGAAACTGTACCGGCCAATGCACATCAACATCCGCCAGGACTTGGTCATTGTGACAGGGATTCCGATCATTCCCGACGAGGTCACTACCCTTACTGACAACTGGATCTACGCCGTCCCCTTCGTCGCCCTTGGTGTGGAGGAGAAATCCCGAAGGGTGAAGCACCTTGCGGTCGAATTCGATCCGTCTTGGCAAAAACCAGGTTTCTATCAAGACCACCGAGACGAAGCCAAGCTTACCTTTTCAAAGGCCACAGAAGTTGTCACCAACCTCCGGTTCGTCGACCGGAGAATCCGGCGGATTACCGGTTCCCCTAAGACCATCCGGAAGCATCGCAAGGTTTTTTACGGGAACGGTGGCCGGTTTGTCGAGGTGCGCCTGGACCGAGATGGGAACCAGGGCTGGGAGCCTGCTGCCGGAAACGCTCTGTGGGAGTACCGGTGCGGCACGGCCCTGGGAAATCTCGAGAAGCCTAATCCGTTCCAGTTTGTGGACGAGATGCTAGATATGGACCGCCAGATGGACTTTGTTGAGGATGTTCAGCAGTACATCAATCGCAACCATGCTTCTTATAGGCACGACTTGGAAAACTTGGACGATGAGATTTTGGCGCGGAAGACACGTGGCATGGCTCGCGTGGGCGTTCTGGCGTACGAAGAAGGGTCGTTTGATGTGGAGGAGAGGCAGGTGGAGGAGGGTCAATGCTGCTTCATTGAATGCAAGGGCGAGTGGGAATCGCCCGATGAGCCTGTATCTGAGAGCGAGTCGACAGACAAGTCCTCGTACAAGGAACAGAAGTGGGATGGTGAAGCCTCAGGGTCCAAGGGTTGCTGAATGGTCATGCCCGAAATGGACAAGCTGGGGCGGCGGAAATACCACAAAGGAGAATGTGGACGAAGTCCTATATTTGCTATAGCGGTTAGCATTTGGGAAAGCACAACAGCAAACGATCAATTTTAAGAGACTTACTAGAGGTGCATTACCCTTTTTACTATATGTGCATTACCTGCTATAGGGGTTAGGGTTATATATAGTCTCTAAAATTGACATAACATTTCTTAAGATTTTTTCTTATTATAACTACTATTAATAACTACAACTATTACTATACTATATTTTCTCCTATATAAAGTCCTATATAAATAAATAATTACAAATGTTTTAATTAAATTACTATAAGCTTATAATTCCTACTATTTATAAACTAATATACCCTTTAAACTCCTACTTATACTTACAACTATAACTATATACTATACCTATATCTATACCTATACTTATACCTATACCTATACCTATATACCTTAGATAAAAAAATTAGTATTACTATATATATAGTTTACTATATAGACTATTAAATATAGGTATTGCAATTGCATTTAAAGGCCTATTATACTATTTAAAGGCCTATTGACTATCTTTAAAGGTCTACTGACTATCTTTAAAAGCCTATTATACTATTTTAAGGCCTATTGACTATCTTTAAAGGTCTATTGACTATCTTTAAAGGCTTATTATACTATTTTAAGGCCTGTTAACTATCTTTAAAGGTCTACTGACTATCTTTAAAGGCCTATTATACTATTTTAAGGCCTGTCGACTATCTTTAAAAGTCTACTAACTATCTTTAAAGGCCTATTATACTATTTTAAGGCCTGTCAACTATCTTTAAAAGTCTACTGACTATCTTTAAAGGCCTATTATACTATTTTAAGGCCTATTGACTATCTTTAAAGCTCTACTAACTATCTTTAGATGCCTAACGGCTATTTTATATAGTCTGTTAACTGTATTTTTATTGTGAGATTCTACACCTCTATAGGACTTACCTAACGTTATAGTCCACTTTATACAATTCCTTAAAAGGATCCGTAGCTTAGAAGCTTTTAGAGGAAGCTTCTTATTTAATTCTTACCTTTTATTACAAGTTATATCTTATATATAATGTAATTATTATATTTTTATTTCTTTTCTTATTCTTTTCTTCTTTCCTATATATAAGTATATTTAGTAACTTTCCTAGCCTTAATTTTCTATAGTAAATCTAGCCTTAAAAGATACCTCTATATTCTTTTTTATAAAGGAAACTCTTATTAAGCCTTCTATTTATATACCTTTTATATTAACTATAAAAGCTTATATAAAGAACTTCTTTAAAAAAGCTCCTTAAGAATTCCCTTTAGACTTTTTTATAAACTTTCCTATAGAACCTCCTTTAAAGCCTTCTTTAAAACCTTCTTTAAAATTTCCTTTTAAAAATCTTTTTAAAAAGCTTTTATTAAAACCTTCTTTAAAATCTCTTTAAAAAGCCTTTATTAAAACCTTCTTTAAAACCTTTTTAAAAAGCCTTTTTTAAAACCTCCTTTAAAACTTCTTTTAAAACTTCCTTTAAAACCTTTTTAAAAACTTTCCTTAAAAACTTCCTTTAAAAGTCTCTTCAAGAACTTCCTATTTAAACTTTCTATTAAAAAGTTATAATATTAGTAATTATAATTAACCGATTAAGTTGCTAATATATTTAATTAAAGTTAAATACTATTATAGTACCTTATTAATATAATATTAATATACTTTCTATAACCGCTTTTTATTTTATAATTATAAAAGACTATTTAAAAGCTCCTTTTTAGCTTTTAGAGATTTTTCTCTTTTATAAATACTTTATAACTTACTTCCTTTTTAAAGTTAAAACTAATAAAAGATAATAAGTTTATTTACTTACTTTTTATATAATAAAGGACTTTTAAACTTTAATTCTTTAATATAAGCCTTATATATACTTTATCTTTAAAATATATAAATCAGCCTTCTTAATATTTTTAAATAACTTCTATATCCTTTAAAAATTAAGTAAAAGGCTTAAATCTAAAGGCTTTTAAAGAAACTAATTACCAGCTTTTTTTCTATAAAATAAAGAAGAATTTCTTTTCCTTAATATACAATACCTATTTTAATTAAAATCCCCTTTAAAAAAGCTTTTAAAATCTACTACTTTATTTAAAAATCTACCAGTCTTTAACCTTTTTTATATTTAAAACCTTCTTTAACTTTATTAGTAACTTATAATACTTCTTTAAAAAGATAGGCCCTTTTTATTTATAAAGGCTATAGGGACCTTTTAAATTCCTTCTTCTTTACCGATTAAAGGGTCGATAAAAATAAATTAGGCCGATCTTAAAAAAGAGCTTTAATATTTAAAAGAAAAGTTAATAAAAGTAAAATATAAAAAGATATTAATAAATAAAAATAGAAATATAGAAGGTATAGAAAATAACTTATTTACCTTATTTATAATAATAGTCTTAAAAGACTATAAATTAAGCTCTATTACCTTTTTATAAATGCTAAAATACCTTTTTATAAAATACTTATTAGTCTACTAATTAATTTAAACCTTATTAAGATCTTTAAGCTTTCTTTCTTTATAGGTATAAAAGGTCTCCTCCTTCTTTTAAAAAAGTCCGATTTACCATTGCTTTTTATTAATAATAATAATAATACTAAATAACCTTTTAAAAGTAGCTATTTTCAATATTATAGAACGCTTAATATTACTATACTTTAAAAGCTTATTTTAACCAATTAGCTTCTATTAAAGGCTATTATAAATAACAAACAATAAGGATTTATTTTATATATATTATTAAACTATTAGTTTAATACTATCTATAATATCCTTATTTAATAATTATAAAGCTTTATTATTTAACCATTTAATATTAGCTTTTATAATAAATCTCTTTAAAATATTAACTAATAGTAGTTTAATTAAACTACTAATAAAGGTTATTATTATCTTTATATTACCATTAGCTTAATTAATAAATTAGAAAGATCTAGTTAAATAAGTTTACTTATTTTTAAAGGATAATTTAAATAACAATCTATTTTTAAAGAAGGACAATTATTTAAAGCTTATTTTATTAACTTATCTTTATAAAGTTTAAAAAAGTAATAAAGACTAGGATTTTTAAACTATCTTTAATATTTAAAACCTTATAGGACTAATAGGATAATAATAAAAAAAGATATATACCTTTAAAGCCTATTTAACCTTTAAAATATCTGATTTTTTATTAAAGTATTTATATTGTAAGATTCCACACCTCTATAAAACTTACCTAACGTTATAGTCTACTTTATATAATTCCTTAAAAGGATCTATAGTTTAGAAGCTTCTAAAGTAAACTCCTTATCTTATTCTTACTTTTTACTATAAGTTATATCCTATATACAATATAATCATTGTATTCTTATTTCTTTTTTTATTTTTTTCTTCTTTCCTATATATAAATATACTTAATAACCTTCTTAGCTTTAGTTTCCTATAGTAAATCTAGCCTTAAAAGATACCTTTATATCTTTCTTTATAAAGGAAGCTTTTATTAAGCTTCCTATTTATATACCTTCTATATTAACTATAAAAGCCTATATAAAGAACCTCTTTAAACAGGTTCTTTAGGAATTTCCTTTAAACTTTTTTATAAACTTTCTTATAGAACCTTTTTTAAAGCCCTTTTTAAAACTTTTTTTAAAACCTCCTTTTAAAAACTTCTTTAAAAAGCTTCTATTAAAACCTTTTTTAGAATTTCTTTAAAAAGCCTTTACTGAAACTTCCTTTAAAACCTTTTTAAAAAGCCTTCTTTAAAACCTCCTTTAAAACCTCTTTAAAATCTTCTTTTAAAACCTCTTTAAAAACTTCCTTTAAGAACTTCCTTTAAAAATCTTTTTAAGAACTTTCTATTTAAACTTTCTACTAAAAGGTTATAATATTAATAACTACAATTAACCAATTAAATTACTAATATACTTAATTAAAATTAAATACTACTATAATACCTTATTAATATAATATTAATATATTCTTTATAGCTATTTTTTACTTTATAGCTATAAAGAACTATTTAAAAGCTTTTCCTTAGCTTTTAAAGATTTTTTTCTTTATAGGTATTTTATAGTTTGCTTTTTTTTTAAGGTTAGAACTAATAGAAAATAATAAATTTATTTACTTGCTTTTTATATAATAAAGGACTTTCGAACTTTAATTCCTTAGTATAAACCTTATATATATTTTATCCTTAAAGTATATAAATTAGCCTTCTTAATACCTTTAGACGATTCTTATATCTTTTAAAAGTTAAGTAAAGAACTTAAACCTAAAGGCTTTTAAGGAAACTAATTACTAGCTTTTCTTTATAAAATAAAGAAGAATTCCTCTCCTTTAGTATATAATATCTGTTTTAATTAAAATCTTTTTTAAAAGAGCTTTTAAAATCTACCACTTTATTTAAAAATCTACTAATCTTTAACTTCTTTTATACTTAAAACCTTCTTTAGCTTTGCTAATAATTTATAATACTTTTTTAAAAAGACAGGCCTTTTCTATTTATAAAGGCTATAAGGACCTTTTAAGTCCTTTTTTTTTTACCGATTAAAGGGTCGATAGGAATAGATTAGGCTGATTTTAAAAAAGAGCTTTAGTATTTAAAAGAAAAGTTAGTAAAAGCAAAATATAAGAAAGTACTAGTAAATAGAAATAAAAATATAAAGGATATAAAAAATAACTTATTTACTTTATTTATAATAATAGCCTTAAAAGACTTTAAATTAGGCCCTATTATCTTTTTATAAGACGTTAAAATGTCCTTTTATAGAATGTTTATTAGTCTATTAACTGGTTTAAACCTTATTAAGATCTTTAAACTTCTTTTCTTTATAGGTATAAAGGGTCCTTTCCTTCTTTTAAAAAAGCCTAGTTTACTACTACTTTTTACCGATAATAATAATATTAAATAACCTTTTAAAAGTGGCTATCTTTAATATTATAAAATACTTAACGTTATTATACTTTAAAAGTTTATCTTAATTAACCAGTTTCTATTAGAGGCTATTATAAATAATAAACAATAAAGATCTGCCCTATATATACTATTAAGCTATTAACTTAATACTATTTGCAATATCCTTATTTAGTAATTAAAAAGCTTTACTATTTAACAGTTTAATACTAGCTTTTATAATAAATCTCTTGAAAATATTAACTAATAGTAGTTTAATTAAGCTATTAGTAAAGGTTGTTATCTTTTCTATACTACTGTTAACTTAACCGATAAGTTAGAAAGATTTAATTAAATAAGCTTGCTTACTTTTAAAAGATAACTTAAGTAATAATCTATTTTTAAAAAAGGACGACTATTTAAAGCTTATCTTATTGACTTATCTTTATAAGGTTTAAAAAAGTAATAAGGATTAGGGTTTTTAGACTATCTTTAATATTTAAAACCTTATAGGATTAGTAGGATAATAGTAAAAGATAGTATATATCTTTAAAGCCTATTTAACCTTTAAAACGTTTGATTTTCTATTAAAGTACTTACTATTGAAGGAATAGAATAATAAAGAATAGAAGCGTTAGGATTTAATATAGACTTTATTATTAAAATAAATTAAAATACTATAGTTTATTATTACCTTAACTGTAATAACGGATTAGAACTGCTTTAATTTTTTAAAAAGGTCTATAGTATAAAATACTATAAAGAAAATTGTAAAGGATATAAAAGCAAACTATTTTACTATAAATAATAAAGCGACGGTATTAAAGGATATTACTGTTTTTATATAAACTATAGTTTAGTACCTTTAATTAAAAGTAAGGCTTAGAATTTATAAAAGATTATTTTCTATTTATTAAAATATTAAAAGCTACTTAGCCTTTTATAAAATACCGATAAGTTTTATCGGCCTTAATTAAAATAAAGCTAAATACTTTTATTAAAGCTTACGGTAATTTTTTATAGTAGTAATCTGCCTTTATTAAAATAGAAGGCTAATATAAAAACCTTATATTCTATAGAAGTGCTATTCTAATACCTTTAGTCTATACGAAATATACTTTTAATAAACCTAGTATAGGATATACTAAGTACTTTTATTTAATCGATAGTTATTAGAATAATAACTTTTTATACTTAATTAACTAGAATAAGCTTAGAAAAGCTATATAATTTAAATCTATATAGAATTTCTATAACTTTCTTTTAAATTTAATATTTAAGAATAAAGTCTTTTAATTAAAAGTTCTACCAATCTTACTATTTTTAAAAAAAAAACCTGTTTTGCTTAAATATATAATTAATAATCTGTTATTTTTTAAACTCTATCGACAGTTCCTCTTTAATAAAGGAAAGCCTTAATTTAAGAAATTTAATACTATAGATTATTCTTTCTTTAAGCTTTAACTTAGAAACTAACCTTTAGTAAATAAGCCTATTACTATTTATAATAAACATTCGATTATTTATTATAATATCTATATATAGATAAAATATATATTAACTACTGTTATTTAAAAAAGCTAAGCTATACTTTTCTATATTTAATAGTTTATAATTTTCTAAAGATTAGTATTAACTTAGTTTATTAGACTTAATAGTTATAAAAAAGCCTACCTTAATAGTAAAATAGAAGTATTTAAGATAGTAAATATAGTATTGGAAAGGTTTAAAACTAATAAAAGACTAATATATATTAAAATAGAAGGCCTTTAACTTTCCCTTTAAAAGATAAAAAAAAAGGAAATAGTTAATTAGTTTAAAAAGAAATATTATTTAATTAAAATGTTTAAAATAGTATAGAAGGAATTTATTTATAATATTTAAAAGACTGTTTTCTTTAAGGCTATCCTATTCTTTAAAAATTAGGATTAATATAGTAACCTATTCTATTAGTATATACTTAAGGATAAAGCTATAAGGAATATAGAAGTATAATATTACTTTACAATCGACTAGTTAAAACGTTATTAAAGTTATTAGGATTAAATTAAATATAGTTACCTTTAATAGAAACAAATAAAGAATTGCTATAATAACATTTACTTTAAAGATTAATTTTAAAATAATTATTAAAAGTTCGATTATAGAAAGTTTAATTGTTAAATTAATTAATAACTTAAATATCCTTTAATTATTAAATAATAAGAAAATAAAGCCTTAAAAATATAGTAGAATTTAAATAAACGCCTTAAACGTTAAAAGGATTTAAAAATTAATATTATCAATACCGATAAGCCTATAGTTAATTCCTTTAATAATAACTTTAAATATAATAATACTAATATACTTAAAGACAATAGCGATATTTTAATAATAATCCTAACTTCGATAATAAAAGAAATTAAATTTATTATACTTTTAAAGTAAAAGACATTTATATATATTTAATACTTAAAATGCAATTAACTTACTAATAGTACTTTATAATATTTTAAATACTATAAGACCTACTTTATTATATAAAAAACTACCTAATAGTTTTTATTACCGAAAATCTCGATTAAAATATCTTCTACTTAAAAGAAAAAGGTAAGGCTTTTTATAGAATATAACCTTTTAAAAGCTAAGCTTTATTAATATCTTATATATACTTCCTTTTTTTTTAACTTTAATATATTTAAATCTATCTTTTACAATACCTTTATTTAAATAAAGGTATCTATTTTACTAACTTTAAATAGTAAAATAAAGTAAATCTATACCGATATAGAAATTAAAAGATATACTATTATTAAAAGACTATTAAAATAGATTTTAAATATTAAATAGATATTTAATAAACCTTTTAAGCTTTAAAGTATTAAGTAAAGGCTATAATAAACTTTTAACTAAGTAAAATTTCAGATTTATCTATATAGTAAAGACTGTAAAGGATAGAAAGTAATGTCTTTTATTTTAATTATAGTAAATATAATTAAATCTTTAAAAGCTAAAATCCTACTTAACCAATCTTTCTATAAATTATTAAATAGACCTCTTCCTATTTTAAAGTTATATAGAAGTTAAAGGATATTAAGGTTTAAAGGTACTATATTCTATTAAATAGAAAGGAATTAAAAAAAAAAGGACCGGTTTAATATTAAAACTATAAAACCAAATACTATTCGATTAAATAAAAGAAATATTTTATAATTAAATACTTAAGTTTAAAAAAGATCGTACTTACTTATTTTTATAATTAATAGAATATATAATGCTTTTTAATATAGAAATTACTATATTCTATATTACAATACTTTTAAAAGCCTATTAAATCTATATATTTTAAAGAATAGAGACTTTATATACCGTTACTTTTAAAAGTATTATTAAATATTAAAAGGATAGTCCTATATAAAGAACTACTTTATTAAATACTACTTTAATATAAAAAGGAATTAAAGATACTTATCCTTTCTATTTTAACTAAAAGACTTTTAGACTTTTAAAGAAGGAATAGTAGAAGAACCTAAGATAAAAATAAAAGAACTTTTTAATTTAAAACCTAAGCTTAACTTACTATAAAAAGAGTTATTAAAAATCCCTTTAACTTATTAAATAATAAAAATAAAAGAGAAGGAAGAACTTAAAATTACAATCTATTTTAAAAATTATTAAAGATAAGAAGGTTTAAAGTATAGGTTTAAAATAAGTATATATTATAAAATAGCCTCTTCTTTATAAATAGGTTTAAAAGTTAGTTTATAACTTTCCTATTATTTAAGAAGATTAAAAACTAATCGACCTTTCCTTTAAATACTATATAAAGATTTAGCTTATTAATAATTAGTATAAATAAAGTAGCCTTTAAGCTATATTACTTTAACTTTAAAGATTGTAATATAATAATAAGCTATTAATAAATTATACTATTAGGGTTTATATTACTATTATCTTTTAATTACCTTTAAAGCTTTAATCTTATAATCTATTAAACTATAGAAAGTAAAGTAAAGAACTGTCTGGTTATTAATCTTATATAATTAATTAAGTTATAGTACTAGACTTTATTTACTATCCCTTATTTATTATTATAAAGAATTATAAGGAAAGGTTTAAATTATAGTAGTCAATACTGTTAAGTTTTTTATTAATTCTAATTATAAAGAAGATAGGCTAAAACTTACTATTATTTTAAAATATAAAGGAAAAGTTATAAAGGTAGTTTCTATAGGTTTTATAACTTCCTTCTATATATTTAACGGTAAATAGACTGTTTTATTAAAAAGTAAGACTTACTTATTATTATTTATATATATTAACGATATCGTTATCTTTTTAAATAACGATAAGGACTATTTTAAGTATATTCGGTAAGTTTTTGAAATATTTAAAAAGATTAAATTAAAATTATCCTTTAAAAAGTCTTTTTTAAAATACCTTTTATTATTTCTTTAAATTTAAAGTAAATAGAAAAGAATTTCTATTATTAA
>JAUKTV010000028.1:0-240747 GCA_030549205.1 Apiosordaria backusii
AATAATAGTATATAGATCTTTAAAATATAGAAAAAAGGTATTATAAAAAAGTTTATATTTAAACCTATTAATAAGGAAGTAAAATCTTTTAAAGATATTAAGACTGTCCTTTACTTTAAAACTACTATTATTTACTTCGATTTAATTAAAAGACTGTATATCCTTACCGATATAAATAAAGACAGTTTTAAAGTAGTCGTTTTCTATTTTAAAGAAAGATCTATATAGAATAAAATATCTCCTTTTAACTTAATAGATATTTAATTAATAATATACTTTAATAAGTATACTAATATAATTAAAAAGAATTATTAACTAATAGAGCTTAAAATAGCTACTGTAATTTAAATATTAAAAAAGCTTTACCCTATATTAATATCTTTAGATTACCTTATTATTATTATTACCAATTATCTTAAGGTTCGGTGGTATATACATAAGACATGATACACAGATGCTTACGATCAACACAATAGCAGTATCTTCAGGTTATTTAGTGTAAGTATTTAACTGGCTACCTATTAGGCTGTCTTATCCTTTACTATTACTTCTGCGATGATGATTAATATCTTTAACTATGCTTTTACCTTATCCTTCTATTCGAATACTTTATTCCAATTCCGTTTACTATTAATCTACTGGTCCGCTTTAAGATCGATTAAATCCTATCTGAATCGACAGAGTTTAGCGTATTATTTAAAAGATAAAGTATCGAAGGTATATATAGTTAACTTTTAAGTAAGGGAGAGGCTTTTATTTCGCTTCTTACTGTCTTTCTTTAATATAGCTATTATAATATTGGCAAATTTAAGGTGACTGCCGTTATTTAACCTTGGGATCTTATATTTGCAGGCTTTCAGTATAATTGTATATTACCATTATATTAGTACTATCTTTTAATCGTTAAGTTATATAGGATAGATCTATGCTTAATACTGCAATCGATTAAGTCTCAATATGGTAGATAATGTAGGAGAGGAATATAGTAGGTAATGTAGGAAAGTAATATACAGACAGGATCTTTTTTAACCCTATGTAGGCGCTGGTGTCTGGCCCTAGTGTAGGCCGGTAAGGGAGTTATTGGCGCGGTTATAAGCAATTCGGTATAAAGGAGGTATCTAGAAGGTTTGGCTACAATGTTATTATATAAGCTTATTATTGAACTCGACGGTAGAAAGTTTAGCTATATAGTAAGTACGTGATAAGCATGTAATAACTATATAACTATAACGGTAATAAGCAACTCTTTTTTTTGGATTTTTGGTTTTGTAGCAAACGCTAATAGTTGGTAGCCTAGGGCAGGCCCCAGACAGTTCAAGTGGCATACCAGATCAACTGTAAAGAGAACCAACGCCGGATGTAGCGTTGTAAAAGAATTTTTTTTTTAGAAGCTCCACTTCTCAGAGAGATATTATTACCAATTATATTACCTTTAAAGGTCTTATTATTAATACTAATATATATATTATAAATAGTATATAAGTAAATTAATGATTATTAATAGCTTATTTCTATTTATTTTAATACTGATTTAAAATATAGTATATTTTAAAAAAAACCAATATAGTCGCCGATAGCTTTAATCGCCTCTTTAAACCTACTTTAGAATATTTTAAAGTATTTACCTTTAATAAAATCTATATTACTAGCTTTATAAATAAGTTAAAAGGTAATAAAATCTTATAATAATATATCTAACTTTATAACTAACTATTCTATAAAAGTCTTATATTAAAGGACCGTTCTTTCTACTCTTTTAAAGAGTTTACTATTAAATTAAAAAAAGGATATTAATAGGACTTTTACTTTAAGCCTATTATAAATAAGATCTTTAAAAAAAAGTTTAAAGAACTTTATAATTATTATTTAATAAATAGACTTCTTTACCTTTAAAAGCTAAAGATACTTTAATAACTCTATATACTTAATAGTTATATAAAAGATATCTTTAAGTACTATTATAACTATAACTTTTACTTTAAAATCTTTTAGACTTAATATTAAATTTAAAAAGCCTTCTTTATTTATAATCTTAAAAAAAGAATTATAAATTATATCCGATAATATTTTAAATACTAAATAAATTAAATTAACTAATAAAAGCCTATTAAAGAACTTTAATTTATTATACCCTCTTTAATCTCTTTCTATACTATTATATTTAATTTTATTACCAACTTTCCTTTATACCTTAATAAAAACTTACCTTATTAAGTTATTAAATATTTAGTATTTAATACCTTTTTTATAATAACCTATAAATTCTTTAAAAAAGGACTACTAATTTTTAAAGTAAATTTTTATACTATTTAAACTTAAGGAAAGATCTTTTTTTAATATTTACTTATTTATAAATAGAAAGTTCTATTTATAATTATTAACAATAGAAACCTTTAGTAAATAAAAGACTCTTAAAAGGAAATTTAAAAATAATTAAAAGTAAAACTCTTTATATTTACTATATATTATCTTTAAATTAATAGATTATTAAAAAGGTATAATTAAATAGTTAAAATTACCTTTTAATTTTAAGTATAAGAATATTTTAAAGAAAATTAAATAGAGGTTATCTTCTATTTATAAGTCTTATTAAATAACTAGTACTTTAAAATAATTAAATACTTTTTAAATAAACTAATTATTAAAAAGAAAATATTCCTCTTCTTTTTAAAAATAGGTAGTACTTTTAAAGAACCTTAGCTTCTTTAAAATATCTTTAAATATAATATAAAAATAACTATAAAAAAATCTATTAAATATATAAAGGAATAGTATAATAAATATTGTCGATAAAAAGAATTTACTATTAACGATTAGATAATAATTAAACTCTATTAAGGATACTTTATCTTTATAGAATATAATTAAAAGTTAACTTTATAATATAAAGGACTTTTTAAAATTAAAAAAAAGCATTTACTATTAATATATAAGCTTAATCTTCTTTTAAATATTAAGATCTATTTAATTATATCTATTATATTTTTAAAAAAAGTAAACGTTCTTTAAAAAGACCTCTATTAATAGGCACTATTAAAAGCTACTTTTACAATTATTAAAGACAATAACCGATATTTCGACCTTTATATAATATATAAAGTTAAGAAAATTATATTATATAAAGATCGAAAAGAAAGAAAATAAATATATTAAGTATATTAGGCTAAATACTTTACTATATATAATATAAAGCTAAATAAGGAAGAATTTAAAAAAATAGCTTTTAAGTTTATTTAAAAGTACGAAGTTAAGATTAAAAAGAAAGAGAAGTTAATTAATAACTAAAGAAAGGATTTAAAGGCACTTCCTTTTACCTTATTACTTTAAAAAAGAGGTCGGCCTTTAAAAGCTTAGAAGGATTAATTTACTAATTTAATATATCCTTATAATAAATCTAACTTTATATAAAAAGTAATTTAAAGAAAACTCTAAATAATAACTATTATTTATTTATAAACAATACTTATTAGTTCTTTTTTTAAAAGATAAAAGTAAGTAAGGAAAGGATATATTAATAAAGACATTAATAAAAATATTCTTTTAAAGCCGGAAGGTAAAAGAAAATTAAGTTTTTATTTTACTTTAAATATTTACTTTTCCTTTACTTACATTACTTTCTTTTATAAACCTCTTTTATAATAGTTTATCTTTCCTTAAAAAAGGAAGTATTAAAGAACTATAGTCCTTATCTTAATTAAAGGAAAGACAGTATTATAAAAGTATTTCTATAATTAAATTAAATATTTACTTTAATTATTAAAAGGAAGTACTTAAACCTTCTTTATTTAATAAAGTATTTATTATTAATTAAATATTTAATTAACTGACTTAAACTTTATAGAAGCTAGAAATTAAAATTAAAGTTATTAAGTACCTTCTTTAATTAAAAAGAACCTATTTAAACTTTTAAATAATATATACTTTTATTAGCTATATTAGCCTTACTTTATTTCTATACTTTACTATAATTAAAGGTAATTATTAATTAAAGTAAGTACCTATTTTAAAAGTCTACTTTAAAGCTTTACTTTAACTTATAATAGTTAATTAAAAGTAAAGCTTAAGACCTTTTTTATAATTATAAAAAACCCTTACTTCTTTAATAAAGGCTTTTTTTCTTTTTTAAATAATTAATAAGCTAACTTTTAAACTTAATTGCTATCTTTATTACCTTACCTTTATTACTTTACCCTTTCTTTTACTATATCTTTATTTACTTCCTTTCTTTACTAATTAGCCTTATAATTAATTACTATATTTTAGCCTTCTTTAAACTTATCTTTTAAATTCTTATACTTACGAAATTTCTAAACCTTTATTTAAACTCCTTAATAAATAAAATAAGTAGACTTATTTTTTATAACTTTACTTTTAAATTTAATAACTTTTCTTTTAACTTACTTTATATTATAAATACTTTAAAAAAAAGCATTAACGTCTTTTATTATTTAAATTACTATACGTAAGGTAACCTCTTTTTTAAATATTATAAAGGAAAAGCCTTTAAAACTATTTAATAGGATTTACTTATTTACTTTATAATTAAAAAGATAGTTAGAAATAAAGTAAAGGTAAATTTTAACTCTATTACTTACTAATATTTCCTTTACTTTTTTATTTACTATTATATTATTAAAGAAGCTTTTATTAAAGTCCTTTTATTTTATAATTTAATTTTCTTTACTAACTTTATAAGTAAGGACATTTACAATACCCTTATTAATAAAGAACTATACTATTTTAATATATATAACTATAAAAAGTTTACTAAATAAATATATAATTTCTTTTTTAATAAAGTCCTTTTTACTATTAAATTTTAATTAAACCTTTTTATTAAAGAAAATAAATAGTACCTTTTTAAAAGCTTTTTAATAAAAGAAGGTTAAAATTAAAGCATTTAAGTAAAGAACTTTTATATTAAGTTCCTTATTAACAATATCCTTATTATTTATAACCCTTATTAAAAGTTTTAACTTATATATTATCTTTTAATAAAAGTAACTTAAAGAGATTAAAGGACAGTTAATTTAAAATTTAAAAAATAAGCTAGTTATTAAAAAAGAAGTTTAATATAGTCTCTTTTACTTTTAATTAAAAGCTAAGTTCTTCTATTAAACTATTGCCGTTAAGGATATTATAAAGGACGATTTTTAAAATCTTTATTTATAATTAGTTAATTACTATATAAAAACTAACCTTTTTATTACCTTTACTTTTTAAAAGAGACTTTATTATCAGAAGTCTCCCTTTTATTATAACAATAGCTTTATAGATATTATTTATAATAAAGAAGTTATTATAAAAATATATACTATATTCTATAGCTATTTAAAAAAGAAGGAGCCTTTTAATAATAAAAAAAAAGCTCTTTATTAATTTTACAATATATAAATAGCCTTTTTAAAGATCGGTATACTCTTTAAGAACCTTAAAGAATTTAATATTAAACTTTACCGAATAGTTAAAATTAAAGGGTTTAAAAAAGATATACCTTTTCCTTTAAAAATAATAAGTAATCTTTAATTTAAATAGTAAATAAATTGGAATTTTATAAAGAACGTCGATATTAAATATATTCTTTATTATAAAGCCAGTTCCTTTATTAATAGTTTTATTATATTAGCTTTTAAATATAATTTACTTATTATAATAAACTAAGAGGATATTACTTATTACCTTACTACTTTACTATATTATAAGAACTTTCCTTTTTTAAATTTTCTAAATCGGTCTTTCTTTTATATTCCTATTTTTAATAAAGAAGGTATTATTATTAAAATATAAAAGGTAAAATTACTATATATTTAAAAGAAGAATATTAACAGCTTTACTAATCTATACTAATTAGTTAACTTTAAAGATCTTTATACTATTACTATAGATACTTTTATTTATAATTAATGTAAATATAATTATAAAGAAAATGGCAATTAAAAATAAAGTAATGAAAGTAACTGGTATTATATATTTAAATATTTTTAAAAATAATAAAAAGAGAAGATAATAGATTAGGATAATTATAGAAAGTATAGAATATTAATTAGGTTTTAAAATAAAATTTTATACTACTTTTATTTAAAAAGAAATAATATAGGATTTTAAAAAGGAGAATAATAAAAGAAGTAATAATTTCTTAAAAGACTAAAAAGCTTTCTTTTATATTAAATATTATTATAAAATTCTATACTTTTATAGGACTTATTTAATATTATAGTTTACTTTATATAATTCCTTAAAAGGATCTATAATTTAAAAGCTTTTAAAGAAAGCTCCTTATTTAATTCTTACCTTTTATTATAAGTTATATCCTATATATAATATAATTATTATATTCTTATTTTTTTTTTTATTCTTTTCTTCTTTTTTATATATAAATATATTTAATAACCTTCTTAACTTTAATTTCCTATAGTAAATTTAACTTTAAAAAATACCTTTATATTCTTTTTTATAAAAGAAACTTTTATTAAACCTTCTATTTATATACTTTCTATATTAACTATAAAAGTCTATATAAAGAACCTTTTTAAAAAGGCTTTTTAGAAATTTCCTTTAGATTTTTCTATAAACCTTTCTATAGAACCTCCTTTAAAGTTTTCTTTAAAACCTCCTTTAAAACTTCTTTTTAAAAACCTTTTTAAAAAACCTCTATTAAAACCTCCTTTAAAATCTTTTTAAGGAACTTCTATTGGAACTTTCTTTAAAACCTCCTTAAAGAGCCTTCTTTAAAACCTCCTTTAAAACCTCCTTTAAAACCTCCCTTAGAACTTTCCTAAAAACTTCCTTTAGAAACTTCCTTTAAAAGTCTTCTTAAAAACCTCCCACTCGAACTTCCTACTAGAAGGTCATAACAATTTTAATACCTATTAATCACTTACAATACTAGTTTTTTTATCTATAGCGTAAGATATACCTATACTTATACCTATATTACTATTTCGGCCAGAATTCCCAAGTACTAGAGGTTAGCTTATAAGAAAGCCTTCTATTAGAAGCAGTATAGCCGGTAAGAGCAGTGTGGCTAGTAGGAGCAAGTTGTAGTTAATAAAGAAGTTCAAATTCAAGGGCTATATATAACCCTAACCCCTATAGGGGGTAATGCATACGTAGCAAAAAGGATAATACACCCCTAGCAAGTCTCAATTTTAATGAGGTTGCGAGAGACGTTCGTGAGGTAGCTAGAGATATAGTTATTAATGGATCACTTTTAATTTTATTTTACTAGTTATTCTCACAGCCCTTCTAGCCATCAGCCAGGTCAGGGATGTAGCCTGCGTCACAATACGAGGACCGTAGGTAAGGTACTACCTTAGGTACCTATATTCTTGCTCTCAAGGCCTGTCCATATTTCTTAAACGAATACATGGGGCCCGCTTACCGTTTTTATTTTATTATCTTATCCCTAGCTTTCAAATGTTATCCCGATTCTACAAGGTGGTACGTACCTCACCGACAGTATATAGAGCTTTACAATTTTTCCAAACTTCAAAAGTTATTTCGACGTCTGCTACCTTCAGTCTCAGCTTTATCTGTCTTTTGTCCCAGCTTTCATTATCCCTCGTCCAAGCTTTCTCGCATCCTACCTAGTAACCACCTATCTGCCGGCTGATATCGTAATCATAGTTCCACTTGTAAGTGCTCATGTTACACAAAAGGAGGCCCTGTGATGCTATGCCCGTGGCCCGCTACGACCTTCCGGTAGCCTTTCAATCTCCACCAATCCTACGACCGTCAATAGACAGTTCTGTACCCCCCTGTCCCATCTTCGCCCTCACAACCAAGACCTTACTCACATCTTCCCCCGGGTCTCGTTCGGCCAAGAACCGACTGTGCGTGATCACCACGATCCACCCGACCACCGTCTGCGACATGACGCTGCACCACCTCACCACAGCGGCCTGGCCGGCCTCGTCTAGGTTATCAAACACCTCATCCACGAGCACATAATGCGCACGGTGCGCGCTCCTAGCCCTTGCTAGCTGCAACAGTGCGAAGAAGAGCGCTAGGTCGACGCGCTTGCGCTCGCCACTCGAGCGCTTACCGTAGGCAAAGGAGGGGTGAACAGAAAGCGTGCGGTCAAGAACGGATCCCAGAGAGGATGTATTGACCCCAATCGTGTCAGCAGACTCGGTGTTTAACAGTGAACGCAGCATCCCCTTTGCCGTGTGCATGTGCCGGGTGTCATCGTACAGCACCGCGAGGACCTGTGCGAGGAGGGCGTTGAGCTCCGGCAGCGAGTTGACGAGGATGTGCTCGCGGAAGTTGGGCGTTGTCTTTGCTGTGGATTTGGGTGAGGACGATGAAGAGGTGCGAGTAGTACGCTTCGCCAGGGCGGAGGACCAAAAGACGAAAAGCTCGCGATTAGTGACAAGTTCTTGAAGCTTGGTGGCTAGCGCGTTGTGTTCCAAGCGTAGGGAGTCCAGAGATGACTGCTCTGCTTCTACCAGGCGCTCGTACGTAGCTGCTTCGCGTTGCTTGATAGTGACTTGTTGCTGCAAGGCTTCGCGTGCCTTTCGCTCGATCATGACCTGTCGCTGCAAGGCTTCGCGTGCCTTTCGCTCGATCATGACCTGTCGCTGTAAGGCTTCGCGTCGCTTTTGAGCCCGAATGGCCTGGGCGAGCTGCTCGCTGACTTTGAGGGCGTGGGTGATGGCAAGCTCTTCTTCGTGCTTCAGGCTCTGTAAACGCGACGTGCTTTTCTCGATGCCTTGACGGAGACTGTTGATGGCCGCGTCATAATTATGGTTTTGAGTGCTTACTCTCGGAGAGCTGTCCTTTGGAATTCCCATTATGCTCAAAAAACCCCTGAAGCCCATCGATAAGAAGCAGAGAATGGATGTCTCCATGGCACATAAGAGCTTGCGTAACCCTATGGGCCGAGCCGCCGCCATGGATTCAAGCTTTTGATGTATTTGCTGTTGTAGCCGGCTAAGCCATGACATGGATTCGGCATGTTTTTGTTCTTGCATAGCTTCGGCGTCCTTCTGTCCCTGCATTTGGACACAAGAGCTTTTCAGGCGTTGCAAATTCTCCTGTTCGATGTGGATTTGATTCTGTAGCCTCGAAATTTCAACACGAAAATCCATGCTAAGCTCGGGGGCATGGGCTCCCTCGTTTGCAGCTAAGATTTGCTGGTCATGATCTGCGATGTCTAGGCCGCACTCCGGATGTTCATTCCCAGCCTGTATGCACTCTTTGTTGTGAGGTCCTTGTCTCTTTATTTGTGCTTCGGTAGCTGCATGGTCCTGAATTGCTGCCTCCAGAGATGCAACAGCCTCCTCCGCCTCATCTTTGAGTCGTTTTCGTGTCCGGTCCAGATCCTTGAGCCGTAGTTCACTGTACTCCATTGTCCGGACCAAGCCTTCCACCTTGTCCTCCACCTCATTCACGTCGGTGTCGATGTCCCTCAGCAGCAGCCTCAACACCTGCCCGCACTGATCCAGCATCGACAGCCCGAGCGATGACTCGATCAGGTCTCGCCGCTGCATTGGCGTCGAGTTCAGGAAGCTCGCTGCGCTCTCGTGGCTCAACACAACCGTCCTGACATATGTCTCGTAGTCGGTGCCAAGCAACTCGTTGATGGCTGCCTGCGTTGTGCGCGCGTCTGGGTGCTCGAGCTGCGGCTGTGGCTCTCCATGCAGCGAGACGATGATGCGGCTGCCATGAACTTTGTGCTTTCGATACCGCTCGATGGCGTATCCGTTGGCGAACTCCAGTTTGACCGAGCAGTTCTTGCCTACGTTGTCATTGACCACGTCGTTGACCCCCAATCCGCCGCGAATACACCGCCCGAACTGGCACCACACCATGGCCTCAAGAAGCGTGCTCTTACCGGATCCATTTTCACCGACCAGGAAGATCAATCCTTGCGGGAGATTCTGTCGGAAGTCAATGGTGATGGTGTTCTGCACGCCAAGGAAGTTGGTGATTGTAAGCGTGCGCGGCTCGGCGAGGAAGACGTCGGTAGAGGACCCTGCCAGCTCGGTTGTGGTTGCTGTGCCAACAGCTTGAGATGACTTATCGAGGAAGTCTTGGTGGTTAAGCTTGACTTCGTCATCCCGACCAGCGATCTCGCGGGAAGCCTGGATCATTCGCTGGCCAACCCGTACCAACTCGTCTCGTCGTAAGAGAAGAGACTCGTCCAGATCCAGTGACTCGACATATTCGCGAGCCGCCACAGCGAGATCGAGTCTTTCAGCCAGAGGTTCGACGCCCGGCCCAGAGCCGAAAGCGCCGTTGGTGGCTGTGGTCTCATACTTGGTAGGCTCTTCTAAGCGCTGAACAGCAGCATCGCTAGCCGGCACCGATGCACCGAGACCGCCGAATAGCGAGGGGCTGGTGTGCAAACTGGAAGCAAAGCCCATAGGGGCCCAGTTCCGTACGCTCCGCACGCCGAGCGAGAGAAGCTTGTCACGAGCCGTGACATACTTGAGATGGGTAAGCTTTCCGAGGAGCATGACATGCTTGTCCCTCACGGAACCTTCCTTGACCTGGCCGCCGAGAACTTGCTGCACGTCAGCCGTTGTGTAGGCGACGGCATGCGGGTTGACCAGCAGTTCGTGCTTCAGTGTCTCTGGATCGAACAAAACGACGCCCCGCTGCTCGTCGTAGAGGTCGGCCCAGTTCAGCTGCAATGGCGAGCCCAGGTACGTGACGCTGCCTTGTAGATTTATTTTGTTGCTGCCGCATCTTTCCTGTGTGGTGATGGTCTGATGGCTATGAAAATGCCCCGTGAACGTTCGCGCCAGAGAGGCAAACTGATCCGGGCCCGTAAAACCGCTGTGAGTAATGGATTTCGTCGCGCGAGGGTTGTCGACGTCAGCACTGACCACATACCGCTGCGTGATGGCCTTGTTGATTGCGAGATGGGCAAAGGCCACCGTCTTGCTCGCCTCGTTGGGATCTAGAGCAGCCACGGCCTCCGTCAGCTCGTTCTGCTCCTCCCGAAATGGCAGCAGCAAGACATGTCGACCATCCCACTCGTGGTGAGAGACGGCGCTATGTAACGACACATACGGGGCTAGGCGTTTGATACTAAGGGCGTCAAGGGCTGTAGTCTGGTAGTCACGACGGTAGGCGAGGTCGTGGTTGCCAAGAACGATATGAACTTGCGGCACGACGTCGATGAGAAGGCTGATGAAGCGGTAACACGCAGATAGCACATGTGTCGGCTGCATTGTGCGGCTCGTCAGCAAGTCACCGCACACCACAGCCCGCCCGACCTGATTTCGCTCCGCCTCTGCAACGATCCACTGCGCTGTTTGCCGTATCCGATCCAAGTCATGATGTTTGAAGTGGAGGTCGCTGAGGAGCAGCCATCGCACCGTACCGGCTGATGGCCCTCGCATGACTAACGGTGGCTGAAAGTAGAACCAGCTGGCCACCCAAGTTCACCGAGTGATAGGAAGGTCTGGTCCTTTCTTGACAGCTGGTTACCTCGATTCACCAGCCGAAAGAATGTGAAAGGTCGCTTGGCAGGCAGAAGAGAAAGTGATCAGTAAGTTGGTGAACAAGTGGTGTTCTAAGAATTTAAACGCCTGAATCATAGTTGAGTGGGCGTTTGAACTCATGTTGGCTGGGACAGCAGAATTCGTGCATGGTCAGGCCTGTTAGCAAACAGATGATATGGGCCGAATACTCGTTTTTTGTGGGTTTGATGACGAATTCTGAGCGTTTGAATGCAGGTTGCCGGTTGAAGGCCTGCATACTGCTGGAGCAAACCATAGACATAGAATAGACGCTTACAAAGTAGAAGGTTGTAGAAAGTAGACGCTAGAGGAATAGGAAGTGTTTAACAGAGATTACAGAGGCGTCGTGGTGTTGTTTGTTACCTGGTAGTGTGCCGGTCGGTTGGCAAGCGGGGGAGCCTGGGGCAGGAGTGTTGATTTGAGAAGATCTGGCAGATCTGTAGGTACAATCCAGAAAGTTCGGGCTGAACTAGCTGCTTCTAGTGCGGTGGTCGCTCTAGGCTGGGGGCGAGCTCGTAAATGATGCTGGTGTCCGTGAAAGCGTTTCCTTGGCTGTCTCTTTTGATGGTTTAAGATCATTCAACCTGGTGTTAATGGATTAAAAGACTGGGCAACCGAAGCATGGCAGCCGAGACTGATACTCGCTCGACCAGTGATTGAGTGGCTTTCTGAAGGGGTGGCTACAGCAGTTGGTGAGCTGCTTAGACGGTTCCAATGCGGACGCTATCAGAGAATTGTACAAGAACTGGCGAGCGATTTGGTCGCGATAGAATTGATATGTTGCCAAAGGAAGGGCGAATAATGTGGCTATGCATCTTTCCGAGACAGACATAGAGGCTCACGATCTGTTATGGGCCATCACGGTGGGAAGCTCCACCGGTGCTCTCTCTTGTACACCATCGTGGTAGGCCGGCAGCTCCTGTGGCCCCCAGCCAGCGCTGTTGTAGTGTGTCCATGCTGCCTCTTTGTTATCTGCTGCGTGCTGCTCAAGAGGCGCTAGGACAGGAACGTTATCTGGTTTGGCAGCATCTGAGTTGTTACGATTCCTTTTTAGTAACCAGACGATCGCAATGCCTGACAAGCATAGAAGAGCGATTGAACCAATTACGCCCCCTACGATGGCGGCAGTGTGGTTTGGCTGGGGACTTTCATTGTTGTCTAGGGTTGGTTGGCTCTCGTCATCAGCCTGAGGGATAGCAGAGCCAGAAGTGGCTGTCGAAGCATCCGCTTGAGTAGACGTGGATGATGTTTCTGTGACTGGGGAGAGGGTCACGGTGAGAGTGGTTGAGGTCGTGCTGGATTCAGCGTTCGTCGTGAATGCCATATACCTGTCGGTGCTGGGGCCTTTCCCGCATGCGAGGTAGGTAAATGGGCCAACATTGTTGGGGAGAGTGAGAAGCGCTGTGGAACAAAACGGCGCGGAAGACTCGGAGCTGGGTCATCATGAGTGGAAGTTAGCCCACTGCAGCTTATTGGAGTTAACAGAGACCAAAAGTACGTACCAGGTAAAGGTTGTCAAACTAGGGTTTGTGAATCCGCATCCTTTTGAACATTTATGTTTGTCAACGCAGCTGCCGGCGAGTCCACAGTCAGTGGCAGAGATGACCGAGGTAGGGCAGAACCCCCAGAGGTCGTGGACAAGGTCAATGCGGCAATCGAAGCCGTTGTTGGCAGTCCGTGTTTTTGAGGCATCCCCTGTCGAAAAAAGAGTGAAGTATTTGGTGATGAGAACTGTTCCCTGCCTCCTTTGTTGGAAAAGTGTTGTTGCATTACGGGAAAACGAAAGCCGCGATGACGATGCTTGCCCGAGGACACTGGAAAGATAAAGCACGGCAAGAAGAAAAGTGGCCATGGATACAAAGAGATACAGGTATACACTGAATCAAGTAAAGGGATAATGGCAGGAAGGTGAAAACGATAAGGTAAACGAGGACATACTGTGGTAATGATGGCGCGGCCTCTTGATATAAAACCAAGAGCAGACTCGGGCATCCATCCTCCATACTAACCATCATCCACTGTTGGTCGAGACTCAACTTGATCAAGCAATGATGGGCGCAATGCCGAGTTGGCGGTTGCGTGTAACCGTTGGTGCATTTGTGATGCCCGAGCAAATCAACGAGCGTTTTGAATCCCGACAGAATGGTACTGGCGCTTAGCTGGAACAACATCCCCTGCAAGACAACATTTTCTCCTCGTTATTTTCGGATTCGGTCTCGCTTCTTGCCGAGTCACCTTTTGATCCATAATGTTGCAAACCCGAGGTGGGGTAGCTGCACAGAAGCGCCTTCCAAGTCGGTGTTGAACAGTTAACCGTACGACTGGCAGAATTATCCTCCCGTCTTTTCCTCAAAACATGATTCAGCATCACAGCCAAGTATCACGATGACTCGGCGACTGCTTCTTTTTGTTTTGCCCGCTGGCGGGTTCTTGCTTTTAGCCCTCACGCTTTGGCTCGGCCGAGAGCAGATATCGAGCCTCCCGCGCCCATCATTTTGGCGTCCCCAGAAGACGACGCAGACATTCCCACCATCTAGCTCTATGGCTGCTCCCACAGCGACACCAACTGCACAATACCAGGCCTCCAGCAGCGGTATGGCGCCCCATGCCCCTTTCCTTTGGACCTTGTACTAACCAGCTCCCTATGATTGTAGAAGTCCTGCCACAAGAAACGAAGGCTGCCTATGTCCACGCCATCATGCACCCAGAAGCCACCGTGCTTCCTCGACTACAATGCCCCGAACCAGACGCGTCTCGATACAGGTACCTCGCTGAACAGGGAGAAAATGTGACTGAACCAATCCGATACTTTATAGCACTCGATCTTCGACAGTGTGTCTCGCTTCTCCCGCGTCTTCTGGGAAGTATCGTCGAGGCCATCCGTTTCCTTGGTCCGCGAAATTGCGCCTTATCCATCATTGAGGGGAATTCTGACGATGGCACTGGGGAGGTTTTGGCTGCCCTGCGCCCTGGGCTGGATGCTCTGACGACAACTTACTACTTCAAGTCGAGTGATATCAACCCCAAGCAAGGAGACCGCATCCAGAAACTTGCTCAATTGCGCAACATGGCTCTTCAACCACTGGTGGACGAGACCGAAGCTGCCAAGTTCTCTACCCGCAACACGACTGTCGTCTTTTTGAACGATGTGGCAATTTGCTTCGAAGACATCCTTGAGCTGCTACACCAACGACGAATCCTCGGCGCCGACATGACATGCGCTATGGACTGGACCTATGTTGGCTCGGACCCCACATTCTACGACGTCTGGATAGCCCGAGGAATGAACGGCGAGTCTTTCTTTGAGATCCCACCAGACGGAAACTGGAACTCAGCTTGGAATCTCTTCTGGAACAACCCAAGCACCCAGCAGCGTTTCTCGGCGCACCAGCCTTTTCAGGTCTTCTCTTGCTGGAACGGAGCCGCAGTTTTTACAGCAACACCCATCATGGATCGGACTATCTCCTTTCGAGCCCACAGGGAGGGGGAGTGTCTTCAAGGAGAGCCACAGTTGTTATGCAAAGATATGTGGTTTCATGGATACGGAAAGATTGCTGTAGTGCCTAGTGTCAATCTAGAGTACTCGAACGAAAACGGGAAACGTATCAAGGAGGCAAAGGGCTATGTATCCCGCTGGGTCAGCACACCTGGACACAAGGATGAGCTGATCGAGTGGCAGCTTGAGCCACCAAAGAAGGTCAAATGTATACCGAATTACGGCAGTCAGTTCTTTGAGGCTTGGAATCTAACGCAGCCTGGAATTTGAGAATCTCTGTATGGACGATCATCACTCGTGGTACCATGCTCGGGCTGGGCCCATCGGCATAACCCTCGCACGGCATAGGTTGAGCAAAGGCCTACCTCCCTGACGTTTTCGAAACCACAAAGATTTCTGCCAGAGAAAGCAAAGGACTGAGGCTTCCCCGCATCTTCCAGGCATCTTGACCTGGCTGGCTGATGAACAGCATCTCCCTTTCTCGTCGGGGTTAGGGTTGACCGTGCCGACTTGTCAACAGGCCGAAGCGTATCGACGAATACGAGGTTCAGCATTTGGCCACTCGGCGACGGGGGCTTGTACGAATTCTCGCCAGGTCTGAATGGGGCGACATGCTCACAAATCTGACTCATCAAAAAACCAGATAAAGTCTGGACATCAGAAGGCCAAGACTAGATCTCTTGGCAGGGCCGTTAGCACGAGACCTTTTGCCTGCGAGGTTCGTGTTTGCGGGTCTGAGACGGGCTCAGTGCAACATGATGCGGCTCGTTGATTCGCCAAAATGCTTGAAATTATCAGGGACGTTGGTTCAAGGCAACAGCTAGCACAATCCCTGCACTGCCACCGTGGGCGAGGGTCCAATTTAAACATCAGGTTCCTTTTGAACTCATGGATCCCCACGTTGCGACATCTTGAATCTCACCATCTTCAGTTTTGCGCTCACAACGCAGACATGGCCGAAACAACGACAACGACCACGGCCGCTCCGGCACCGGAATCGGCACCAACACCGACACCGGCACCAGCTCCAGCAACAGCACCGGCACCAGCACCACCCCCGGCGAGGGGACCACCTGCCCCTGGCGTCCAATTTGTGGCTGCTCCGGCCAACCTGCCGCCAAAATATGTGTCGCCAAGATCCTACTGGGTCACCAAGCTGGTGGGAAGGACATTTTCAATCATCTGCAGCATCGTCGCCATAGGACTCGGGGCTGGGTTGATGGCCGACAGCAGAATTGATGGGATCTATGCCCTCTTTATTGTACCATCGGTGAGTTGGCTACCACTGAGTCTCATACACGCCGACATGCGCTGACTAGGTTGACTTTTGTCTTGCCAGGCCGCTGTCTGCATCGCTTGGGACATTGCCGAGATCACCTGCATCTTGAAGCGCGGGGGAAGAGAGGCATCCATCCTGGCGCCATTGTTGGCGTCGACCTGATCCTTTGGCTTGGTCTGGTCTTCCTCACCCTTTTGTGCGTTGCATTCTCGACCAGAAGCGCAAGGTATCACATCAATGGGTATTCCAATTATTATGACTCTTGGAGTGGGACAAGGTCCCCCTCCATCGACCTCGACACGCCAGAGTATCAGGCTTTGCTGAAGAAGATCAAGGGGCTTTCAGAGGCCCTGAGTGCGTTCTTCTGCTTCTTGACGTAAGTTGACTGGCCCCTTTGTTTTGTGTATCAGGGATAGATCAATTCTGACAAGAGACCTATACAGACTGACGCATTTTGGTCTTTTTGTCATTGGGTGTGTTGAGACAAACATTCGTAACCGGCAGCCGAGGATGGTTTATGTGATGGCGCCCACATACGGATACCCTACTGCTCCGCCTCCTGGAGTGTTGCCAGCGCCATATGGGGCTCCGATGATGGCGGTACATCCACAGCCGGTACCAATGATGCCGATGCAGCCTGGTCCTGTGCACACCGGGGAGCCGAAGCCGCCTGTCGTGCAAGGGTCTGAGAGATATGCTTAAGAGGATTTTTGTTTGACTTATACCCCTCATTAGATTAATCGTAATACGGTATTTAGTGGCGTCGTTGAGCTTGTTGCGTGTTGAAATAGATCGATCCACTTCAACTTTCTGGTTCCCTGCCGGTTGCTGGGCACTTGGTTTGTTTGGTGGGCTTTAACGGTTACGCCTCTGACGTGAGGGGCGCCTCTTGAGTTGGGTAGAGCGGATATGGGCCGTTCGTGTGAGAACAATGGCGGAAATGCGCTCCTACGGCCTGATTTAGAGTTGTCTCTTCGGGTAACCGCAATGCCACGCCCACGGAAGTATAAACCTGAAACTTCTTCCGGAAAATGTGTCTCGGCTTCGAACTTGACCACGGCAAACAACCCTCCATCTTGCCCGGCAGTTACGAAGACTATCCAGTCGACAAAGGAGGGGCAACATCCACGGCCAACATAACCCACCACCACCAGCGACACCTCACTGTTCAAAAGAGGAAAACGATGACAATGCCCAAAACAACACCAAACAACAACCCACCTCGTTACTCCCCGACCCCGCCGCCCGAGCAGCCAGAGAAGTTATCGTCAACCACCTCTCCAGGCTCTCCCCCCAAGCCTACCAGCAGCCGCACCGCCCGCTCGGCGGTTAAATCCCTTCGGAAATCCACCACCGCTCTTCTCTCCTCCCTCCAGGCACCTCTCTCCCCAGCCCAAAAAGCAGAGTTTGATGCCTTCCTATCCGACATGAACAACGAACTGCAGTCCCGAATTGGGGTTATCGCCGCGAGGGAAGAAGCTGAACGTGCCGCGATTAAGGCGCTAGAAAGGGAGATTGAAGCGGACGCGAGGTATAGAGCGTCAGTGGCGGTGTTTGCCAAGACGGGGTCACGGAATTGGTTTAAGAGGAGGAGTGCGAAGAAGAGGATTTTGGGGAGGATTTATTGTGGGACGCCGGGGGGGAATGGGGGTGATGATGAGGGGGATGGGGAGCGGAAAGGGGTTGATCCGAGGGTGTTGGAGATTAAAGGGCGGAGGGTGATGTTGGGGGAGTTGAAGAGGGAGAGGAGGGAGGTGGGGGAGGGGGTGCTGAGACGGGTGGATGGGAGGATTAGGGGGATGCATTTGGGGGAAACCGGGGGGGAAGGGGGGAGGTAGAATGGGGTGGGGTGTGGATACAAACTGGTATTGTAGGTTAGCAAGCTAGCATAATAAACCAGGTGAAATATGGTGGTCGAAATGATGGATGGGTTTTCTTGAAGTGATGAATAGGCCTTGGAAGATAGGTAGTTGGTGGGTTTGACGAGATCGTTGATAGACCCTGCTGTTTTCCTTCCGGGTATAGCTAGGATCACGCTCTGTTTCTTGAGTCGTTGACTTAACAAGGCCAGACTATGTGTTGCCCACCACTTCGCTTGCATTTGTTGGACAGTGATCTCTAGAGGTGGAAAATATAGGCTAGAGACTTCATGAATACTCGCCAAGACTGTGGGTACCAACATGAATGGGCCCTCATGGAGTATTATTAAGAAGTCACTTCAACTAGCATTCGGTTGCTGGCTCGACGTGTATAATCCAAGCGGCTTTTCAAACTTTGGACCGATTGACCTGTAGCTTTTTGTTAATCCAAGCTTCTCTTAGAACCAATTGAAACTTCTCTCAAACTCAATTCAAGCTTCTTTTAGACATAATCCAAGCATGGCGCCGAACCAAGCTACACGTCTGGTAAGGTAATTGACCCGTAGACATGGTAGGATGCTAAGGCATCTACTCTAATTTTGTTGGTGTTGCGTTGTATGCCATAACTTTGTTTTCTTGGCTAACAGTTCAATGTTGCTGGTAGTAGTTTTGGCAGATGAGGAAAGAATGGGTTCATAAATTACGATAGGCTGGTAAAGCCGATGCTAGTACGCGTTCTGGTCGTATTATCGTACCTGATTTCGGGATTCGACACGGGATTTCCTTCAGTGCATGAAATGAGGGCATTCAGACATTTGAACCATGTGAGTCAGCTGGCCGTCTTAGCCGCCCCCCACCAATCACCATTTTCCGCCAAGACTGTTGTGTCGTACGGATATCGAACGCGCCTCGCTCAATAGCGCTCCAACCAAGGCTTGGCGGCGTATCTCGGCACCCTTGGTCAGGTACCGATCTCATCAGGAATGGTAGCGGACCAGGGTTCGATTCATCCATACAATCACAACAACCCCATTCCTGTTCGTCTTTTCCTCCCCACCTGATCTCACCTCTCCCTTCCATCAGCCTCAAAATACCATCAGGTTCCACGACTAGACAAAATGGCAACCCCAACCTACCCCATAACGCGCTTCACACCAGCGGCAACATGCGGCATCGGCAGAGATATCTACGCTGTGCAAAAAACATGTTTCATGTACGCTGGGAACCCCCCCAGCACTCTCGTCGTCCACCCAACCTGGCTACCCGAATGCACCGCCATCCAGCTCGGGGATCCATACGATAAGCTCAATCCCGACTGCTACGCCCGCTGGTCGTTTCGGCCCGGAGGCACCACGACCGTCTCCTACGCGCCCTGTCCCGTGAGTTACACCGTCGCCAGCTCCGCCACTTACCACCCATTTTGGCGGGGCGAGGACGACCGCAACAGGCAAACTGCTATCGACGTTGTCGGGAAGCAGGTCTATTGCTGCCCGGAAGGAGACGTCAAGTTTACTCATGATGAGAATGGGGAACAATTCAAGACAAGAACTGCGGTGCATGAGGGGACGACGTACTCTGGGGATGCGTTCTTGCTTCCGGCTTGTAGGGGGACGATGAGGGGGGGTAGGAGGACAGTTACGGTGATTGACTACAAAGATACTATGGGGTGGGAGAGAAGGAGAGACGGAGCTGTGCGGACGGAGGTGTGGGAGGGGAACAAGGAGGTGTGGGCGGCTGCGGAGAGTTATGCCGCGACGGTCTTTGCGGATGGGCATACTTGCTATGGGAACATGAATTGTACACAGTATTGGCTGGAGAGCTACACATCGCCGGTATATGTGCCGACAACGGTTGAAGAGACTGAAGTGGTCACGACGAGTGTTGAAGAAACCGATGTGGTTACAAGCGATGGACCGGTTCCTGTTCCTTCTACGGGGCTAGGAACTGGGGGCCTCACGCCTACGCCTACACAGAGTGGTCTGGCGCCCGCTTCGACGAACGGAGCAGGAGCAAGAAGGGTTTACCTGAGAGCTGGGTTATTGGCCGCTTTAACTGGGGCTGTTGTCAGTCTGCTTGTGTAAATAGCACAGTTGAAAGTGCAATATTCAGCGTCATCAGGATACCTGTTGCTAGAGTGAAGTTCATTGAAGCAAAGCATGAGGACCCAGTCGATATAAAACTTGTTGGTAATCATGACATGGAAAGGCACTCGCTCAAATAGTCTTCTGAGGGCTTCCGGACACAAAGCTTTAATTCAAACTTTGTAGGCTTTGCTTTTCGCACGTGGAAGGACGAGTGCTTTCGCGTTCTCGCGACTGAAAAGCTGTCTCGCACTTTTCCATAGATCATTCTATTTGGAACCTCGCAATTTATGGATTAACTTCTCATATTATTTTACCCCTATTCGTACAATACTAGCTAGGTACTTGTCTATAACGTGGCCGTCGAGGCACCACCGAGATTTACCAGTCAGCCTCAAATTTTGTCCCCATGCTAGACTCCAGAGATCCCTTCTGTGAAGACTGATCCTCGCTAGAAGCGTCTGAGGTCCCCTCACACTCCTCACCCAGGCGGTGCTCTGGTTCCTTCCCGTCCCTTTGCCATTAAGTTCCTCCCCGCCAACATCAAAAGATCCTTCTTCAAGTGCCAAAACGCCAGTGCAAGCGAATCCTTGGGTTTTATGCTGCAGGGCCTCGCCCGTCAGATCCTCGGCATCATTCCGATAGAACAACCAGTTACGGTTCGTGTATGGTTGGACCTCGTTCACGAAATCAGAATGCTCCGAACTGAATAGTTCATGAACAAAGTCGAGGGCGTTAGGCCCTGTGTGATCAATGAATGGGGAACCATCGCTATGCTCCCAAATCGCCAAGCGAGCATTCTTGTCGCCGGGCAGGGTATCCTGGGATTGTCGTCTGGAACCGTCTCGCTTCATGCTAGTGATTCAAGAATGGTTTGACTAAGGTACCGTACCTGACCACGTTGTGGACAAAAAAAATAAACACTGCTAGGTATATAAAACAAAGGTCTTAACAGATAGTGAATAGGCCTTTAAAGATAGTCGAAAGGTTTTAAGAGTAATTAATAGGCATCCCAATTACATCCAAACGCCTATTAAATCATCTTCAAGACGGATCGACTATCTTCTACCGCCTTATTACTATCTTTAAAGGCCTTTGTCTTAAGTCAGAGTTTATATGCTTTTGTTTATGATGTGCTGACCTACCTAGTGACGAAATAAATACAATCATGAGCAATTTTATGCGAGCTACAATTCCAGCGTGGAATGATTTGACACGTGTGGATAGGGGATACATATTAAAGGCTGAGGCAAAGTCTAACCGAAGCTGGGATAGGAAACGATAAAGCTGGGATTAAAAAGCGATCGAAGCTTGGATTACATACTGCTAGAACTTGTTCAGGCAGGAATGACACTGCATCAAAGTTTCTTGGGGATAAGATCTCGTTGGTACCTTAACCTGAAATCTCTATGGTTGATAACTACCTACATTTCTCTCTACATGACAGTTTGCAACCCAAGTATGAGACTCCTCGACTGTCTCACACTCTTCCAAGACAATGACCTCATTTGAACCATCCTCCCAGTCATGTACCTGCCACGGAAAATGGCGGAAAGGCGTACAGTGACGGGGAGGATGGTTCACACGAGACCTCGCGTTCTCGTCTAAGGCTCCCTCCAGTTGAACACTGGTATCCGTCTGCGCGAATATTCCGACACCGCTGACATCTCCATTTGGCCACGGAGAGGCCACATGTTGTGCTCCGGTGCAATGATATTTCCCGGGGCCAATCCATATCACGGCACCGGAGTACAACATGTGGCCTTTCCATGGCCAAATGTCAGAATAACCAAGGGGACAACCAACCGCCTGCAATGATGCAGCTTGTGTCGAAACATTCGCGCTCGTTGACACCCAAGAGAGCCAAAGACGAGTACGCGTGGTTGCCCCCTATCCCGTCAGACCATTTGGTCGACTCACTCCTTCATGTTTGCCTGCTTCCTCCAATAACTTATTTCCTCCATTCGCCATTTCCCCTTATACCGTTATAAACCTTCAGCCTCTCCATGAGCCGTCTTGAGGTGCCGCCTGTAGTTGTCCTTCCTCGTGAACCCTTTCCTACACCACTGGCACTGGATTGTCCTCTTGCCACCATGCTTGACTGTCTGAAGATGTCTGCTGAGATCCAATCGAAGGCTGAACCGCTTGCCACAACCATGAACCGGACACTCGTACCGCTTGCTGTGGTATCTCTTGTGTTGTTTCGCGGTAGAAATGCATTTGGAGCAATCAGGTCCTTGGTTGTCACATGGCTGCTCAGGGGCCCCTGTTGGCGATACTGTTGACCGACAATTGGTAGCATCTTGCTTGCTCAGTGTTGATGAGGAGACAGAGAGTGAGACGCATGGCGACGATGATGTTGACTTGTCGCTCACGTCAAAACCCTGGTCGAGCGAAAAGGCCAGATCCGAAAGTTGAGGAAACGGGATGGCCAGATCAATGTTATCGAGGCTTGTCCAATCGGGCATGTGGCCTACCACCGCGTTTGCTGAATCAGTGGCAGCTGGTAGCATCTGGTGTTCGATCATGCGCCATGGTTCCAAGGATTGAGGTGATAACTCGTCGCAGTGATTCCAGGCTGCAAGGTCCACCACCGTGGCTGGAAGTTCAGGCTCAAGCGGCGGGAATAGGCTCGCATGAACGTCGATATGCCCTCCAATTCCTTCCACACCCCATCCGCTCTCCTCATCCAATGTGCCTAACCCAGGGCCACCCTCAATCCACCCCTCTCCCAAGCGACCTGGAAGGGAGAAATCTTCACGGAGAGGCTGCAAGCCAGACGATGCATGGAAATCCAAGGGTCCCGGAAGCAAGAATGCACCAGCATCGTTCCAACCACAGGCCTCGCCTTGAAGAAACTCCGCGACTTGATCACTACTCCATCGCTGCGAGATTTGTTGGACGCGGGGACTCGGCGCGTCCCCGCCGGCGCGGGATTAATTCACTTCACAAGCTACCTACCGAACATCTGGTCAGTACATGTTTTTCGACTGTATCAACAGGAAGCACAGGAACATACCCTTATATAGACCAATCGGTCAATCCTTCAGACCCCAAAGGGCCTAATGTTGTGTCCAAGGACGTCGAGGGGTCTTGTCTGTCCCATTTACGTGCTGGTGGGACAGACTGCAGATTTAAGTACAAGACTCCCTCTGTCGGCCCCTCTGTCGGGAGCACGTGTCTCGTCGGGCATTGGGTGCGTATCTAATCTATCCGAGAGGCATAGCCCGTACAGCTGGCATGCATAGATGCCTCTTCATGTAAGTCCTCATTGGCTTTCCCATGCATGATGCCTCTTCTTGGGCGTTTAACCCCCAATTAAATTATGCCTGCTTCTTGGGGGCGGCAACGTCTGTGTCTGACTGGACAGCAACAACAGCACTGAATGCAAAGATGCCTCTGACATCTCGGCAGGAGGCATCATCGCCAAGCAAAGAGGCATTGTTTTCAAATTCTAATGCATTTTTCCTCTTGCTAGGTGCAAAAAAAAAAAAAAAAAAAAAAAAAAGAAGATAATCGCAATGGTTAATCAACACACTAAACACATGGTGGACAGCACAAGTGATGACGTCATATTTCCTCTTCGTCATTGATCTGCTGCCGGGAGGAAGGGCAAGTGGACCCCTTTTGGCAAGGCACTACTTCCATCATCTCTTTCACTGGCGCGTCATGCATTCTCTTTAAACACAAGTCATTAATCTCTTGTTGTCGACTTCTCTCACCTATCACACAGACCCAAACAACACACACAACACACAATAACTACACCCTTGACAACGAGCACCACAATGACGCCAGCCAGATCTCTTACCACCCTCTCTGGGACACTCAGATACCGTCTCCCACGGACATCGATCCTCCCCGCCTGCCGACACCAAATCCGCTATGTCAACACCGAGGGTGAAGAGCTAGGCGGAGTACAAGGTTCAGAGCCTCCCAGCCCAAAACGCAATCCAGTCAATTGGTTTGTCATTCCATTTCCATTTCATCATCATCTCCAATCTCTAACACGGAGTCGCAGGAGAGCCGGAACGATCACGGGCGTCGGGGTAGGAATTGCTTGCGGGTGGATGCTGTGGGCCAAGAACAAGGAAAAGTCATAGGCAATTACTCAAACGCCTTGAGAAGCGTGTATTCCGTTCGTTCGTCGCTGTCATGAGTAGCCTCGAGGTTCAGCTCCCCTGAATATTCCAGCTGAGATTGTAATTAGTCCTTGAGACATAATCAACAAAAAGAACCATGTTTCTTACCATGCAAAGATACTGCTTTTCCCCTGGTGTCCCGACTGGTGTTTGCATCGCCGGGTGGTGAGGGCGAGTTTGGTCAACTTTGAACAATGTCGACCTGACAGAGCCCAAAGCTCCCTTGTCTTTGATTCCCAACCTAGCGAGGGCTACTTTGTGTATCGAACTTGGGTCTCCGCCTTGCTCTTCTTGTGTGAGGTTGAAACTACTTAGTAACATCCTCGATGCAACACCTCTCCCATCAGTAGCCATCCCAAGCTGCGCTGTGTCAACAATCTCGTAAAACGACGTCGCAAACTCGGCAACGTCAAAGATGCTGGTGTTATCCCCAGGCAATATCTCGCTGTGAAGTGGGATCTTCCAGAACTGACAGCCCTCTTCGTGCAGCCAGCCCATATCCGGTAGATTATAAATGGCAAGAAACGGCATCGACCCTTCGTCACGGTCCTCAGCATCTGTGACATGATATCGTGTTGCAGACTTGACATGGCCGGTGCCCAGGACATCGGGAATGTGGACATCTTCGTACCACTTTTGGAAGACAATAGGGGTGAGAAGTGGAGACGAGGGGCGGGATCGCACAGCAATAATGCCTGGTTTGAACACCATGTTGTTGTTTTTGTTGCTAATGAAAGAACAATTTTGCACATGGTCTCTTGCTCACAGGAGGGGGATGACAGGCAGTGGACTTCCCCTTCCAAAGTCCGACGGACAGGCGTAGGTAGGGTGTCACAAGCCTGTAAGCTTGTACCTAAGATAGGGTCAATTTGATGTGTCTAATTGAACAGGGCATGGTAAACAATGGGTATCTCTACCAAACTTCTTTGTGTGGTTTCCGGATGCATCGCGCTACCATGGCAGCTCTTTGCAAGGAACCCTTCTTTGTGCTGACTGGTCAGAATATAGACTACCTAATCATATCACGATACATTCTCCCTTGTAGAATAGTACAAACTAGGTATCTACGAACAGTCCATGTGTCACGGTGTCGGCCAAGATTGAAATCACGACTTCACAACATGCAGCAACCAAATCCATGGGCCAATTGGCGCCAACAGCCTGGGCCTCAGCAGTTCCAGCAGGGCCAAGGGGCTCAGCCTGGACAACCACAACAACAACAACAACAACAACAACAACAACAACAACAATGGGCTCAACAGGGCCAGATGTTTGGGCAGCCCCAACAATTTATCCAACAGCCTCAGCAATTCTTTCCACAAATTCCACAGAATCCGCAATTTTTGCCACAGTTTCAACAGAATCCGCAATTCGGCCAACCATTTCAACAGCCTGGGCAATTTCCCGGCATGCCACAAATGCAATTCATCCAGCCAGGTATAGTTCCTGTACCGGGGCCAGGCATGATGCCAGTGATGCCAGGCATGATTCCTCCAGGTGCATTTGTTCAATTTGCCCAACCTCCAGTATTCCAGCCGCCCCCTCCGCCTCCAATACCAGTAGGGGGCATGGCGGCCCAGTATACCGGCTACCCAATGACGCCAGAAGTGAAGCAAAAGTATCGTTGGGGGTTCCGTGAATTCCGCCAGTACGGTCAGACCGTCAAGATTAGCGAAATCGAACTCCCAGATTACGCCAAAGACATGCCCGAAACCATCCAGTGGCCGGCGATGTATCAGGGGCCGACCGCCTCGACAAGGTATCCGAGCGCTCCCCAATGGACCAAGTTGAAAAAGATATTTGGCGGTGCCTTCTTCCCGGGAGGGACACCAGAGAAGTTCTCCACCCACGCCTTGGCACCGCAGGCTCGACAGAACCTGAGAGACTATCTCGAGAAGTACTACAACTTAAAGTATAGGTGCGTGCTCGGATGGGGTGGGAACGGGTTAGCTTGCCTCTTTCGCCATAAAAGGCCAGACGGGACAAACGAAGATGTCGTGGTCAAGACGGCTTTGAGGCAGAACCGTTCTCAGGACATGTTATTAGAAGCGGAGTTTCAGTCAAAGTTCTCTGGGGGGGAGCATATTGTTCAGCTCGAAGACTTGGACTTGTACGAACAACCCGGTGTTCAGCCTCCTCCACCTGGCCAGCCGATACCAGGTAGCCAAGACCCGCCGCCGCCCCATGTGATTTTGTTGGAGTATCTCGAGAATGGCAGTCTGGCCCAGTTGATATCCAATATGCATGAGAAGAAGCTCACAGCTCCCAACTGGTTCTTGTGGCATATGTGGCAATGCAGTAAGTTCAGCGTGCCCCGGCCCTGACTTGACTTGCCACGACGGCTAACAAACATCATAGTGTTGAGGGCGCTGCTTGAATTTGAATACCCCCCCGACCACTACCCGTATGACGAGGCAGGTCTCATTCCTATGGAGCTCACGGAAAGGCCCGGTGATAACAACGTTCATTTCGACATTGACCCATCCAATTGTACGTACCTAGAGAAACAAACTCAGGGCGATAATCGAATATTGGCTTTGCTAACCTTGTGCATTTAGACATTATCGGCGACCGGATGGAGGGCTACAGCGACGATGCTCACGACCTCGTCCCCATCCTCAAGATGTCCGACTTTGGTCTATCCGTCCAAATAGATGATGCACAACGTAAAAATCCGTAGGTAGTTCCAAAAGCAACATGTAATGAGCACTGCCGCTGATCCTATGATTTTTTATTTCAGGCAAATGATGTGGACTTATAGGTGGTATGGAAAAACACATTTCTATATGCCTGAACAGTTCACCGAAGAATGGGACTACATCCCTCAAATACCCGCGGAGCTGCCAATTGTCTGGGCAGCGGGCCAGTATACTTGGAAATCCAATCTTTGGCAGGCTGCTCTTGTAAGTCAACCATCGAACGCCACCTCCCTTCAACCTCACCAGTGCCGGGAACTAACCTGTTCTTCACAAATCAGTCGATGGTGTGTCTCATCACGGGGAGATATCCCCAAATACCACCCCATCCCATACAACTTCCCTTCACACGACACATGAGCGGAGTAGCAGATGACGGGACCCCAGAGCCGATGATAGATATGTGGTGTTACGGCGCTTATGTCCTGACTCTGCCAGATTACATTGACCCTCGCTTGTTATCTGCGATAGCGCGCTGTATGCTAGAAGACGTAAATTTGCGCCCAAGTCTCAAGGAGCTGTTGGAGGACGCAATAGAGAAGTGCGAAGAATACAAAGACATGGGAGACGAGGAGGGCAACCACGACGAACCGGGCTGGCCTCAAGATTGGACCAAGGTGGATTGGAAAGACCAAGACTGGTGGACCGATATTCAACTCCAAAGCTGGATCGAGGAGGCCATCTACACGCCGGTTCCACCAGGCCCCCCGCCTCCACCAATTCCTGCGGGTCTTGGGCCGCCCCCTCCGCCCCCGGATCCAGCCCAGGCAGCTGCGGCAGCAAAAAGGGCAAAGGATAAAGAAGACTACAAACGTCAAAAGCAGTACAAGGCGTGGCTGGCCACCAGGACCGCTGCATACCAACAACATATAACATCGCTCTCCCAAGACCAGTACCTTGCGAAATTCAAAGAGTGGCTCCAAAACCGGGAGGAAGAAGAGTGTCAGGAGCAGTACCTCAAGGACGCCATCAAGCTCAAGACCTACGAAGACGAATGGAAGGCGCATCAGTTCATAAAACCGCAACCCCAGCCACCAGGGCCATATTGGGCCTGGATGGATAGAGAGGACGACATCCGGCGGAAATACCCTTTCTACGGGAGGGACGACTACGTGACCTTCTTGAGGGCAGAGGTCATAAACTACCGGACGAAAGAATTCACCGAGCTTGTCAAACAGCAAGGCGCAAAAGCCCAAGCCTGGGTTCAACGCCAAGTCCAGCGGGCGCAAGCGGCAGGACAAGTGCTGAGTATCGCGCAGGTCCAAGCACTGCAGCGACAGGCCCAATCCCACCCAATCCAAATCCCACCCCCAGACACCCCCATCAAGAAGCGCATTCGACGGCTGCAGCAGGAGCTCTGGGGCGCGACCTGGCATCACGGGTTGCTGATGGGCCAAGTACCTCTACCAGCCAACACATTTGTCCCACCAACGGGCATGGTCCCAGCACAGTACACCGGGCCCGCGGTAGCTACTCAAAGCCCTGCCTTCACTCCCTGGAAGTCTCCTACTCCCGATCCTCCTCCTGCTCCCCCAGCTGCTGCTCCACCACCACCACCACCACCCGCCAACGCCCCCGTTCCTCCCCAGCAACAACCCCAACCCCAACCCCAACCCCAGCAACAACCCCAACCCCAGCAGCAACAGCAACCCCCACAACAAGCAGCCTTCAACCTCCAAGCCAACCTCCTCTTCGGCCCCGGCTTAGCCCAAGTACATGCAGCAGCCGCCGCCAACCCCAACCCCTTCCAATTCGCAGGCGCCCAACCACCCCCCCAACCCCAACAGCAACCCCCTCCCCCACCAGCCCCAAGACTCCAACCCCAACAACCCCAACCCCAACCAGGCCAAAAACGCAAAGTCGATGCCCGCTCCCCCGGAGCCAAAGCTGCCGCCGGCGCCAAGAAGTTGAGAGCAGTCGCCAACGCCCAGCTGAATCAACTCCAGGGAGTGAGGAACAATCTGGCGCAGCAGGCGCAGCAGGCCCAGTTGAATCAAGCCGCGCAGCAGCAGCAGGCGAATCAGCAACAGCAGCAGGTTCAGGGCGGGGGGGCGGCGGCTGGGGGTGCTGCTGGGGCGGGGTTGGCGAAGGCGCAGACGGATGGGGCGGGGGATGAGAGGAGTGCTAGTACTAGTCCGATGGATTTGGATTCTCCTTGAGTGTTGGGGGGTGTCTTGGGAAAAGGTGGGGAAGAGGGTGGGATTTTGTGTGATTCATGGTTTATAGTTGGGGATGGGTATATAGGCGTTTTATTGAACATGGGGAAAATGAATGCTGAATCATTGTGTGTTAATATAGGCGCGCATATTCGCGGTTTACTAGGTATGTGTGAATTTACTTGACATACTATATATGTCCTGGTATAGATAGCCTGTAGTTAACACTGGACTTTCAAGTTACTTTTGTGGAAAAACGGGTCCACTGGTGATCAGGGGTAATCAGGGGGTAAGATACCTAGGGGGCGCATATCTCGACCCCTAACCCTCTCATTTCTTAACTCTCAAGTGTCACGATATCCCGTCTGCCGCTCAAAAAAGCCACGCCAATCAGAGCAAGTATCAATTCCTTGGCTGCTGGTGCCTTGCATCTACCCATTCACCATCCCTCTGCTGCTCGTGTATCTGCATTCAATATTGACACTAGCCAGTTTTGTCGCTGTCAGGCTTTGATCGATCATGCGAGTCTGTTTTTGCCCGACCCAATACCTATTTAGTGATCCCGAAAGTTCTTGGCCCGGTGATGAAAGGCTCATTGCAAGGTGAATGAGCAAGACACAACAGCCTGGTGAGGGGCTTCGACCTCACCTATTCCGCACGTTCTCTCTTCTCCGCAGCTTCACAACAGGCTGTTTCCGCACATCGCAAAAGCTGGGCGGGGTCAGTTTTCTACTACCTGCTGTGCAACCGTCAGAGGCTGCAAATCGGAATCATTTCGTTTCATCTTTAGTCAATGCAATGCGCCTCCTAGTCACCAACTCCGCGACCGGAGACAAACGACCCCTCCGCCTGGCAACACACGAATATATTGGTTCTCCCTCCACTGTTCCCCCCTACGCGATCCTGTCTCACACCTGGGACCCGGCTTCCGAAGTCACGTTTCAAGAGCTCGCGCTCTTCTCCCACCATGTTGCGTTTTCACCGCTGTCGCGACAGGCCATCTCTGCCATCTTGGTTATCTTTATCAGCGGCCTATACTTACTGAGTTCATACTCGCTCGGTCAGGTCCCAGTCTCCATGCCATCGGCATATGCTCTCATATTTTTGTCTGTCTCTTACCTCGCAATTAACATCCATTCTCCGTCAGGCGGTCAGGTCCTCCTGAAGCAGAAACAACCCGGCTACTCCAAAATCGAAAAGACCTTCCTCCTGGCCCGCAAGCACGGCCTGCAGCATGCCTGGGTAGACACGTGCTGCATCGACAAGACCTCCTCCGCCGAGCTCGCCGAAGCGATCAACTCCATGTACGCCTGGTACGCCCGCGCCACGGTGTGCTTCGTCTACCTCTCAGATCTGGACCCTGTTGCAGCCCAAAACAACCTGGAGGAAGCCCTCCCCAAATGCAGGTGGTTCACCAGGGGGTGGACCCTCCAAGAACTGATCGCCCCGAAGCACGTCATCTTTTTCGACAAGGCGTGGAACGAGCGCGGCACCAAGGCTGGCTTGAGTGGGCTGCTTTCGAACATTACGGGTATACCGGAGGAGTTGCTCAAGGGGGAGACGAGCTTGGAGCATTACTCCGTTGCCAGACGGATGAGCTGGGCTTCGAGGAGGGAGACAACGAGGGAGGAGGATACGGCGTACTGCCTGCTGGGAATCTTCAACGTGAACATGTCGCTGATTTACGGGGAGGGGATGAATGCGTTTCACCGGCTGCAAAAGGTCATTTTGGAGGAGACGGCGGATCGGAGCCTGTTTGTTTGGACGGATGACGACGATGAGAACGATGGCAGCCACAAGCTGTGGTCTCCTGTCCTGGCGGAGTCCCCGCGGCCGTTTAAGTGTGCCGGGAATGTCAATGTCACTTTGGCGGACTCGATAAACCGAAATCTGAGCATCGGGCCAAGGGGGATTCAGGTCCAAGTCTGTCTGATATACGTGCCTGAAAAGATCGAAGAGGACGATGGAAACAAGTGCATCCTGGATGTTTTCTCCAAGATTGATAACGTCTCTATCGGGGTGTTCATCCGCAAAGTTTCCGGCGGTCGGTATGTCAGGTACAAACCTTGGAAGCTGGCAAAGATCGGGGAAGGTTTTTCCTATCAGCCGTGGCAAGATACGAACACGACTTTTGTCGATACCGTCCTGTTGGCCACAAAGCTCCCAGCCGAGTTTCCCTTTTTCGATGGCTTCGATCCGATTCTCGGCAACAGGCATAGCGCACTGAAGCTGAGATTGGGCCCGTCAACGCCCGAGTTCTCCGCCGACCAGTGTCGAGCCCTTCCTAGATCACACTGGGATATGCATGACAACATCTTCTTCTGCGCGAACCAAGTGAGCAAGGCATGGTGTGCTTTCTTCCTTCATGGGCAGCTGGCCGACACCGAGACGACGTGCATACCCGTGAACCTGTTCCTGGCGTGTATTCGTTGGAATATCAAGCAATCCTTCGTCATTCTCGGCAGTTTAGAAGACTTGGAGCCGGAGACCAGGGTGTTCCTCGAGTACCAGCTGGACAAGCTCGAGTTTGAGAGCTGTCGCAAGGCCGAGACAATCATCATGAGTGTGTTTGATGGAAAGTTGAACGGCTCCACAACGATACTCCAAACATCGGTTGTCGATAAAAGCCAGATCCCAATCTCCAATGACCAAAGGGCGTTGTTGCATGCAGGGAGGGCTTTCCAGACGAATGGACCAGCTACCTCGTCTGCCGGATGGCATTATCGAGTTCCTTCAGATCGAGAGAGGGTTCGAGTCGAAGTAAGCGTGGAGCTGGTGGAGGAGGAGGATCGTAACATTTGTGTCAATCCGGTGACAGTATTAGATCTTCGATTGAAGTTGCTCAGATAATGGCGGGCAATTCAGAAGGAGAAAGTTGCATTGCTCGTGACAAGTCTGGGTTTGGAGCAGGAAGTGGACCATATGCTGACGCTGTCTAAGATCTGGAACCTTGCTTCTGGTGGTTTCCAGGGACTGCGTCCTGCACTCATCACAATCCAAGCGCATCGCATCAAGTGTTGCTTCACAATGGCGAATTTATGTCATTGGTTATCTACGAGTGGCTGTACACTCGCCATTGTGAAACAACGCTTGGTGCGATGCGCTTTGGTGGTGTGGGTTGTAGTGCGGGGAGAACCACTACTGGCTAAATCCTTCTACCACCAATGTTGATATCACATTGTCAATCAAGGTGCATGCCGTGCCGAGTTTGTTGGTAGTTATAGGACTTTGGAGACGGGACAATCATCGGTTGCTTCCGTTTATAAAAGCTCTCGAACTTGTTTAAGAATACCCACCATAGAATCACAAATACAGATTTAACGCAGGGCAGTCTTCTCTCTTCTTCATCCGTGGGACCCAATCTCCATACGAAGACCTTGCCCAGATATCGAAGTTACCTCCTTAAAGCAATATGCAGTGGAAATATCTGGGTAGCCTAGCCACTCTCGGCCTATCCCTGGCTGCTCAAAAAGAATACCGCCCAGCATCCCTCAAGATGTCCTGCTCCCAGTTGGTGCGAGACCGCATCGATCCGTAAGCCTCAATCCCCATGAACAAACCCGCCCATCCTAACATTTTCCCGACACTAGTTTGGTCAGCCCAGGAGTCCTCGGCTCAAACCACGTCCACCAAATCGTCGGCGGCAACGCCTTCAACACCACCATGTCCCCCTCCTCCTCCCCAGCCACCCTCTCCACCTGCACCACCTGCACCTTCACCGACGACTTCTCCAACTACTGGACGGCCATCATGTACTTCCAAGCCCGCAACGGCTCCTACAAGCGCGTCAAACAACTCGGCTCCCTCTTCCACGAACAAGCCCGCGAAGGCGGCATAACAATCTACTACTTCCCCCAATTCATCAACCCCAAGCCCCTCACCATCAAAGCCTTCGCCCCCGGCTTCCGCATGAGAGTCGGTCACCCCGACCGCACCACCCCCCACAACGAAACAGGTGCACCTCGAACCACCCCAGACTGGAAACCAACAGCCTTATACGACGGCATCACCTACACCTGTCTAGAAACAGAAGGAACCCGCTACACCAACCTCACCGATTCCTTCCCCGACCACCCCTGCCCAGCAGGCATCCTCACCACCCTCCCCTTCCCCTCCTGCTGGGACGGGAAAAACCTCGATAGTGACGACCACATGTCCCATGTTGCGTTCGCAGAAGGCGGCACGGTCGGTTACACGAGGGGTAACCCCTGCCCGGCTACCCACCCGGTCATGATACCGCAGATCATGCTCGAGATTAGATGGGACACCGCCGAGTTTAACGATCCCGATCTCTGGCCGGAGGAGCCCTGTCGGCAGCCATTTTTGTGGAGTTTTGGGGATAGACTCGGGTATGGACACCACGGGGATTACATTTTCGGTTGGAGGGGGGATTCGCTACAGAGGACGTTTGACTCGTTGAGCTGTAGCGGTGATCAGATTTGCGGGATGCCGACGCAGATTATTGCTAAGGCGAATGAGTGTGCGATTGAGCCGAGGGTCGAGGAGGAGGTGGATGGGTGGTTGGAGACGTTGCCTGGGGGTGTGGTTGCGAGGCCGTGGGCTTAGGGCTGTCACTTGTTCTTTTGAGGAGACGGTGCAGGTGCATATTTGATGAGTATTTTAGGTAAGAGGACTGAAATTATACGCCGTATTCCTTTGTAAAGCAATGATCCGTATTGATAACTCATTTATTCGTTGAACTGTTCGTAGATGCTCGCCATTCCAAATTTCCATACCCAATCCCTTGTATCCCATTCCGTAGTTACCCATACCTTCATAACCAAACCATCATCATGTCCATCATAATATCCATTGTATATGCCTTCATCTGGCTTTAATGCCTCCCCCTCTCCCCCTCTTAACCCACTGATCAGCCACAAACCCCCCAACCATATCCCCAATCGCCTCCAAGTTACTATTACTCCTCCTGCCCCCATCTCCGGCCTCCTATCCCCATCCCTATCCCTCCCCTATCTCTATCCCTCCCCCGATCCCTATCCCGACTCCTATCCCTCTCATACCCCCTATCCCTCCCACCACCGCCCCCTTCCCGATCCTTATTCATCTTACTACTCGCATAAGCAGCCGTAAACGCCGCACTAGCAACCTTAACCCCCTTAGCACCAACCCAATCACCCGGCTGCTTCCTCGCCTGAAAAGCCGCCAATCCCCCCGCCTGCACCGCCGCCTGCGCAGCCTTTTGCCATCTCGGACTCATATGCTGTATCGACTTCAGCCCATTTGCAAGCAACTCCTTGGCGGAGGTAGACTTTGATCTCGTCAGGGGCGGTCGTTGACCTGGGTTGGGGTTGCGGCAGCGGTGATCAGGGTTAGGGTTGGGGTTGGGGTTGTTGAGGGGGTGGTCGTGGTAGTATTCTGCGTTTGCACCACCACCGCCACCTGCGGCACGATGGCGGGGTTGGGGTTGGTAGGGATCATCGTCGCCGTAGTGGTGTTGACGGTAGCGAGGTGGTGGGGAGGGGGAGAGTTGTCTTGTTCGCGGGGGGTAATGGGATGTTTCACCGCGGGTTGGGCGCTGGCGACGGGGAGGAGGGGGGGATGGGGAGCGTTGTCTGGGCATGGTGCCGGTGGTGTAGCCGTCGTCCCAGGCGTCGATGCGGCGGTGGGGGTTTTCTTGTCTTTGGGGGAAGTCACGGCGTCGGGGCATTTTCGTGGCCTGCCTTGTGACTGTGTGTTGTGTATTTGTAGATGGGAAGACTGTGTTGGAGTTGTGGAGAAAGAAAGGGAACCGAGAAAAGGGGGGGCAGAAGTGGCAATAAGTATGCGCGTGTGAATGAATGGCCTCAGTCAAAAAGCCTACCTCGGGCAATGGAAAAAAAGAAGGAAAAAGAGGCAGCTTGTGCAAGGTTACGTCAAACAAAACTGGCACATCTGGGCAATGGAATTGAGCAAAAGGTGCACAACAACAGCTGACAACAGCGGCAAAGCTTGGTTTCTGCCAGCTTCATTCGCTACTTCAGAAAAGTGCTGGCCTGTGGTGGGTTGTTGAGAAAGGCCTCCGCCACGATTTTATCGGCGTTGAGCGGCACCTTTTGCCCCCCTTCAGTGACTCCGAATATCCGACACTCATAGGCCGGCCCAGATGCACCATTACGCCAACAAACAACCGCTTGGGCCTATCACGGGTGATGTGCCGAGAGAGAGCGAAATGGTTGGCCTCCGGGCCCTCCTTTTGCACCCTCCTTTTTGAACGCTTCCGAATTCGGTCATGTTCAGGCTTGTGTGCAGAAATAATGCGGTGCCCTTAGAATGTCTGGCGAAAGTGAAGATCTCGAATGCCGGTGGAAGTGGTCTTAATGGTGCAAGAGAGCGATCAGTGAAGGCTTCTCCAATGCGAGTTGGCTGCCGCTGTCGATCAGCGCCATTCCGACGTCAACCGATGCCGAGAAACAGGGGGGTTTGCCACAGCCTGCGGGACACGCTGGATCCCGCTGGACCCCGCTGGAATCCGAGGACCCTTGGTGCGTCATAGGCGTGGGGTATTAGCGTGGGAGGCCGTTTTTCAACCAACCTCACTGCCTGCCTGATACATTGGTCGTACAACCATTCACGATACTCTTTCACATGTCCATCTTTAGGTATTTGTCAATATCATATCATCCAATAGATTCTCTCCATACTATTTCACAACTCAATCTACTCAGTTTGCTCTTCTCTTTCAGACTCATACACTTCATCACCCCCACGTCCCCCTACCCCTTCAAACTCCGACATGGCCCACCTGTTGTCAGGTGAGGAGCTGTTGAGGGGTCATTTGGATGGGTGGGAACGAAATGTTCAGTTTTGGGGGTGGTGAGGGGGGTGGTGAGTTGTTGCGAGAGTTGGATGTGAGATTAGGCATGGTGTTTGATGGTGTTGAGCGGGACTGGTGTGAGGTACCCAGGTGTAAGACATCAATGACAGGAAATAGCTCAAGGTATCAGGGTGCTGGGGACTTTCGAATGGGTTAAATACTGGTGAGTGATGGGGAAAACCTCATTCTCGCAATGCCTTCCTCATCCTTCTCGCTGGTGGTTAGCCTTCTTAGTATCAACATCACCAAGTCGACGCAGCGGAAACTGTGTGAAACTTCGCGGTTCATCGATAATATTTTGCCATGATATGAGTAATAGTTGTCAGTTCACATCACATCCCCAGAAAAGAACAAGATGTTTGGACTCAGAGAAGAAGCTGACCGAAAATGCAAACCCGCATATGACCACGGTTTGTTACTCATTGGTGACCCAACAGAGAACCTACATCAAAACATATCAATAGGCTGAGGAGTGCTCTACCTGACAATTACATCTTTCCTACCTACCTAAGGTACCATAGGTAAGCAACTCAGTAAGTCAAACCACCTATCATGACCACCCCCGAGTCCCAACCCCTTGACAAACCCCCTCCTACGCACCTCTCCATCATCCTCCCCTCCCCCTCCTCCTCCCTCACCCTCACCCCCACCCACCTCTCCCGCATCCACAGCCTCCACATCCGCATCCCCACCCGCCTCCTCCCCCAAATCGACCCCGACCTCCTCCCCAAACCCCTCTACCATTCCACCGACGCCCAAATCTTTGCCGAAATCGGCTGGGCCGTGTCCGTGCTTGCGGCTTTAATCTGCAACACTCTCAACGAAGGCGGCGCCTCCTCTATCCACCACGAGAACTCCTTTGCGCTCATAACGGACAAGCGCATCGAGCGGAGTACCAACAAGAGGAATCTAGCAGTGGCGGTGAGGTTCACTTTGTTCAGGAGGAACAAGAAAATGGTGGTTGTCAGGGAAGGGGAAGAAAGGATGGAGGAGGGTTTGCCGGAGGGGTTGGAGATCAAGTCTGGGGTACACATGCCGGGGGTGATTGCGTTGGACTTTGTGGAGATCAGAATGGGGAGGGAGGTGAGGGCGTATGCGAGGAATGTGTTTTTGGAGGGCCAGGACCAAAATGGACCACCACCTAAAGAGTCATCGTCTAGGATGAGGTTGGAGGGAACTTTGGGATTGGCAAGCAGCAGCAGCGGAGGACACGGCTCAGAAGGGGATGATGATGATGATGGCTCGGACGGTACCTTGTCTCCTAAGGAAGAGTAGATAATAAACAACGGGAGATATACGCACTCCAAATTCGCTTTCCGTGTGATCGATATGTACAATATATTTTACATTTCTCGCGGTATACACAGAAGTTTAGACAAATGACCTCACTTTGTCAAAAACTTCTGGAAGGCTGACTGGTCGATAACAACGTTGCCCACCGACCGCAATCTCTTGCGGCCAGCCTTCTGCTTGTCGAGCAGCTTTCTCCTTCGGCCGATATCGCTGGCATGCAATTTGGCCAACACATCCTTTCTGAAAGGCTTGAGCGTCTCTCTGGCGACGACTCTCCTGCCCGCTGCAGCTTGAATGATGACCTCTGCAATATTGTTAGAAATAACCCCACATGACTAGTGACAACAGAGAACATACCAAACATCTGCCTGTCGACATGCTCCTTGAACTTGGTGACCCACTGCCTCCCTAACCTCTCGACTTGGCTGTTGTGAACAACCCTGGCAATAGCGTCCACAGGCTCCTTATTCACCAACAAGTTGAGCTTCACCAGATTACTCTCCCTCCACCCAGCATCCTCATAATCCAGCGTGGCATACCCCTTCGTCGCGCCCTTCAGCTTCCCAAACAAGTCATCCACCAAACTCGACGTCGGCAGCTCATACTTGAGAATCACCTGCGTGGCGCTAAAGAACTCGACACTCTTCTGCACACCCCTAACGCTCTCACACAGCTCCATCACCCTCCCCAGATACTCCTCCGGCAGCGTAATAGTAGCCGCCACCATCGGCTCATAAAGCGTCGACCTCTTCAGCCTATGATCCTCCCCATCCGGAAACTCCGCCGGGTTGGTAATAACCTCCTCCTTTCCATCATGCCACACAATCTTCACCGGCACCGCCGGCTCCGTAATAATAATATCACTCCCATACTCCTGCCTCAACCGATCCTGAAAAACACTACAATGCAAACTCCCCAAAAACCCCAACCTCCACCCCGCCCCCAGCGCATCCGAATGGTCCTTCTGCAGCGTAATACTCCGATCATTCAGCACCAGCTGCCCAATACTCTCCTTCAACTTCTCATAATCCCCCTGATCCGTCGGAAAAGCAGCCACAAACACCATCGGCTTCGGCTCCTCAAACCCCGGATACGCCTCCACCTCCTTCTCCCTCCCCTTCACGGTAAACGTATCCCCAATCTTCGCGTCCTGTATCCTCTTCATCCCCGGGTTAAAAAACACATACCCCACCTGTCCCGCCCTCAGCACCTTCTGCGGCACCTGATTCGGGTACTGTATCCCCACCTCTCCCACAATATACTCATTCCCCGTCGCGAAGCTAACCAACCTATCCCCCGCCCTCACCGTCCCATCAAACACCCTCACCAGCAACACCACCCCCCGAAAAGTATCATACCAGCTATCCACCAACAGCATCCTCAACGCGCCCCCCAAATCTCCCACTGGATGCGCAACCCGTTCAATCACCGCCGGCAACACCTCCCCTATCCCCATCCCCGTCTTTGCTGACACTTTCACCGCCCCAGACACATCCAACTCAAAAACCTCCTCCATCTGCCCCAGCGCCCGTTCCACATCAGCAGTAGGCAAATCAACTTTGTTCACCACCGGCACCAGGCTCAAGCCCTGCGCAAACGCCAAATAAAAGTTCGCCACCGTCTGCGCCTGCACTCCTTGAGATGCATCAACAAGCAATATTGCCCCGCCACAAGAGGCATAACTTCTCGTCACTTCAGCACGGAAATCAACATGCCCCGGTGTGTCCACCAAATGCAGCAAGTAATCCTGCTTGTCCTTGGGGTAGTTGTATATCATGGTGCACGTCTGCGCCTTGACCGTAATCCCCCTCTCCCGCTCGACGTCGAGCTTATCCAGGACTTGCTTGTTGTCCCCCCGGCCGTGATGGTCCCTGTGTGCTCGAGCAGCCGATCGGATAAGGTAGACTTGCCGTGGTCGATATGGGCGACAATGCAGAAATTCCTGTAGCGCTCGATAGGGATGGCGGATATCCTCGCCTCGAGGGCGGCGGATTTGCGCTCGAGGGGCCCGTCTTTGGTTGTGGGGGTGGACGCGGCATAATGTCGGGTAGTTTGGAGGGGGTATATTGGGGGAGGGGGGAGGAGGACAGATCGGGTTGTTGTTGGCGCCGGTAATAGGGGTAGGGTGGATGATCTCGTTGTCGTCGTCGGTCGGGAGGTTGAGGAGGAACGGAGGGTAGAAAGGGTTCGGAGACACAGACGGCTGCTACCTCCAACAAGAGGCCTCGGTGTTGACAGACATCGCTGCTGCACCAGCCATGGTCGCATGTGCATTCGGCCGCTGAGGAGACTGCCGCCTGGTACACACCGCATTCAGTTCGTCTCAAAACAACTCTGTCGGTCTCAGAGAGAATATATCGCAAGAATTGGCGTCTTCCGAGCAAGTATCGTTGATCGCGCCGTCTTTTCTTTCGTTGTCGTTGTTACAGTGGGATGTCGTTCAAAAAATGCCCCCCAGTCAGGTCGTCCCAAGCGCGCGTGCCAAGATGGATCGTCCCGCTAAATTTCTCCAGAATTCCTTATCTTATCAGGCACTAGCCCATCGAGGGTCTCAGGGTCTTGATGTCAGGGTCCAGGATATTTGTGACAGAAAAGCAAAAGAAATCCCCACCAGGGGACAAGAGAAGTGGTATAAATTATGTACAGGTCTTTCTAGATCTGACCTTTCCTGACTGACAACCTCGAAGCTGCACCCTCTTCTTTCTCCCTCATCATTGTAACCTGCTCATCCCCATCCATACCATCCATATACACAAGCCCCATCCCTATCTTTCCAAAACAGAGCGGCCTCAGCTCATCCCCTTTTCCCACACGCAACCCGACCCAAGTAATCTCCCAGCCAATATATGCAATCACCACCACAGGTGGGTTTCTCTACTCTGTCTCCTCTTCTTCATCCATAAGCCCTCACTCCTCACCAAATGCCTACACAAGCACCCACTCAGCCCCCCTCTTGACAAACTTGTCCAACAGCAACGTCAAGTCTGTCAAGACAAAACGGCAAATATAAAACGCAAAAAACTCGGCGGCATGTCGGGTGCAGAGCTCGAGCCCAACCTGCGTCTTGTCGGCGTGACGAAGCCCGGGGTCGTCGACCTGGCGCGCAATTTGGTCTGTGACAAAACTATGATTAGCCATCCTGTCCGAAGTTGCCATGACAAGAAAACTAAACTCACCAAGAGATTGAGCAGCGTCAAAAAGCCTCGCCAACGAGCTCATGTAATTCGCATTCGGCCCCGTAAACAGCACATTGCCCACGTCCCTCTTCGTCGGCCGACTAGTCGGATGACCCGTCATCGGCAAACTCGCCAGCAGCGCATCTTTAACCATCAACTCATGGCTAACCGTAGAAGCATTCGCTCCCCCACTCCCCCCCTTCCCACCATATGACGTCGCCAGCCCAGGCAAATTCGCCGAGCTGTTCTTGCTCCTCAGCCTCCGCCACGAGAAACTGCTCCCCTTGCCAGCGACGCTCCCCGACCTCGGCATAGCCGCTGCCTCAGCCTCCATCCCACTAGCATCCTTAAACATAGTACTGCTCCCTTGAACACCGACCTCGCTCCCAAGCTTCCTCGACAGCGCCGCCTGGACTTGCTCCAAAACATTCTCCAGAGACTGCATCTCCTCCAGAACCAAGTCAGCATCGCACGTATCCACCCTGGCCAGTTTCTGAAGCGCCGCCGTCAAGAGATCGCAGTTGGAAATCTTGTCCTCCACATTCTTCAACTTGACTCCCTTGACCCGCCAAACATCCCGGGGCACAAACAGCTTGTTGCTCACATACCCACCCCGCGGATGACACAGCGTCTGGTACAAGCACCGCATCAGCCAGAACGGTCGCAGCAGCGTATCATTCGGACATGGCTCCAGCGCAACAGGAGCGTCAGGAGTCAAAGGGTTTGGTGACCCAGGGGTGTCAGAGTTGTGAAAGTTGCTGTCAAACAGATGCATCCCCCCAGCCACAGTGCTATTCGCGCGGTCCTTGTACGCCTCGGGAAGCGCTGGAATCGAAGGCAGGCGGGTGCTAGACCCCCCAATGCCAAACTGGTTGCTCGATGGTGTTCCTGGTGACATATCCCCGTCATCCATGTGCGAAATGGAAAGATTCCGTGACTTCATGCTCTTCAGGCTCGTCGAGGAAAAGTTGCTTCGTAGCGTGGGGCGGGTAAAGGCTGGTGAAGCGGAGCGAGATGCTTCGTGTTCGTGGACAAAGCCCAGTGGCAACGGCGGAGCATCGTCATCCTCTGGCCCTGCGGGACCGGGAGACGGAGTGGCTCGAGAAGAAAACGCGCCCATCAGACGGTTGGGCCCCGCCGAGAGAGCCTGCCGTTGTTGAACAATGTAATTTCCGGCCGCCGACTTGGATTGTTGTGATGGAATGGCTGCCGCGGCCGTGGCGAGACCCGATGTAGGTGCAAGTTTCGTCGTCTCGATCTTGAGCTGCGCAGCATTTTGTCCCGAAAGTCGTCGATTTCGTACGCTCTGGTTGGAGCCTTGTGAACTGGCAGTTTGCGGGGGCGGAGGCGGCAATGCGTGCGAAGGGGGCGGCGGAGGCGGATCTGGCAAACGAGGCAGCGCGGCATTCTTGTCACTGATCGGGGTCATGACCGTGTTCGCTGTGTGCGGTGGGTTCGATCCCATGGAGCTGTGCCACGTCCGGCTCGTCAGCCCGCTCGAATCGGATTCTCGTGGTATCGAAGGCCCTGTTCGGTTATTGCCAAACGAAAACTGATCCATCGTATACCCGCTTGTCAATTCCTCGAGCATGCGCTCTTCGTCTTCTGCTTCAAGGCCCTCCCAAAACTCTTCTCCTATCGCCTCCTGCCGCCTGTACTCTTCATCTTCCAGTTGTTGCTGAAGTCGCAGCCTCTCTTCTCTTTCGGTTGCCAGCTCCAGGGCGTCCCGCTCCTCGTCTCTCACTCTATCTCGCGCAAGCTCAGCTTGGTATCGTTCCTCATTAGCCGCTCTAGCGACATCCTCTCCATAACTTTGGTTTTGAGTCTCATATGGTTGCTCAGGTTCGTACCCATCATCATACGCTGCCTCAATGGCATCGTCAAGTGCGGCATCGAACTCGGCTTCTGTGTCTCCACTTGCAGCTCGGATATGTTTTCGTATTATCCGGGACGATGATCGTGAATGGTTAGAGGACACGCTGGAACCCTCGGACTCGTCGATGGGATCAAGCCATGAAACTGATTCGTGACTGTTTACTCTCTGGTGACCTGTTTGGGTATCTGGTGGGCCAAGCCGCGCTCCGGACATGAAATAGTCGGTCTGGAGGGTGCGTTCTGAGTTTCCATGGTCCGGTGGTGGCGGTGGGGGATGTGCCGGCGACACTGGTCGCCTCAACGGTGATAACGGACGCGGCATGTATCCATTTTGTGTTTGCGCCTGGAGTGCTGTTGGAGTCCCATTCCCAGTCCTGGCCCGCGAAAAGGCAGACTGGAGAGAATACTGCTGGGTAAGGTAACTTGTTGTGCCATTCGTGGGCCCGCCTCTCGATGTGTCGACGGAAAGATTCGGTGGTGGCGCCCGGGGTGTGAAAGTAGGTTTGGGCGCTGGCTTTGGAACGGCAGAGCTTGGCTCTCTCTCAAATTCAATGTCTCTCCCATTGACCTGTGCATGGTACACGGCTTCGTGGAAGTCGTAGCTCTCTGGCCGTTCTGGTAACTCTTTGCCCTCTGGTTCAATATCGGCAAGTTGTTCGTCCAATTCTTGGATTCGGTTTGTGTAGGTTTGGTGCTATCAAACAAAGAACACATGTGAGCAACGATATTTATATGGCTGCAAGCAAGAGGCAAACGGGACTGCGTTTGGGGACTTCAAAACTCACAATTGCATCCAGCTTTCTCCTATCCTCATCGCCGGAAGTGCGCATCAGCACCTGCTGCAGCACGGTACACGCCTCGGCGTATGCTCGTCTCGCAGCTTCGAAATTCTGAACATTATCAAGTTGTACAGCCGTGTTCGCCTTTTGCAGCGCTTTCGACAGCATGGCTTTCTGGGACGGAGGCTTTCCCAGCCTCTCCCTTTCCCTTTCCTTCTCTCTTTCCTTTTCCCAACTCCTTGACGACCCATTGGTGTCTACACTCCCCTTGGCTCCGGTCGACCGATTCCGCGAGTGACCCCTGGACTCGCCATTTTGTGTGAAGGGCATCGTGGTAGTATCGGCCGGCGTAACGGGATCAGCTGGGCGCAGCGTGATGGCAGGCCCTAGCCGCTGCAGCGACGATCCTAACTCTTGCTCGAACACGTGCGGTGTACCATCCCAGTCGGGTCCGACTTCCTCGTTTGGCCTCGCAATCCGCTGCCGTCGTTCAATTGGCGCAGGCTGTGCTAGCACATTAGACTCCAAGACCTCGTCCTCCAGCGACGGCCCCGTCAGAATCGGCGGCAGGGTCTGTAAGGGCGGGATCGGCGCTGGCACGGGGGAGTCGCTGCGGAGTCGTGTAGTGGCGCCGCCCGAGCGTGGAGAGTCGTCCGATGTCGACGGCCTGCTCTTGTGCAGCTTACGGTTGGGCGATCCGAAAGCTCCTCCGAGGAATTCGGCACTCACCCGCTTTGTGAAGCCGGCGAGGTTTGATGCACGACTGGATGCGGTGGTGGACGCTGACCACCGATTGAGGTTGCGGAACCCGTCGCTCAGTCCAGCGCTACTTGACCGAGAATGGCCCCTCTTGTGGAGAGGCTCGACTTCTTTGGCAGGGGTTGGAGTGGATGCCTTTAGTGGTCGAGGGTCATTGAACAAGACGTCGCGAAACACTGGGGGCGCATGCGCTGCTCCTGAAGTTGACGATCCTAATCCTGTGGCTAATACCGGTCCTAGGTCAGCGGCGGCGATTCTCGGCGCGGGGAAAAGCGAAGAGGTTCGTGGAGGGTTCGACTTCAGCGACGCGGTGGGAGGGAAGGTGGTGTACGAGGAACGACGCTTGTGCTTGGTGGGCGAAGCTGCTCCTTGGGGGGGATTAACAGGGACTCTGCTATTACCATCGACCGCCTCCTGGTGGTAGTGTGTTGTGGTATTATTCCTTGCGCCGGGGTAGCGGTGGTCTCGGCTGCCGAGCCGGGTTCGCGGCGACGGCGACGAGATGGAGTTGATCGAGTTGTTCTGTTTATGAGTGTAGGTCTTCGATCGCGGCGGCGTCCTCGAAAAAACCGTGTCTGGCAGCAGTGGAGGGTGGTCGGTCGAAGAGGGTGTTGCGGCACCAGGATGAGACGGGGACATCTCTACCTCTCTACACTAGGGCTCGCGGCAGAGAGGAGTCCCAGGGGAAGCCGAGACAGAGTCGGGTTGGGGTGTGACTGGGCGTTCGAGCGAATGGGGGGTGGTGGAGTGCAGCGCGCGCAGGGGAGAGGGCCAGAGGGGACAATCAGCCGAGCTAGGTTGTGTACGGTATGATTGATCCTCGGGCTGCCGTTGGTGGGCGTGGCCGACGCGGTGGGCGCTGAGAGCGCTGAGAGCACTGGGGAGTCGCCCAATTCGTGACTTTTCCAATCGATATTTCCCCACCGACCAAATAAGCGTCAAATCGTGCAGAGCCGGCGCCAGCAAGTTACCAGGGGTACCTAACTCTGTACACTATCCTGTATCCGTCAGGTATTGCTAATTCCCTACGGACGAGTGTGTGTGTTAGAACAGACAGGAATTTTCGCGATGGCGGGTGTCACGTTGGTACTGGTACTGGTATTGGTACTGGTACTGGTACTGGTACTGGTACTGTTATCGGTGGTGGGTGGACGAGTGTTGATGTGCCTGGCACATAACGGCAAGATTTGGGTGGTCAATCGACATGGCAAACTGGAATCATTTTGGCGATATCAAGAAGTTGGATGTCGAGCAGAATTTCGGGGCGGGTGACGAGGACGCTCGGGCTTTCTCAAGCCCAGGACCCAGGGCGACGGTTCCCTTTTGTCTTCTCTTTTTTTGTTTTCCTCGAATCGAGTCAGACAGTTCGTCATGGCGAACCGCCTGGAAGCATCAAAGACAACTTTCTGCGGCACTGTGCATCACCTGTGCCTTGCTATCCCTACGGCCCAGATCATCGGCAACCTCGTTTTCTCTCTCTCTTCAACAGAGTATCACCTCACTCTGACTGACGGCCGTCCCCGAAACGCCCCTTGACCTTGCTGCTCTCTGTGCCTCATGGTGCCTCCCCATGACTTTCGTTCTCAAAAGCGATGCAGGGGCGTTGGGTGAGTGCAGGGACAAAGCCAGCAGCCCACACGGAAGCTGTCCCCACCGAGTCCATTGGAGACATTTCATTGGTTGGCCTGTGCTGAGATGAAAGTGCCCCTCATCTCAAATTCTGGGTCGCGTTGCGTGATCCGGTACTAGCCGCCATCCTCTTAACGGCTACCCCAGTATTTTGCCGCTCAGCGCGATAGTCTGAGGGGCCCAAGTACGCCACCGCTATCGTTCTGGAAAAGGGGTTTTTCTGACATTTCTCTGCCCTCCCCGCCAATCCGGGGCTCGCTCCACACAACAGCATCATCAAGACGATCATGACTGACGGCGGCCAACAACAGCTTGGAAACTGTCGTTTGCTTGTTGTGTGCAACCCGTTGACTCTCCCATCGTTTGTTTTCCCTGCATCCAACGGTACACAATGGAAAAGAACCAGACCGAGCATCTGCCCACCAAATCAGACCAGCGCATTGGCCAGACACGCGATAAGATAATCGCTATGACGGCGTGGGACGATAACCGCCACCAACTTCACCCTTCCTAGGTAATTATCGCGACTATTATCCCCAGTTCTCGTCGAGGCGCCCGACTTTGTTTCGATGGCCCCTAGATGGCACGCCAGCGTCACATTCTTCTCCTTTTGGGCCCTGACGTCGACATTGCCATGAGACAAGTGTCCAGCGTGTTTCCCTCCAGACGCATCTTGTTTCATGCTCGCTCCCAAGATGGCTTGACGTCTTCCGATGCCTGTTCCTGTTCCTGCTCCTTCGAGTCTTCGACCTGACATTTGGCATCTGCCTGTTTCCGCAGCCAGCGAACGCCATGCGAACGAGAGCTTGAGAAAACGTCTTCCACCGCAGGACAATATTTGATGCGGTGGCGTCATTCATCAGCTCTGCCACTACCCTTCCCAACCAGCCGCCATCTCAGATGATGCAGTGCCAGACACGGCTACCCGCAGTTGCACCCCTGTCGCCGCCTTCTGCGGTTGCTAAAATCCGACTGCGCCAGTGATGGCAACTTGCCGTCATATCCATATCAGCAAGGCTGATGTTTATGCACCCTGAAGAATTTCGAGAAGGAATTTCCGCTGACAAACCCCCTTCCAGCAGAACGTCAACCGTCCATCGCAACGTGGGATAAAACAACTGCCCCCCAGACCGTTTTTAATGTTTCATTGCCCCTCCGGCATCTCCTTACCGATGCCCCTCATACTCCCCTAATGGTCTGGGCGTTGACGATCCGGTCCAGGTCCGAGCACACAGACGTTTTGTGGTGGACTCACCTTTTTGACCTTCGTGGCATTCAACAATGGATTCTCGGGTTGTCGTCATGAGTCTGGGAGTTGAGCAACTGAGTGGGCTGTTTTTGTACACGCATGAATGTGCAGCATCCCACCACCAACCTCAGAGTGCCGCACGGGCCTTGCTCGCACTCACAAAACAACTCAAAATGGCATTGATGACGATGACAACTCCATCAGTCAACAAGAAATCGAGCCTTCTTTTGGGTCGTCTGAACTCTTTAGGGGTCAGCACCCTGTTGGTGGCGCGGGTGACACAGCTCCCTCGTCCCGGCCAACAGGGCTGGGGGCTGCCCACCACCATCTATCTCCCGCTCCGATTACCGAGCACCTCAATTGACGGTATGGCGACAACCACGCCGCAAGAAAAGGAGATAAACGGTGTCACTTATAAGATCTACGTCTTGTGGTGAGATTTAGCTTGTATGTTGGGTTCACATAACCAAGTGCCGGTAAAGAACCACCAGGTTCTCAAGCGATCTCCATACGAGTTGGATCTATATGTCTTTCCTGTTGTGTGGTTATTTCGTCATTTCTTTGCCTCGAATAATCCTTCATTATGCCTCGGCCGAGCCTGTCCGTACGACGGGGGCCAAGTTACACCATCTCTTTTTCCAGTTTGGGGGCTATATGCAGGTTCTGATATCTCCGGCCGAGTATTTTTCAGCCATGCCTACTTACTCAAGAAAAAGACCACCTTCGTCATCGCATTCATGCATAAGTATATACTGTCACCATCACCTGACAATGACCAGATCAGACAGGCCACAAGATTCACAATCGAGGGGTAGCACATGGACGATATGCAGGGTTAATAACAGTTCAACCCTTGATCTCTCCCTCACTTGCTTCTACGAAGATTCTATTCTGGGCGTTCCTCTCCCTTGCAGACAGTCCAACTTTTCAAACTTGATGTTCCAGATCTTGTGAGACATCTGCTGACAACGTGCACACTTGCCATTTATTCCCTTACTTTCAATACAGGTAGGTACCTACGTAATTGAAATGCAAGAAGTTGCGGATTGATACGTGTAGCGGCGAGTACTAATCATGACTGAACTTCGCCATCACAAAAGCTGCAGCTGGACTGCTCTCGAAGCCTACCTACTGTTTAGGTAGGTATGTATGTACATAACACGACACCATTGAACATCTCGGCCCAATCAAACCGCGCCTTGCCGTGGTTGTGCACCAGTTGGCACCCGACTTTTGAAAATTCGCCTGACCGCACCATTGGTGATATTGCTCTGCAAGCTGTTCCCGCGCTGACTAAACCTTTTCACTGGGTAGCGGGAAACGATAAAAACCTTGCGATTGTACTCATTCTCCATGGCCAGCTTCTTATAGTTGTGTATGCCGCAACTTTGGCCGGTGTTCAGAGAGGCTTCTCAGTCGAGTCGCAGAGTCCTGGATGGAGATGGAGTCTCGGCGGAATCGATACATCCCGATGGAAGTTCTGAGGGCATCTAACAGAAGGTTCAGTATAGCCATTCAGGCAAAGTTACATGCAACTCCAGCTAGGTATATCGTGTCTTCTAACTGAAAATAGGTGCTCTGCGGCTACCGAGCGAGGAACCTGACATGACCGCCCTGCGCGAGATTGCTCGAAGCTTTGACGAAATATCTATAGAAGTCACACCTACAGGCTCTGTGAACTGGGATGATAATACGATTCCCACAACGCGAGGAAGAATTAACTTGGTGTCTCCAAGTTCCAATCGCAGCGAGATTTTGGAATCGCTGTGCGACACAAGGTGCATAGAGATATGGAACGCTAAATTCAAACAGTACAGCCCAAAGCTAATACCAGGCCATCTCTTCCCCGTGTTAGAAGTACAAAGGATCAGGGTTAGCCATGCACGCGCAAGAGATCTGTATCGGGACATCATGACTGCAATCCCCGACTTCGACGGGGCCCACGGACCAATACAGCAAAAGTTGCAATGTCTTGACAACTTTTTCAATACCTTGGCTGAGCGAAGGCACGCATTTCACGAAACAAGCATTGAAGCAGCGCATTTACGGATGCTGGGCGTAAGTGTTCCAGGTTCTACGAGACACCGACGTATATTTTCAGTTTGCTCTGGGGATCAATGCTAATACACGGAACCTTCAGTTAGGAGATACTACTACTCCGAGTCCAACGGTGACAAGTTCTGCTAAACTCCAGATCGCACCCCCTATTCCTCAGCTAGGTAAACGCCATCGTCGCAGTCGCAACACTCCTCGCAGCACTACCTCTCATCCCGGCATGGTATTACAGTCCCCCACAGCTAGGCTCTACCAAGGATGCCAACTTCTGGGTCACGGTCCAGAGTTCCATCATGCTGTGGCTCGGGTTGTTTACAGCAGTACTACCAGTCTATAGTCGTGGGTAAGTAACAAAATCTTTCGCCTTAGTAACCTCTTTGTTCTTTACTCTAGGTAATTACACCACCCCCTGTGAGTGAGCTTAACCCGAATTTGCTAACGATTTTGTCGATAGGGTACACGGTGCTGCCTGGAATTGGTCGATTGTGTTCACGGTTGCAGGAGCTCTCAGCGCAACGGCAGCAATTCCGGCATACTTGCTTCTCCCGACATTTTGGAGCGGATTGTTCTCCTTTCTGGGAGCGGCGGCGCAGGCATATCTGACGCTTCAGCTTTGTTTGCTCGTCTCTTCTCCTCCTGGGCACGAAAAGAAGGATTAAAATGGGGACACGGCCTTTGTGAATCATCAAAGGATATATCCGAACAGGTCGTGGTAGGTATCTGACAAGAGTACTTGGGTTGGAGAAGTAGAGGCGATGCTTGCTCTCAGCGGCGCCGCATCAGGCTCTGGTCATGTGTCCAACCTCCGCAGTCGGGAAGAAAGGTTGCCCCATGCTCGGAAACAGCGGATTTATTGTAGCGTCAAGCTCTGTTTTCGACACTGTAGTTTGATCCAACCTGGAAGGTGTGCTGCTGATCTGGGTGTAGAGAGATGGACCTTACTTGATGATTGGGGCGGTTCTATCCAAAAGGAACTAAGAGGATGTTGGAGGTACCCTCTCAGTGGCCATTTTTGTTGGATCATGTTGGGGTCACCATGCGACCCTATGAATTGTTACTGGCTGCATGCATGTGCGGTCTTTGTAAGGTATTATGCGCCGGGTTATGCGCCACAGGATTTTCCGCTGAGAATTGGAAATTTTCCAAGCGCTGTGATGTGAATCGTGGGCTTGGATGATGTTACAAGTCGTGATGCTAGCTGAAGTGGTCTTCGGCGATGGACTGTATGGAAGCGGCTATGGAGTGTTTAGAAAGAAATGATGTTAGCGGCTCGAAATCTTATGTCATGGTGGAACTTCGGTAGTACAAGATATAAACGTTATAGTCCGGGTGGATGTGGCTAGAGACCTGATCATCTTCGGATCTACTAAGGGATAGCTTTGCAGAAGTCGTCGCTTTGCCATCCAGGGTAGGTATTACAAAACAGTAGTGTTGGGCAACACCCGAGACATATCAAAAGCGCCCGGGAAACCGGCATCAGTTCTACTTTTAGAAGAGAAAACGCCCGTACATCTCGAGATTGCTATGCTCTTTGTTTAGATTGAAGCTCCCGTCTCTTTTGAGTGTTTGCCCCTGAAGTCGCCCGATTTCCTGGACAGCGAGCCTCTGTAAAGCACATCACCACTTGGCGGCCAAGAGAAAAATAGCATCCTGTATCCCTTCCCCTCAGCTCGCCACAGGATTCTCGCCTCTGTTGCATCCCGGTGACTCGGCATCGGTGGTGATATTGGCGGTTATATGATGGAGCTCAGAGGGATGACGAACTTTGTCGGGTTTGTTGGAGAGAAAAGGATGCAGGTTCTCAAATGAGCTATAAGCCACGCGCTACATGCGTTTTGAGGCAAACGGAGAGCACTTAACCGCTGCTGTCAGTTATTGCCCAGCGATCCCTTGTGATGATGGTCGCGGAGGCGCCCATCCGGCAGATGTCGTTCGCGTGGCTTTCGCCGCATTTTGCCGCCAATGGGGAGCGGCGGTGGATTTTCTGGGGAGCGTCATTCGCGCGCATCGTGCAGTTGGCACGGGGTTCTGGGGCCCACGGCAGCAGGGGTGAATATTGTTTGAAATATGGCAAAAAGGGCACAAAGCCGCACCTGGCCCCTTTATCCGTCCCGTCAACAAGGCGGCTAAAGATGGGAATTGGAGAAGCAAAAATGTCCGACCAAGATCGCGTTGCACTGCGTCGTGGGGCCCCGCAAAACTGACTTCGGGGCCTTCTGCTTCTGTGGCGGATGGAATCCTGGTTGCATGGAAGGGGAAGGCGTGGGTGAAGATCGAAGAGGCTGGCCTGTGATCGTCAGGTACCACCAAGACCGATGGGGCATGCCTGGCCGAGAAAGCACACAATGCGGTCTTGGCCACCCATTTCTATAGGATCCTTCAAGCCGAAGGACATCATGTATTCAAGAGAGAATATGTCGAATCGGAAGAGTGTGACCCAAGGGTGGGGATGGATGGGTGATCCCGAATAGCCAACATCAAACCAGAGGGTATATAAGGTAGGGGCTGCTGGCCCTTCCAAACAGACGTTCCCTTTGCTGAGCTACACCAGTCATCCCAGTCGAGTTTCACCCACCGTCAAGATGAAGGCCAGTCTTATGCTTCTGTTGGCACCATTGGTGTCGGCAGCTCCCACCATTGAGCACCGTCAAGCCTCCCAGAGCATCGACAAGCTCTTCAAGGCCAAGGGCAAGGAGTTCTATGGCACCGCCACTGACCAGGGCCGTCTCCAGGCCGGCAAGAACGCCGCTATCATTGAGGCCAACTTCGGTCAAGTCACCCCCGAGAACAGCATGAAGTGGGAGAGCATCAACCCGCGCCAAGGTCAGTACAATTGGGGCCAGGCTGACTACCTCGTCAACTGGGCCACTGAGCGCAACAAGACCATCCGTGGCCACACCTTTGTTTGGCACTCTCAGCTCGCCGGCTGGGTCAACAACCTCAACAACCGCGACCAGTTAACCAGTGCCATCCAGGAGCACATCCGCACTGTCGGTGGCCGTTACAAGGGCAAGATCCGCCACTGGGTATGTGCCCTCCTGCCATATGTCATGGGATAGCCGACGATGAGCTAACGTTTGGATCAGGATGTTCTGAACGAGATCTTCAACGAGGATGGCTCGCTCCGCAACAGCGTCTTCTCTCGTGTCCTCGGCGAAAGCTTCGTCAAGATCGCCTTCGATGCCGCGCGTGAGACCGACCCCTCGGCCAAGCTCTACATCAACGACTACAATCTCGACCAGCCCAACTACGCCAAGGTCACCCGCGGCATGGTTGCCAACGTCAACAAATGGGTGTCTCAGGGTGTCCCAATTGACGGCATTGGCACGCAAGGCCATCTCCAGTCCGGCCAGGGTGCTGGTCTTGCCCAGACCATCAAGGTTCTCGCTGCTGCCAACGTCAAGGAGGTCGCCGTCACTGAGCTTGACATTCAGAACAGCAACAACAACGACTACGTCGCCGTCACCCGTGGCTGCTTAGAGGAGCCCAAGTGCGTTTCCATCACCGTCTGGGGTGTCCGTGATCAGGACTCGTGGCGCCCTCAGGGCAACCCTCTTCTCTTCGACAGCAACTACAACGCCAAGGCCAACTACAACGCCATTGTGCAGCTCCTGTCGCAGTAAATGGGAATTTGTAAGGGAAGGGGAATCTGATGGGTCTGAAGGAAGCGTTGGACGAATGGGAAATGCTGGGTTACAAAGTTAGCTCAAGCTGAGGTACAACAACGATGTATATACATACCTCCAAATCTGTCAAGCAATAGCTTCTACAGTTCTATTCGTAAGGTACACTGCAAAACTTCGTGCTCTCGGATATCGGCACGAGATGAAAATGTTTGATGTCCCGAGAAAGGAAGTCCAAAGTTGACGAAGAAGGAAGCGAGAAAGTAAGTAAGCGAGGCTAGGTACTGATCGAATACTGGCGTATATTCGTCGCTCTCTCCTTGGCTCGTCTAGGGTTTAGTTGTGAACTTGTGATATCACTGCAATCACCGGGGTTGTGGTCGCAAGTCGCAAGTCGCAAGTCGCAAGTCGCAAGCAGCGGCCCAGCTCAGGTGAATCCGGTCAGTCAGCGTACCACGCGGAGGAGCCGGTATGTATGTAGAAGCAGCGTAACCTGAGCAAGACACCAATAGAAAGACAATGGCCCTTGCTCTTGAAGGGAAGTCGTGATGAGGATGGGACTTTGTGACACCAAAATCTGACATGCGGAGTTACCTGACCAATCAGCACAAGGAATTGTTCAGCTGGCGCTTACATAATACGCTTGGAACAGCAATTACACCACCCTAAACTCGACGCCACGAATTTCCCTTTCCTTCTTCGAAACTGAGCAGCTGCCGCCTTAGGCTGATCCAGACTGAGCCAGACTTAGCGAGGGGGTCACTGCTCTGAGCTGCCTCGGCTATAGTTGCCACGGTCTAAAATGGCCGTGGAGTTGCAAGGACCCAGTTTTGGGTCCTCGCATCACCACCACCAGCACCAACCACCACTATATCTCCTCCAACACCTAGCCGCGCTTTCCTTCACTCAAACGACAGAGAAAAATACCTGCCATTTTAACACTGTCTCTGATCCCGTTGCGCCCAGGTTGAATCGTCCATTTTTCTCAAACAAACAGCCTATCAATGCAGACACTTCTTTCACAGCAATGTTGACCAGATAGTTCGGCATGGATTATCACGGTTCAGCGCTATGACTTGGGATTGCTAAAGGAGAAAGTCTTGGAAAGGGAGTCGCTACCTGCTCTGAATGTCAGTCACTAATGTTGCTACTATGCAAGCTTACGAATACAGCAATGAATCGCCTTTCAGAGTAAGGAGACGCATCACAGGAAGCAGCTGCCTAAACAGGAGTTCGGCGAGCGCGGGACAAAAGTATGACGACCCTGCAGGCTGTCACTTGAGCCGGTGCCCCCCGACGGAGCCCCCGCGTAAGAGGCCGTGGGCAACACCGTGCACACTGGTGTGGAGGCACGGAGAAAGCTCTGTGCCAAGACCGGGCTCTGTCAACAGAGCCTGGGGGACATAGAGCCTGGAGGTGTCAGATAAAACAGTAATTACCACTGCATAGAAGCAATGAACGTTCCGTGCTTTTTAGTGCAGTGGTAGTTTGTGACAAGAATTGTCTTTTGTTTCAGGCAGTCGGTTATTACTGTCAGATTAGTATAGGAGGCCCACTGTTAAGGAAATTAAGACCTTGGCAGTAGGACCTAAGCTACACAGTTCGGAAGTCCGCACCCACCTAGGCTTCCTCCCACGTACAATACCAGAATTGACAGAGTTTTAGCTTACAATATTGTTCTACAATTTGCAGTTAGAGTGTCGATTCTAAGGCCTATTTTAAAGCTATTTGCAAGAGACCTACCTACCAATAAAACCACTATGAAAAACCTATTATTATAGCGTTCGATTTAACTGCTCTTTTTACAGCTATTAAAAAGTAAGACACAGTCTTCTTTAATAGACCAGGTAACTAGTAAGCATTTGAAACTGCTCTAAAGTACTATATATAAAACGATTAAATATATATCGATTTAAAAAACCGTATTTCCGTATTTAAAAAGCCGGCTATTCCAAATATTTACAATATAAAATATATTAAAATCTATACGGCTATTATATACTATAAATATAAATTTAAAGCCTATAAGTAATATAAATAGAGGCTTTAAAAGTACCTTAATTATACTGTTTATATTTAAGTAATTGTATCGGCTATTAAAGCCGAAAGTAGGAATAAAAAAGAAGTCCTGGACTTACCGGAGGAGGTTTTAAAACCTATATATATAATAAACGACTTTATTATTAAAGGAAAGGAAGAATATAAATTCGACTTAAATTACCTTATAAAAATAACAAAGGACTACGATAAGGTTTAAAGTACCTTTTAAAAGCTTAGTAAGTAGATTACTAATTACGTTAAAATAAGCTTTTAAAATACCTACTGTAAAGGAAACTATAGCTTTATTAATAACTTCGATACCTTTAAGAAAGCTATAATTTTTAATAAAGATAAATACTGCCTTTACTATTAAGAAAAGCTTAAAAAGTATGTTAAATCCTTTAAATCTGCTAATAACCTTAAAAAGATAAAAGAATAGGCAACTATTTAAAAGAAAGTTTTTTATATAGTTAAGGAATTTTACACTTCTAATACTTTCAATTCTGTTATTTAATTAACAGGCCTTCTTTAAATAATAAGCAGAAATCCCTTACTTTCTTTATAGGCTTTTAACTTTAAGATAAATTAAAAATACTATATACTATTTAATAAGCTAACTTTTAAAGAAATCGCTAAGGATATTAAAGATAAGATATTTTATACCTATAAGGAAATTAAAAAGCTGAAAATTGCAGGTACTTTTTTAACCTTTTATAGTAATATAGTAAAAGAAGACAATATAAAAAAAGGCTACGGTAATTAAAGCTAAGGTAACTAAGGCTAAGGAAATTATAATCTTTAAAATAATTTAATTAAATAAAAAAGGTAAGACTTTAGTTTAAACTTTAAGCCTTTTAATAAAAAAACCTTAATCTATAGTATTTACTATAAAAATAGGTACAAAATTAATAACTGCTATTATATTTTACCGAAAAAGGTCTTTAAAAACTTACAATTCTATTTTAATTTATCGGTTAAAGCCTTTATTTAAGTAATCTTTAGTATTAATAGAAAGCTAAGTAAAAAAGTTAATTAAATAAAAAGAGAAGAAAAAAGTAATAATAAAGAAAAACTATAGAGAAATTAATTTAAAAAGTAAGAAGTCCGGTCTTTTATTATAGTATACTATAAATATTAATTTATTAAGTATATAATAGTAAATGCTATCTTTTTATAATTAAAAGGTAGGATTTTTTTAAGAATTTTAAAGTAACCGATATTAAAGTCTTGTTTTTCTATATTAAAATATTCTCTTTACTATTTAACAATTTTTAATTCTAATACTATTCTTTATATCTTTAATAAAATTAATTACTTTAATTACTTTTAACTTATAACTTTAAAGAACTATATTATAGTAAAAAGCTTAATAGTCTTTATTATTAACTATAAAGAAGTTAATATTTATATATAAACCTTATAGAGACTAAGGACTTTATAGTTTTATAATATAGTCTATTATAAAGACTTTACTATTAACTTAGTATTATTTAGAATATTAAAAGGTTTTAGAATTTAATAGAATAATAAGATACTAGAGAATTACTTACAAAGCTTTTTAAATAAAGTAATTACTTTACTTTAAAAAACTTACAATTAAATAGTTATTAAATATATCGATCTAACTATAAAGTCTTTAAAGTTACTTACTTACTATAATGTCTTTTATATTTAAAGAAAAAGGCTAGCTTCTATTGCCTTACTAACGATTTAGTACCTTTAATTTAACTATATTAATTAATAAGTAATAATGAAATTTACTAAAAACATTAAAAGTATAAAGTTATAAATTCTAAGTAGAATTTTTAAAAGCTTTCTAACTATAAAGAAAGGTAGTACTTATAGATTTTTAAGAGGTAAAGAAAAAGAAGACCTTTAGGAAAAAGTAGAAAAAGCCTAGTCTTAAGACTTAACCGGCCGGCTAAGTTTTAAAGCTAAGTTTAAACTTTACTAACTGATTAAATTAAGGTAAGGCTTTAAGGATAAAGAAGCAGAATAGTAATTTTTAGATATTTATAACTATTTTATTATTAAAGACTGTAAGGTTTATATATAGGTTAAGATTAAAAATATATAAAGTACTTAATTAAGGTTAAACCCTTACTATTTAAGTAAAATATAAATAGTAAATCTCTTTAAATATAAAAAGGACCTATAAGGTTTTAGATACCTTATTTTCTTTATTAACTATTATAGTAGGATAACTTTCCTTTACTACCTTAAGGACTGTAAGAGTAAGGGAATTATTAATATAGTAATAAAGCTATTTTACTATTTATTTTACTAGTATACTATATTAGTATAGACTTTATAAAGTACATGTGAGACATTTCGGGATATGGAGGTCTGTGTCACGGAAGACACGGGATTTGTATGGACGGCTGATATTGGGGGGTGGTCTGGCATTCTGTGCCGCAATCCGCCCCTTGAACGAGGCAGAAGGCGATCGGGATTGGATGGCGGTTTCAAGACTTGAATTCAAGCATCGACATTTCCCGGATGTTCCGGCTCCCAACAATGAACATCCTTGGCGACTATTAATTGGAGGTCTTTCTTTCTAAAAACAGCTCGCTTTCGAGTCATGAAGCCTTTCATATCCATGTTGAGCTGCAGGTTACACCGACTACGGAATAAGCAATGATTTCGGTATGATTGTGGATACAATGCCGTAGCCAGAACTTAGGGTTTAAGCTGCCTTAAGCTAGGTAAGGTATCTCTGTTGCCAATCGTCGACTTTGTCCGTTCAACTACAGTTTTGTATCTTAAGTCTGTCCTTTACGCACGCCATGAACCGCGATACGCGCTCATCACCTCAACAGTCAGATATCGAGTTTGGATCTACAACCGCCGGAACCCATCACCCACCACCCGATGTTAAAATACCTGAGTTGACCATTCACAGTCCAGAAGACCACCTAAAAGATGCGATCCGGGAATGTCAAAGCAATCTCTTCGGCGTGAAGAAAGACTTGTCCACTTTGTTGACGAGGAAGGCTGCGGTTGTGCTCGAACTTCAATGTCTGTACACACTGAAAGTTCGTCAACTTCAGTTTAAGCTGGCCGAGGAGGCACTCGAATTTCGTTACCCTACCTCCACCGAGAACTTGACACACTGGGCAAACCAAAACGCAGGATACAGCGGCAGTACCCTCCATGAATATGGTAAGAGTTTACAGTTCTGCATGCGCATCAGTCCATGTCTGGTAACATTTCACAGTCACGGCCGTCCGAGACCTAGAGTACATCCACCAGCTGATCGAGACCAAATCGTCCCTAGCAGGCCACCTACAACTCCACACAAGCATTCCAGATGATACCAGAATTCTCCAAAGCCTACTCCAATCCCAACTTGAAAAGCACACATCACCAAACACTTTCAGTCTACTCCAACAAGACACTCGGACACTGGGAGTTTGGGGCGGAATTACCACTCAAACATCATCACCGATCCTCCGCAGAACCTACAGGTTCCTCAAAAAGCTATTACCAGGATTCATGGGTGGAGGGTTGATAATCTGGCCCATGATCGTCATGGTCTTGGTGCTAGACAATGAAAAAGCGAAGGCAGGGGACCCTGTGTGCGCGGCAGACAACCACATGCTTGTTATCTCTGGCTTTGCGGTGTTCATGTTTGCGATTTTTGTTTCGTATCATTCACGGAAACCACTAGAGATTTTTTCAGCTACGGCGGCCTACGCGGCGGTTATGGTTGTTTTTCTGGGCGCTGCTTTAGGGGCGTGAGACTTTTACATCAAACCAAGATTGTCGGCTTTTCGTTCTTAGTCTGGGTCAGGTATCTATTTACAGAGTACCTTATTTTGGACTACAGCTCGCTTTTGAATTTACTACAAAAGGCACTGATGGCTGTCTCAATTAGACAGCACACAAGATTGCCAGGTACTTATCTTGATCACTACTAATCCGCACATAACTGAGGAGAGAGGCAGTACGGTCATGAGGTGCCCTTCCCGCTCATGAACGCATTCTCTACGTCAAGGCTCATTCTCACTCCGGCACGGCTCCATTGCGCTAGAGAAGTGTCTCAGTGGTTGGAGGATAGGTACCTTAGATTCTGGCACGAAGTCGAAGTGGGTCTCATGAATAACTGGCTCACTGGAATCCTTCCGCTATGATGGTGAACATGACGATCATGTCTCACCCCCTTGCCGTCGATCCGATTGCTGACCAGAGTGTCGGGTTGCATCATTATGTCTTGCGAGTGGTGATGAATACTGCCATTCCCTATGGTATGGCTTATAGTGGATATCGGAACTTGAGTCGGCATTCAGATTTCAAAAGCTGCGATCTCAAAGTCGATGATGTCGGTGTCTTGGGCGTGAAGGGGACCTCGTTGACGGCTGTGAAGAGCCGCGCCTCGCGATGAGAAACGGAGGTGAATGACGATATGTAAGGTCATAGTGGATGCTATTGACATTGGTAGAGAAGATGATAAGAAAAGGTGGAAATTGGGATAAAAAGGGTCATGATCTCGCTGGAAGAACCCAGTCTCGGTCTATTCTCACCAACACACCTCGACACAAGCCAGATTCAGCTTGTTGTCTGACAGCTACCACATTCTGAACCGCGACATTCTTTACTACGTACCTAGCTCAACCAAGAACACATCAAATATGGCCAGCAATGATTACTTCCACCAACGAGATGCTCTACCGACGGCCATTTCTGTGCTCTGGTTCTGCCAATGTGCAAGCCGGAGCGGTTGAGATGAGTGTCATACCTCTTGGAGTGTAAGTTCCCTCTCTATCACAAGCCCCACGTACCTATGCAACTAACAACATATCTTCAGATGCCTTCCTCCATGATACCGTCGTCGAAGGAGTGTCCGCTGTAAGCCTTCCTTTATCTGCATCCATACCCCAGCACCTCACTAACAACCCATCCCATGTCCCAGCCCACAACCCCAGCGGCATCACCGCCCACACCGAGGCCTTCACCCTCGGCCGCGCCGCAACCTCCCCAACCAATCCACCATCGAATCCGGCCGCAAACACCTCCAATCCAAAACAATGCACCACCTCCTCGCAACCGACGCCCCCTGCGCCGAACGCATCATCGCCACTTGGAAAACCATGCTCGCCACAACCCCTCAAGCAGAAATCAAAGAACTTTACCAATCTAGACGACTACCTCAACTTCCGCATAATCGACACCGGCGCGCCCTTTGTCGAAGCAACCATGCTCGTTGGCATGGGTCTCATCCTCCCCTCTCACGACAAAGAGTGGATGGACGAAATAACCAGGCCGTGTTTTGCGAGCTTGGCGCTGGCGAATGAGTACTTTACCTGAGTTTTGATAGGGAGTATGCTGAGTTTTGCTGCAATAACAAGGGGAAGGGGGAGAACATGATTAATGCGGTGTGGTTGTGTATAAAGTGGCATGGTGTCGGTCCTGAGGTGGCCAAAAAGATGGTGAGGGAGGCGTGTAATAAGTATGAGGGGGTGTTTTTGAAAAGGTGTCAGAGTTTCTTGAGGGATTTGAGGGCAGTGAGGAGGATAGGGAAAAGTGAGGGAGGTAAGGTAGTTTAGGGGGCTGCAGTATCAGGTAAGTGAGAATGTGGCTTAGAGTGTAAGGTATCCGAGGTATCATCCTGATAAGAGGAGGTTTAATCCTGATACTGGGGTGGAGGATCTGGTTACGGCTAGGATGCGGAAGGACTTTGTGGGTGGAGAGAATGATGAGAACATGAGAGATGAACGGGGAGGGGGCAGGGCGGTGTATTTTGGCGAGCATGGGTTGGAGGTCACGTCTCCTGGGGTTGAGGTTGCTTTGTGAGAGGGTCGGTTGTCGAAACACTACCTAGATACTAGGTATATTGATGTTCTTCTGAAATACAGGAGCTCGTATATAATCCTGCGTACCTGGTACTTTTGCTCCTGTCCAAATCAGCCAAACCGCCCATCAAATCCTCACTCACGGGCTACCTACCAGGTAGGTACCCAGTTATTGAACTTCTAAGGGTTCCCTTGCCACCACTACCTCCGGCTACTATTGTCGATGTGAGCCGGCCCTGGATACGGCGGTAGTTCAATATCCTCCAAGCGGGCAGGCTGTTCATCAACAACCGCATCGGATCTACCAGCCTGACGTTCCACATCATCTGGGGTCTGAGTCGGACGCACCCTCTTGCAGGTCGGTTTGCGTACTGGTTTCGGTAATTTGTTGCCCAGAATTTTGAAGCTGACGCCGCAGCATGTCTCCGTACCTTGGAACAAATACTCTAAAGAGCCTCCGATAATAAAAACTACCACCCACAATGGCCAGAGGGTGCCAAGGATGATACAAGCAAGAACCGTCAGAAATTTCCCGCATACGTCCTTGGTTATATTCGGGCGTTTCTGGCGCCCAAGCCCGTCCCTGTATATCGATATGGCGGCAGCAAGAGTCAACCCGAGATAAAAAGTAATCCCAAGTCCAAGCCCCATCTTGACTCCATTGGTCATCCACGCCTGTTCCCCTTCAGATTGCAAACTATGCGACGTTAGCAGTGATTGGGCGTGGAAGGATCGGCCGGATGTGCGACGTACTCCCTATTTTGCAAGATCATTTTTTCTGCCTCGATGTGTCCAATGGAAGGAGTGTGTAGATTCAGGTAGTTGGGGTGGTGGGACCTATATTGATTTGCCGCGAGATCGAAGAGTAGCACCTGGAAAGCAAGGGTAGTGATTGGAGAAGACGAGGAGGTTGAACCGAGACCTGAGAGAGCTTAGCTATGTAAGGGCCAAGTGAAGAGGGCTGATGAGTGAGGCGTGACTATTGTTTTCCTCTAACCAGCAATGTCCATTCTGGGGCTTGGATCTCAGAGTCACGAGTACCCAACTTTCAGCATGTCAAAATCTTTTGGCAATACAAAACCCTTGTGGCGAGTGAGTATATCAAGATAAAGTGGGTAGTATAAAGCACTTTTATCTACTTCAAAATCTCAGTACATAGAAACCCATATTACTCTCCCTTCATTCACACTATCTCCGGCTTTCTTCAAGATGAGCTGGTCCGGGGTACGGCGGAAGCTCAATCTCCCCATTGCGAGCCGGCTGTTCATTGATAACTCTGCCGCCGACATCATTCGGCCGTCGATGCACCAGCTTATTCAGCTTTGGCTTTGGTGATTGCTTGCACAGGTCGTTCCAGTCGAAGCCACAGCATGTGTGCGCACCCCTGCAGAACCACTTGGTGAAGATTGCGAGAAAATAAAGAGGCCACAGGATGCTAAGGAGGAGACAGCCGAAGAGAAATAAAGTTCTCAGACATATGTCATTGATTGAGGTCCATCGTGGGCGGAGTTGATCGCATATTATCATCCGACTGGCAATGAAAAACCCTAGAACATAACAGAACATTCCTACTGCAAGTCCAATCTCGAATTTTGCTGCATTTTCGGGACTGATTTGACGTTAGCAGAGCTTGAGGCTGTCATATTAAGGGGCTGTGAACTTACTCCATGTCGCGACCATGGAGAGGCAAGCTCATTTTTTGTAGCTGGTAACCAAAAGAAGTGTGCGAGGTGGTTTTGGTGTGGCACGACGAAGGGATGATAAGGTAGGGACCCGCGAGCATGAGAGAAGCTTGAAAGCAATAAAACACAGAGTTGGTTGTCGAGGCGTAGATAGAGTTTTGCGCCCACCAGATAACCCCCTCTTATGGCTTGATTCTTGCGCAACGTGACATGGAACTTGTGAGCATAATTGAGCATTTGCCACGAGGCCTTTGCATGCCAAAGCCCCTTCTCTCACACTAATTCCGGTATGTTGCAAAATGAGCCGGTCCAGGATACGGTGGCAGCTCAATGTCCTCGTTGCGAGCAGGCTGCTCATTGATGACATCTGCTCCGCCCGCTCGCTCTTCCCATCATCCGAGTGCCGGCGCACCGGTTCTTTTGCCTTGGGGGGCCGCTTGCCCAAGCTTTTCCAGTTGATGCCGCAGCATGTATTGGCGCCGCCACAAAACAAATACCGCAAGAAAGCAACAGCAAACAGCAAAGGACAAAATTGACCACCCAGGATACATAGACAGAATATGAGAACTCTCAAGCACCCATCTTTGTTCAGGACTTTAGGTAGACAACATTGCCAGAAGGCGAGACCAACGAATACACCTATTATGCAGGATGGAATAAGTGTAATATAAATAGTCACTCTCAGGTCTCTCTCTCTCCTCTTACTGCCAAGTTCAGGTTAAACAACTACGGATATGCAAGCGGGCTGGTCGCAAACTTACGCCCGGTAATCGTCCCAATCAACCATCCTGAAAGTTTAATGCCGAACCTACGACTGAACCCAAATTTTGACTAGTACCCAGGTAGTGTGGCAGATGATTTTGATAGTCGTGCTTGAAGCTTCAAGTGGAAACGAAAGTGAGGAGGCGGAAGAGATAGAGAAATATGCAAACAAACTAGAAGTCTTCTAAAGAGGGCAGTGAGGTGATTTTGTGGTTGGAGGCATAATAGAGTTTCCATTTCCTCAACACCACTTCCGCCTCCCGCTTTGTGGCTTGACCTGATCCACGAGGTAAGAGCAGTCTTGAGCAATTATCTTATCTGATCAAACTCACTGGTGAAAATATCACAAAAAGCGCACGACCTCCGCCCAGAGAATAGTGCATATCGGTCTTCATAAATCCTTAAGCGTGGAATAATACAAGCTCACCCCCCTAAAGCAAAAAGCACCATGGAAACACCCTCAACAACCCATAACGCCGTGTTACCAGAATATTCATCCAAGCCATCATCCCAAGAATACCTTTGCATTACATAGTACCCTCGTAACAATCATCATATCCTCATCGAACCAACCCCTTCCTCCCATCGCCCCAACACACATCTTTCTCATATTTCCTCACCCCCTCGACCCATTGTCCTGTTTAGTAAGCCCCCCGACTCCTACTCCTCCTCCTCCCCCCCTCCCTAACCTCATCCCTCCCATAAACCGCATACCCCCCCTCAGGTCCTCTACTCCGACTCCTGCTCTGCTCCCTCCTCACATAAACCGGCTGCGCCATAACCACTCCCCCCCAGTTTGTTCCACCTCCGTCATCCCCACCCTCCTCTCCCTCGAAACAGTCCTCGTCCGGGAATGACTGTGCCCCCTATGGTGATGGTGGGAGTGCCGTGATCGGCTCCGGGAGGTGTGCCGAGCCGGGTACTCATCCCGAACGGACCCATACCAAGGTTTACCGGGCGCTGCTGGCTTGTTTGGCGGCGCGCCGAGGTTGGTGCAGGAGCGGATGATCCAGATGAGGAGGAGGAGGCCGGCGATGGAGCCGATTACTATTCCTGCGATGGCGCCGCCTGTGAGGGTGGTGGTTTCATCTGGGTCGGCGGTTACGGGGTTGTTGTTGTTGTCATTGGAGGTGGTGATGACCGTGACGGTGGGGGGGTTGGAGTCTTGGCGGGGGGAGAGGAGGGAGAGGGTTTTTGTGGTGAGGGTTGGGAGGTGGGTGAGTGCTAATGGTAGGGGCGCCATTTTGGCGGTGGTGGTAGTGGTGGTTGCGGTGGTGATAGTGGTGGTTGCGGTGGTGATGAGGGTGATGCAGTGGCTGCGATGGAGAGGGTAGGTGGATTCTCTCGTTGATCTTAAAGAGGCGAGAATGTCGGAAAAGGAGGTGGACACTCGGACTCTGGACAAAACTGAAGAGGAAGGGATGACAGTGCTGATGGGCACTTGGGGCGCAGATGTTTTCTATGGGGCATAGTTGTGGCTGTCAATCAGGATATTATAAGCTATGGAGGGTGATGATGTAATTGTACATGAGGGTGGTAGTGAGTTTTTGGGGGGCTGTATGGATTGGGAATGGCTTCTTTTGTGTTTCAGGGGTATTGGTGGGCGGGTGGTTGGTCCATCTCGAACTTTTGGGTATTGCAGACCAGATTTGGGCTCGGCACTTGAAGAAAGAGTCACCAGAGTGAAGGAAAAGCGTGGGATTTAAGGCATCAACTTTTTAGCAAGTTTGATGATAGCCAGTTGCTTGTTACTTCTCTGTTGTTCAACACTCTCAAAATCAAGTGGGAAGAAATAGTTAACAGGACTGTTAACAATTATATGTCAGTTACGAGAAGCGGCTAACATCTTCGTTTGACAAGACTCGACCCTGAATTTATATGCACAATGATGTCATACTTATCCCAGGCCTTCCGAGGCATCTCGCCCACCACTGCCAGCAAGACCGCAACATCGATGTCGTCGTCGTGCTATATTTCAATACAACACAAGTTCCGATTTTCGTATTTCAATTGTTCTTCGGACTTTTACCTGTATATGTCCTCGGTCTAAACCTGACATTGTTTCGCAACAAAGCCACGGGACTCCCAGCTAGCCCCACAAGAATAATACAACCCAAGAACCATGCCTTTATTCTCTCAGGGACTTCCCTGATGCTCATCTTTCATTGTTTGGAGTCTTTGGAGCTTCAAGTCAACATCAACAAGCCCAAAGCTTTCCAGTTTCGCCAGCACAAATCCACCATAACAGGGCTGACATCGACCGGAATAATAATCTCATCAAAGGGCGTGTGGCGCAATTGGTAGCGCGTTCGCTTTGCATGCGAAAGGTCTTGGGTTCGATTCCCAACTCGTCCATCATCTCACAGATCTTGCCATATAATCAGCAAGATAGATCCATGTTTTGGTTTCCTTTTTTGTGGCTTGCTACTAACCCAACTGGTTTTTGGTCTGCCAAGCGTGAGTCTTTGAGCTTCGTTGCAGATAGAGGAATTTGTTATTAGATAACGAAACAATCGGTCACTGACCGTCATCTTTGGTCTTCTCTCGAGAGATGCATCAATGAACTGACATGCCGGCTATGGGCTATGGTATTCCTGACTACGACATTTAAATGCTTGTTTGACACATGTCGAGCTTTCTTGACGCGGTGCCACAATGACTACCTGGTATCTTTAAGGGTCACTGTTTTAGGTAGTAGCGTTAGGTAGTAGCGTCTATTCTTTTGTCCACAACGTGTCTACCTACTCATCCTCGCCGTTACCGCCGTCGTTTCCATCTTCATCGTCACCCTCGCTACCCTCTTCTTCCTCTCCACCCTTCCACACAAAGTCCCTACCAGGGCCGCCAAAATTCGTCTCAAACTGCACCAGTCCACTGAACCCAACAATTGGGAACAGCCTACCCGATACGTCACCATCCTCATCGTCATAAACACCAACTTTGACACCATTCTTCGTAGCCCACATCTCCCTCGAAGCCAAATCGACACCGACACCAATGGTATCCCCCACCTCACCGTACGAAGTACCGATAAAGTTCGTCCCCGACCCATCAGATGCATAAATCTCCCCTGCGCGTGAGTTATAAGCCCACGATTTGGCATCCGGATTTGGATCATCCTCCTTGATGGCATCGCCGGGGAATCTCACACCGGCACCACCAACAGAGCTGAATCCAACTGCAATCAAAAGTCTCGACGGCCTAGGGGATGTGGGGTTGAACATGGACTCTGCCTCGGCGACGACAGGAGGCGGCCTGATTGTGATCTCGTAGTAATACCTATCCAATCCAGGAGGAAGAGGCTTGTCAGCCGAGATGGAAACTTTCTTCCCGGACGAGTGCTGAATCGTGATGCCGTCCTCTTGTACGCTCTTGGCTCCCACAACTGTTGCCCCAGGAAGCCCAGTGGACCACCGAGAGGGAAGATTCTTTACCCAAGTATCTTGCTGCTGAAGGAACTTCTCCGCTTCTTCGCTGCCCGAGTTGCGTACCAGCTCCACTGGCCTCCAACCAAACTTGTCTGGACGGCTGAGGTCCGCGTTCAGGGCCCAAAGCTGCTTGAGCAACTTTACGCTGCCGTTGGCGGCGCAAATGGCAGCGAGCTCGGCATCTTGGATTGCGGCAGATGTGTCGGCGTTGATGAGCAGAGAGATGGTATCCTCAAAAGTGGGCGTCTTGACCACAGCCCATCGCTCGTATGCGAGGACGAGAGGGGTGCGAGATTTGGCGTCCTTGATAGAAGCATCTGCCTTTGCCTCTAGCAACAGACGTACACACCCCACATGCCCTCCCAGTGCAGCACGGTGCAAGGCTGTCATGCCTTTCTTTGCATCTTTGGCGTCGGTGGCGAGAGCATTGGCATCATTGCGCTCAGTAGAAACTTGGATCAACTTCAAGACAATGTCATCGAACCTACGCGATGCCGCTTGTCGAAGCGCTGTTCTTCCACTGCGACCTGATTTGTTAATATCCGCCAAAGGTATCTCACGCTGCACCAGGGCTTCCAGGATTAGAGACGATGTCTTGTGGTTTCCCTCGTTCCTCCCCAGCAAGGCAATGAAGAAGGGTGTCCATCCATGAACATCCACAATGTTCACATCGCAACCGTGATCGATCAGCAACTTTGCAATCTCTGTGGCTCCTCTCCGGCATGCCAAGTGCAGGGAAGTCCTCTTGAGGGTGTCAATCACGTTGGGATTGGCGCCATGCTCGAGTAGCAGGCGGGCTGCGTCGATGTGCCAACTGGCAATGGCTTCTTGCAGAGCAGTAGTGCCCTGAATATCCGTGTCATCAATCTCAACAACCCCCTCACGAAGGAGAATCTCCATGTTTTTCACCTGGCCATGCGTGGCAAGCATCTGCAAGGGACGCGCCGATGTGAGATTCTCAGCATTAATGTCGGCCTTGTGCTTGATGAACGCAATCAACAGATCCTCAGGTGCTTCGGCTCGAAAGGCAAGCAGCAAGTGCAAAGGCGTGAACCCAAACGTGGCCTCAGGTGCGTTGATGTCTGCACCATGCTCCAAGATGATATCCAGCACGGCAGGATCAGTCCCCTCTTTGGCGAAGATGTGCAGTGGTGTCCAGTTATGCGGGTCGGTCCCGACGCGAGGATCCACGCCATGTTGAAGCAACAGCTGAACGCCGTGAAGCTTCTGGTCGTTCTTGATCCAGTAGTGAAAGGCACTGAGTCCCCACTTGCTTTTTGTGTTTGCGTCTGCGCCATTTTCCAGCAACAGTGTCATCATCTCCGGCCGGTTTCCAGCTGAAGCTGCTGCTTGTACCGGAGTGAAGCCGTTGGACACCTCGTTAACATCGCTGCCATCCTGGAGGAGACGCTCTGCCCAACACGTCAGGCCAAGATAGGCAGCAACATGCAGTGGCTTGTGAGAGCCGCTGGCAAGGGTGTACTCTCGTTCCTCGAGAGGGTTGGAGACTGGGAGACTCGTTTGCCAGGCGAAGAAGAGTTCAGTATTGGAAGAAAAAGAGTCAAGCTCCTTCACTAACTCTGCCCACGCGCTGCTGCCTGCTCTCTCCTCCGGAGACAGCAGCTCTTCGGCCTTGCGAAGATGATATGCCCAGTTGAGAATTTCGTATCTCACATGCTGCGCAGGTTCATCCTCAGAGTCCGAGTCGCTATCTCCCTCGTTGTCCACGCCAAGGTCCTCGATGTCGAAATAGCTGGGATCTATGATATCTTCTTCATCTTCAGAATCCTCCTCCGGTAGCACCATCTTCTCAGTAAGCATTTGTTGCGGTGGCAAGACCTCGACTTGCCAGTCTGGAACCTTCGATTCCGGAATACTGATCAGACCAGTCCGTTTCTGGAAGAGAGGGTGGTTGAGATGCCGTAAACAAGCCAGAGCTAGCTGCAACTGCCCTTCGCGGGCATCAATTTTGAGCGCCTTGTGCAAGGTATCGGTGGCTTTGCACTTGGCGCAAAACTCGGCGGGAGTCAGTTCGTCGTCCGCTTCAGATACCACTTCGCTCGAGTTGCAGAAGAAATCCTCGATATCGTCAAGCTCTCCCAGAGGCGCATGAACAATGAACCTGCCATCCACGGCGCTGAGTTTGAGGATGCCCTCGGCTGCTTGCCGAAGCTGTTCATTTTCCAGGATCGAAATGTCATCAAAGTCAACATCATCCTCGGTCTCTTCAGAGAGTGGTTCATCGAGAGGGTGTGCGTATGTGCCTTGAAAGTCATCCATCACCTCTCGAGCCGAGATCTGATTGTCCTTAGAGAGCGTGACCCAGGTCAGAGCAGTCTTGAGAAGGCCGGCGTAGTTAGGCCTCAGGGTGCGTAGGGCCTTGGAATACACATCGCTCAGCCCGCCTGGAAGGTCTTGAAGTCGCTTGGAAAGCGGTCTTTGGAAGGGCTCTCGTATGAAAGGGATCGCAGTTTTGACGATGTAAGAGAATTTGGACTGCGCCTTGTCCAAGATAGCAGCCGTGGCCTCTTCGCGTTCCTTGGCGTTAAGTCCTGGGATTTTGTCGAGCTCATCGGCTAGGAATCCATGGAGGTCATCCCCATTCTGTTCACCAACATCGATAATCAGCTCGTCGGGAAAGTTCTGATCATGCTCATACTCGGTTTGGAAGGTGGTCGAAGAGCTGCACCCACAAGGATCAGAATGTGATTCTTGACCAATTCATTGGCCTGATCCCGAAGAGAACGAAGTTCCCGCAGTAGTGTCCGCTGGTGTTCACCCTCAATGGTGGACTTGCTAATCCCATCGACAACCACCACCACGTCTCTCCTCAGGAGCCGCACTAGTTTGCAAAACCCGTCGACGAACTCTGGAAAGCCAGACATGCGCTCCCTTTCGTGAGGTTGGGCGTTTTGCAAGCTTGCCTTGGCGGTTTTGAACACTGCACTGCAGCTCTCCAGGAGACTGGCGTTCTTAGTCTCCAAAGCCAACTCGTAGAGCTGGGAAAGCAAGGTGTGCAAAATGGTGTCGGATATGATGGCTTGGTCTTTGCCGTCCCTCGCGTCTGGATTGCAGGTGACATAGAGGGAGGCTGTGTCCGGTTTCCACCCATCCTCCGAGTCATCCTCGACTGCATCACCCTGGCCCGGAAGAAACTGTCTGACAATTGATGCCACGACATACGACTTTCCGGTTCCTTCTTGGCCTGTGATACACAGCATCTCACAATCATCTGAGTCCTCCCAACTCTGATACTCTTGCTCGTCAAAGACCCACTTGCAAATGCCCTTAGGCATGGCATCGATCGCATCAATGGTGTTGCCCAAAACCCTCCGACAACCCTCCAGCGGCTGAAGAGCTTCTTGGTAGGCCTTGTAGTCATCAAGGGCAGAGTCCCACGGAGACTTGCGTTTGGTGTTGTTTGCCAACTCGTCCATTCTCTGGGCGATCAAGTCGATCTTGTGGTGGAAGGTCTCAAACTGCTTGATAGAGTCCGCAATGTCGGCCACAACCGTTGACACACCCTCGAGCTGGGTGAGAGTCTTGTCCTGGAAGGCACCTTGGCTGCCCTCAAGGATTTTCTTTTTGAGAGACGCAATTGTGTCACGCTTCTCTTCGAATTTGCCCTCTCGGAAGCCGTTAGTGGGCCACAGAATATGCGTATTGAAAGGGGTACTAGGCGTTGATTTTGCTGGGACATGTATTGAATTTTGTTTGAGGGGGTGTGTAAAGATAGTGAAAAGGTGTGTAAAGATAATGCGTATGTATCGATACGAGTTTTGACATACCTTGGAAGAGCCGAAGAAGTCCTTGAGGCCATGCTTGAGCCGAGCAAAGGATCCAGCTGTGATGTGGCGCTTCACGGCAAAAGAGAAATCGAGAACGGCCACGTAGGTCTCCGTTACGTCCTGGAAGAGCTTTTCGACCAGCGGGCTGGGCTTCCAGTTCTTCTTGCCACGCTCATCGTAGAGCCGGTCGTAATGGCGAACAATGATCATAATCTCACTGATATCACTGAGGGCCGTGCCAAAGAACTTGTACAGCTCATAGTTGCTGTGGATGGCCGTGAGGGTCAGTTTGACCGCGTACCAGGCCAACCCAACGCTCTCCGGTGCGCCCTCAGTCAGATAGTCGCCGGCGGTAATGAAGTTATCGATATTCTCCATGATATTGGTGATCCACGATTCTGGAATCTCCACATCTGCTGAGAGCTTCTTACTGCCGTACTTCTTGCCGGTAGCTGCCTGCAGCTCCTGGGCCGCATCTCTCGCGTCCTCGGGTGCTGCATTTTCGCGAAGAAATTCCTTCAGTAGTTCGACTTCTTTCGGTTCGGTATAGCGCTCCTGTTTTGACTTTTTGAAGCGGTCAAAAGCCTCATCGTACAGACTGCTGTGAGCAAGCGGGCCCATAATGACTGCTTCCGCGTGTGAACTCTCCACTCTTCAAGCTGGGACGGAAGTCAGTTGTGATGTGCGGATATTATATAGGGGGGTACAATTTGAAGGACCAGCAGGCTCCTTGGTATCCAGGGAAGCAAGGGGTTGGTATACGGGAAAGGCGTTCAACAACTGCGGTTCAGGGGCCGAGACACAATAGATATACCTACACAAATCGTTCAAACCAGTGTTTTAGTTGTGTTAGTGCTAGGGTGAGATCTGTTGGCTGTGCCCGGGAACGATTGAGGGGCATGCAATGAGGAGTAAGGTTGAACCGACAACATGGTGTGGAAGGGTACCTAGACATGGTTATAGGCCGGGGAGGAGTGGTCGTCAGATTTAAGTCTCCTGCCCCATCTCCTTGACGCGATGGGGATAAGGCCGAGATGACGCAGGGCGGTATCGGGGTAGCGGGCATCGTTCTGGCTGTCTTGTGAGTCTGCATAAGAAAAGAGATCAAGAGAGGGGATTCGCTCGCTCGTTCCATTGAGGTCCACTGAAGTTGCTGGTCTCACGGCGTCGGGCAGGTACGCTAAGGCCAAGGCCCTGGGATACTGGTGTTTCACCACCCCAAAATCGACGACCACCCATGCTCATAGTCACGTGATGCATCTTCAACTTGATCAGTCTAGACAGCTCCGGCTCAGCTTCGGCTAATATCTACCCATTGAACAGCACAGCCTAACCGAAGAGCCCAAAAATGGACCTCGTGTAAGCAGGGGCCCAGAGCTGGGACATTTGAATTCGCAATAACCACCACCCAGAACTTCTTGGACAATTTATCTCTCCCTCCGCTTGGGGATGCTTATTAGTCTTTGATACTGGCGATATTATGAGATGCCTTTGCTAATGAGCGTTGTTAGGAGATGAAGGGTATCGTACATCGAGACCTGAGTGCTTGCCAAGTGGCTGTATTTAGAAGACGGCCTCGTGCCAGGGTAGCCTGAAGGGGGCACTCTCCGCATTCCTTTTCCACATATCCTTCCCTTACTGTCAGAAAAGAGGTGTGGTCAACCGAGCTGAATGGAGCTCAGCTGTGCTGAGCTCTGGTGTGGGTAACTGAGCTGAATGGAGCTCAGGGGAGCTGAACTGACGTAGTCAGTTCAGCTGGTCAAGGCTACCATTTGCCACCAACGTTGCCACCATTCACAGTCATAAGAATAAGCTCTCTAGCGAAGCCAGAGAGCAACAGACAGAATCACACAAGCAATACAATCAATCAGTCGCAATCCAGAGTGCCGTGTTTCTGACAGCAGCTGAGCCAAGTTCTACTCCAGCAACTTGGCCAGTTGTCCTTATTAGATGTCGAGGTGGCCGGAGTGTACACAAAAGAATTCCTAAGACACATCTGGGTGAATTATAATAAGGAGCCCACTTCGGCACACTACACTATTTACTTAACAACAGGCTTAGAGTATACACTTCAAATCCAAGCCAAGTTGGCCTTATACCTGGAGCTCGAACTCCAAGAGGAAATGACACTGGAGATTCCCGAATCTAACGACCTGTGGGAGGAGCCCATTCCTGGAATATGGAACATCTACCATGAGATTTAGAAGGACTGTGGAAAGGTAATAGAAGAATGGGAGTTTAGGCAGCATTTGATAGTACAAGACATAATGTGGCCGCGGGACGATCCCCGAGCCCGATTCCCTAGGTTGTGACTGGCGTTTTTACTGGCTTGAAATCTCAGGCTGCTCTGTCGATGCCATCTTGAGCCCTGGCGGGAGCTTGTGGAATATCTATCGGAAAGCCTTGCTCAAGGCAGCTCACAAACGTGAGGTTAACAACCACACCTGGTTCTTGGCTACTGGGAAATCTTAGTAGGGTGGCCTGAGCCGCAGCCCAGGGTCTAGCAGGGGCCCTCATTCATCCGACTGCAGACATAGCACTGAGGCGATTGATTAGCGTACTTGGTAGTCATGGGCTACTGCTACTTATGTGTGCGAAAGCTCTCCTCGATCTAGAACTTGAATTGATCGTTGTGAGAAAGGCAAGAATCATCCCTCCGATATGTAGACGGGGGATTCTACGCCGATGGCGAGGTCATACTCCCAATGATGTTATGCATGGCCTGGTACCTGCTTGGGTGGTAAACGTCGCTGATGACGGACCTCGGCATCTACTTACAGGCAAGGATTCGCGAGGCGATGCCCGACCTCATTCACCCCCGCCGATGAGGCCCTGTTTCCATGATTGTGTTGTTACGTGGTGCCAGTAGAAATGGCCGCGCCATATTGGGAGAGGGCTGGATATCTGAGGAAAATAGTTCGCATTAGTCTCTCTTCAAACAGTTCATCCTTGTCTTTGACGCCGGTGCGACTGATGCCGTTCCACTATGCCCAGTTCACCGCTAACGTCTGCTGGGTTCGCTGTGGCCCCGGTCAAACCCCCAACTGAAAGGAGATTGTTCGTTTGTTTGGGCACGCCAAGATGAGTGCCGTTGCTCATCCTACAGCTAGCGTCTATGTGGCGGCTCTCGTCGAGGCTAACATCGCCTACGTGTACGGGTTGTGTCTTGCTGGCTCGATCTGGCGACGCACGCAATGCTAGTTTTGAAGCTCTACACCGCGTAGTATGATTCAGAAGCATACTGGTGCAAACGGTAACGACCTAGGGAGCCACCGGGTGGGCGGAAAATTCGTGTGGTGATGTGTGGGTCGAGTTACATGTGAGGATTAAAGCTAGGGCCCTTCTTGTCAGCGTTGGATTGCGCCTTTGGTTCCCAGCGACTTGCCTTCGGCTCAGCCTGATCGGTGGATCTGCAGCGAACTGCCGTAGGCTCGATCACAAATTCTGCCCCACGGTTAATTCTTTTATTCATTTCGTTCTCAAGACCCTACTAGCGTGACATTTTGCAACGTCCGCTACATTGTTGACACGCGTTCGGCATGATGCCAAAACTCTTTTACCTTGGTTATGGTTTCTAGACGCTCTCTGGTCTGGCGAGCAGCTTCTGTTAAGCAATAAGAAATGCATTCGGTAAGAGTCTCATTGGACTATTTTCAGTAGCTTGTCTTCTAAACGCGGCAGCTGCTTAGTTCCTTTACCACTCTCAGCCAAAACAACCTGTCCAAATTCTCGCTATTCGGGCTCACCCCGAAGTCTCCAGCTAGACACAGCCTGACAACCTCGCTGTATCTCTCGCCCATAATCCCCGGAAGCAACAAGGGGGCATTATGCAGCAGCTTGTCCCGCACCTTTTCCTCTGTGTCTTCCCTGTACTTCTGGATCGGCTTCCAAAGAGCAATCTCAAAAAGCAAGACGCCGAGGCTGTAGATGTCACAGAGTCTTGAAAATCCAGCCGTCCACTCCGGATGACGGTACATATCGATGTACCCAACCGCTTGCTTTGGCTTGTCAATGGACTCGGCCTGCAGTGGACGTGCGTAGTCAAAGCCGCCGACGAATGGAGAATTGAGTGGAGTCTGTCCCGAGACTAGCTCCGGAAAGAATAGGATGTTATCGCTCCGCAGCGACTTGTGAAGCCACCGTGCCGAGTGGATCAATAGTACCGCTGAAGCCAGAGCCCGCGCGAGCGCGAAGCGGTCTCCCAGTGGTGCCGTGCGCGTCGATTCTTTGATGACCTGGCTGAGCGTCAGGGGCAGCTTGGCATCCTGCGTCGGAAAGGCGAAGACGATGCCGAGTTTTTCGTCGTCACCGTTGGCGGGGGCAGGGAGGTCGTCGATGAGCCCAACACACGAGAGGAGGCTGAATGGGGTGGGTTTTTGGCCACTGAGAAGGCCACAGAGCCGCTTGACTCGGGCGATGGCGTCTTTTCGCTGGTTGGAGGTCAGAGTGCTGGATATGGACTTCCACTCGATGAGGATGTCTCTCTCAATGCCGTCAGGAGTGAGCGTGGTTGCAGTCTGCCGGGCCCCGGTGGCGTCGCCGACGCCTGTGATCTGCTGGAGGGTTTCGTAATGCACGGGTGCGATGATCGAGGCTTCGGACGTGATATACAGACGTTTCATCAGGGCGCAGTAGGCGAGGAGATCTTTGGACGATTCTTCGATGGTGGTTAGGTTTGAAGGCTGGTTCACCGAGGGGAGGACGTAAGAGGAGAGGCCGAGGGCCAGGAGTCGAGCCTCGTCCCGGGGGCAAAGTTGCTCGAGGCTGTCATTGAGATAGACGAGCCGCTTTAGGAGGTCGTCGAGTCTTTCTTCGTCTTTAAGAACCCAGAGCATACCAGAAACGGTAAACCTCTTCCGTTTCGATAGCCTGGAATTCACCTCCTTCTGTACATCGGCTCGCTGTGCGACAGTTCCGGCCAGTGCTGACACTCCCGTCCTGAGTGCAGTATCGGGCCCAACAACTTGCAGGCCGTATCTACTTGCCAGCTCCTCCACGTCCATCGTCGCGGCCCTGATCTCAACCAGGGTATCTTGAACCAGCCGTCTGGTGGCCTCTGGTTCCGCTTCAAGACGAGATGTTATCTTTCCTGGCGGAGCATGGAGGCCATAGAGATCGCCCCATGCTCGCAACCTATCCCGCTCAATTCGCAGCTTCAGCGAATAGAAGGATGAGTCGCTGAAGCCATCCCAGACTTGGGCAAGGAACGCATACCCATCGAGTGCTCCCTTGAAGCTGGCGAAGAGTGAAGCAACACCAAAAGCCAACCCCGCGACTTCCATAGCGCTGAGGGGCCTAAAGAATCTCTACCTTGAAGCCGTTCGGCGCAGAACAAGGACTTGTGTTCCTCTTTTCAGGAGCAAGGGCGGCAAAAGATGTGGCGTTAGATGAAACCGCTCAGCAAACCCCTCTAGTTAGGGATTGGGTTAGGCTCCACAGATACACTAGAGTCGAATTGGTGTGGACCAATCCGAGATGCAGCCGCTCTTGGGAAGTCCAACGCCATTTGAGCTCAGCCGCACTTCGGAAATTGTGTCTCGTGCGCTGCAAAGTCGAGGGAGCAGAATACTTGGGCTTTTGAGGTGATCTTTCGGATTTTTTTCATCACCACCACCAATTCACAACAGAGGCGGAAGTCAATCCATAGCAGTGCTGCGGTTGTGTACCTCATTTCCTTCCAATCGCGATCATGGATATCGACCTTTCCTCCATCCGGATGGAGTTGCCCGATCCTCAGCCAGGCACAAGTGACGACAAAGCCGAGGCTCCCGCGCCAGAGCGCACGGAGGCAAAGGCAGAGATAATTTCCAGCAATGATGGCAAAGCGACCGACTTCATGGCCATGCTGACTCTCGCATTGAGCCACGTAACCCCATGGATCCATCTCCAGCCCAGCACCGGTATCCAAACCGACATATTACGAGGAGCCACCTTTGCACCCCACTATTCGTTCTGCTTGGGAACCGGAGCCTTCAGCTTCGTTGAAATGCACGCTCTCACAGATCGACAGATTCTTAAGGGCAAGGTTTACGGCCCCGGCCATCTCGTGGCCTTGAAGCGATACCCCTTAGCTATGGATGCAAGAGACGATAGGTACAATATTCGGTCCGAGTGCTATGACTTCATACGCAACGAACTCCGCGTTGCGACATGCCTGAAAGAGCCGCATGAGAATATCTGCCAGCTGCTCTTTATCGGATGGGAGGATCATACCCCTGTCCCCGTGCTCGGGTTCGAACTCGCCCACTACGGCACCGTCAAGGACGTCCTGCGAAGCCCAGACTACACCAAGTTCCCAGACCTCGGCCTTAGGCTCGTGGCAGATACCGCGCGGGGTCTGGATGCTCTTCACAAACGTGGAATTGTCCACGGCGACGTCAAGCCGGGAAACATACTTGTCTTTCACCACCACGACCCCCAGCGGCGGATCGTGGCCAAGTTGGCCGACTTCTCTGGGTCCATTGTCAAGTCGAGACAGCAAAGAGGCGAATGGAGTCCGGTCGGGGGAACACACGTGTGGCGAGCGCCTGAATGTTACGGGTCTATAGCCTACGATGTTGTTAAAACGGACATCTACTCGTTTGGCCTGACCGCGCTTACGATCCTAGCGAGAGTCCCGTCAAAAAGAGGAATATTCTCGTCATCACTGACGGGGGTAGGCGAGTGCTTTCTCGCCAGGGTCCCAGAGGGCGTGGACTTGGTTGAGTTTGCCACGGCGCTCAAGTGCGCGAAGGAAGATTTGGTCTTGCAGCACGCATTGAGCTGGGCCGATACCTTCTTGGACGATCCAGCCTTGAGTGAATTCGTTGAGTGGTTGCTCCAAGCCACGGTTAGGGTGGATCCGGAGGATCGATTGTCCATGAGCGAAATCCTCGGAAGGGCGGACAAGGAACTTGGCCCGGAGGCACTGCCGAAGAATGATAGGTGAGTAAGGAGACACTTATGCGTGTATAGGTGCTGACCAATTTGATGAGTACTAGTGGAAACTCAAGTCTAGAAAGGATGATGTTCGGCATGCTCTCCATGTTCGGGGGCGGAGGAGAACAGCTAGATGACGATAGCACAGTTGTCAGTCCTGCGCAGGTGAGAAAATGAGAATCCCATTCCAAGCATGCAATGGAAACTAAAATCCGCACTCAGCTGGATGATCCCCGAGTACAGTCTGCGAGCTATTACTTTCAGCGCAGAGTTTTCAATGCCCTGAAAGCTGTGGCACAGCCCGCTCTTGATGTCCAATTCGTGACGGTGGACATCGACAGCAGCAAAGAGGCCACCAAATATAGAATCTTGGAGTTGATGCAAAGACAACTTGAAGTCGCAGATTACAATGGACAAGGAGCTGCTGCTGTAAAAAGAGCCCTTCTAGCTGCCCATCGTATGGTCGACAGTCTTGTCAACACTGGTTTCGGCACTCGACGAGACTTGAGGGAGGGTCTCCGCTATGCTTCAGTCTCGGGAAGGACAGGGCGTCTTCTCTCTGTGCTCTATTTCACCATCATCGATCGTACCCTACGATACGACCGGGACAGCGTTCCGGCCCCTCGCCTCTTGTGGCTGGTCATGACGGCATCTGGCGGATATCCAAAATCCCCGCACCTCATCAGGGGTCAATATCCAAACCTAGCTGGAGCAATGGAAATCCTAATTCGCGGCCCAGGAGGCATATCAGGTCGGGTATTGCGCAACATGGCGGCCGATTTTGACGATCCCGAGGAAGAAGTCCATTATCTACGAGACACACCAGTCGAAGACCTACCAACTTGGTATCCATATCGCCCGCTTGGAGCAAGCGCGCTGTGTCATGCGGCAGCTTATGGATGCACGCTAGAGCTTGTCGAGTCTCTAGTAACGGAAAAGGTGGATCAAGATGAAGTTGAGCTAGCCCTCCTGATGGCCGCAAAGGGTGGTTACGGGTCCATCGTCCGTCTCCTCCTTGGCCGTGGAGCCAAGGGAACCGCTGTCGATCGCAAGGACAAAGCAACAGCGCTGCATTACCTCGCATTTGTTCGGGATGACTTCGTCGGGGATCTTGCAAAGACCTTGGTGAACAACGACTCCTCTCAGCTTTCGGTCGAGTGCCCCTTGAGCCCAGCCATCTCGTCCGAGACTATGACAAATTTCGGAGGCTCGCCCATGTGTTGCGCCGTCGTAACGGACAACCAGGTTTTGGGCCTTGCGCTCGTAGAGCTGCACAAAGCTGCAGGTATCCCTGTCCCTGACTTCTCACTGGTTATCAGGAGGGCCACGGGTAGTTACCAGGAACCGATTCTTTCCACACTGATCGAGAACGCCGCTGTTCTTGAGGAGCGCGGTGTCCCACTAGCTCATGTGCAACTTGATGCCCTTCTCAGCTTGAGCCTCGAAGGGATCAATGTCGTTGATATGGGAATCCACCTCGAAAAATGCGGGGAGGCACAGCGAAAGACCATCGATGCCTTGCTCACCGCTGGCGCAGATCCATGCCGAGGTGGTGGAGATTCTTATCCTGACCCTTACGACGTGGCGGTTCGCGGAGATTTCCTCGATCTTCTGAAACCCCTAGTAGCCTTCGCTGTGGGCAAGGGTGTCGACCCGAAGGCAATATTCTCGGACGTGTCTCGGTTCAAGGGGAAAACAGCCATCGAAACATCCATCTGCACTGCCAGCTGGGACGTCTTCAACTACCTAATAGACGCCAAGTTCTGCTCCCTTGACGATGCCTTCGCGTCCGGGGATCAAAATGCTCTCCACATATCTGCCACCATCGGCGATGTGCGCTTCATCGGGCCCATCCTCGATGCCGGTGTGTCCCTCCTCGAGTTCACCTCGACTGGGTACCGCCCATTCGATCTTGCCATCATCGCACGTCATTACGACTACGCCCAAGCCCTATACGAACACTGCTCACCTTTGGACCGCCAAAAGATCCTCAGCGCAGACGAGCGAGGCTTCCCAACCTTCAGCCGTCTCATCTACTCAGCCCGGACTTGTTACCGCCACGTCATCGACATGGAAGCCATCCGCCTCCTCGATGTTCTCGGCGCCTTCACCATCTACTACAATGAAGTAACCAAAGACACGCTCATCCGCGAGCTCGCCCGCACCGCGTATTCGTTCACCCGCCCCGACAGCGCCGCCTTCGACAACAGCCTGCTGAAGCTCGTCATATCCCGAACTGCAGCTGACATCCTCAACCAGCGCGACCAGTTCGGCATCGCCCCGGTGCACTACATGATCCTCAATGCGAATCTGCCCGGCCTGGCTCTCCTTCTCGGCCACCCCGACGTGGACATCAACATCGCCGCGCAGCCGCCGCAGGACGGTCGAGATCTGGGCCTTGAAACAGGCGATACCCCGCTCGATGTTGCCGCCATGATGAGGCACTCCCCTGACCCTCACCATACCGTTCGCGGAGGGGCCCGCGAGGTCGCCGCGTACCGCGCCAACGTGGAGGGCATCATCACGCTGCTACAACAGAAGAACGCCAAGGAATCGCGCGGGTACTTCTTTAAGATGGCGGTCAAGGACGTCCTCGGCGTTCCCGATGCGTTGAAGATCACGTACATGTATCCGGAGCGGGCGACCCGGGCCGGTGTCTGGCGCGGGCCTGAGAGATGGGTCGAGGACGCCCCTAAGGCTGGTGCTTGGCCGATGAAACTCGGCGAGGGGGTTGACAACGTCGTTGGGTTGTCTGCGCGACAGGACGAAGATTATGAGCTGGCGGGACTGTTTTTGCCATTTTAAGATCGCGCTCGCGGTGTACTTCATCACTCGACACTGGACAGATTGACATGAACCAATGGACGGTAGCCTTTTAAGGGTGGACAACAGCCTTATAATTTCCATGTTTGTGCGTGGACCCTGAGCTGCCCTGATCTAGGGTGAGCTATGGGTGAGCCTAGCCCGCACAGCTGTGTCCTTTTACGGTCTTAGCGGCCTAGCTGGTCTTGAGAAGGGTTTACATACGAATCGCCACTCAGGTCTCAGCATTAACGAAACAACTGTTAATGGCACCATCGCCTTTAAGAATGTCGCTCCTAGAGGCTGTCTTAAGTATGGTGCTGGTGGTAACATTGAACCTACCGTTAAGGCAGACAGCCCCAGCGCCCTTCCGCCTCCAACCGTCCATCCTGCTGGTAGCGCTTTTACCGACTGTAAACGTGCCTTTAGTAATTGTGGAACAATATTGTGGGCTAAAACTCTGTCAATTCTGGTGTTGTATGTAGGAGGAAGCCTAGGTAGGTGCGGACTTCTGAACCGTGTGGCTTAAGTCCTACTGCTAAGGTCTTAATTTCCTTAATAGTAGGCCTCCTATACTAATCTAATATACCCTTTAGCTAATGCCTTACTTAAGGCCGTTAGGTACCTATTACTATAAACCTAAAGTCCGTTTTTTTCCGAATTCCTTTCCTTTTTATAATATTGCCGTTCTGCTTTATTCTATAGTATCTATTAAGTCCAGGCTATACCTATCGGCCTCCTTTTTAATTATAGTTATTGCTTTATTTTTATTCCTTATAAACTATAGTTCCTTAACCTTCTAGCTTTCTTTTTCTTCTTTTATATCCTTTAATAGCTTTAAGTCCTTTTTCTTTAACTTTTACTTTTTAATTAAGTCCCTTATATCCTTTACCTTAATAAGGTCTTTAAATTTAATAAACTTTTCTTCTATAAGTATCTTTATTAAGCTATTAATTAGCATCTCTTTAGTAACTAGATATTCTATTAAAATTTCCTTTTACTATTACCTTTTTTAAAGCTAATAGTTATAAATATCGATATACTAGAATTTCGTTTATAGGATATTAAGGTTTGTAATTATTAACTAAATAGTTTAAACATTATTATATTATACTTTAATTCTACTATTATTATTTAATTCTATATTTAATTCCTATATTAAGCAAATCTTATATATAGCCTCTTTAGTAGCTTATAATAAAGCTAAAAGCTTTGCTTTTATAATTAAGATAGTAATAGTATCTTATTTATTAACTTTCTAACCGACAATACTATTAAAAAGCTTTATTATATAGGCTTGTAAGCTTTTCTAGTTAGTAAGATTATTTGTAAATAAAGTATTAAAAAAGACTTTAAAGATATCTTTACCTTTTAGTTTTAATATAAAGGTACTAGTTAATAATAAGTAGCCTAATATCTATTTAATAGTAAGCTAATAGATTGTATTAGGATTTATATTAAAGCTAATTAACTTAAAGACCGTAAAGGTAATATTTAGCTTATTAATAACAGTTATATAAAGAAAAGAGCTAATAAGTCATTAATAATAGTAGATTTGCTTATAATTAGCTACTTCTTTATTAAGAACTAGCTTCTTATTAGTTATTAAAGTTTAAAGCTTTTTATTAAAAGGTTAGTTATTAAAGTAAGTAAGTTTACCGATATATTTATATTAAAAAAGCCAAATTAGCCTATTTAGCCTATCCCTTAGTACTTCTATATTTAAAAACCATTAAAGGCTTTCTTCTTTTTATAAAGTAAAGTAGGTTCGAAGTTTTTCTATTAATTTATTTATAAAGTACTATTTTTCTTATAGAAAGGTAATTATAATATTGTCTATATAGAAGAAGATAATAACTCTATTCTTTATATAATAATACTGTTTATAAGGTATTGCCTTATATTTAAAGATAATAAGAATGCTAGTAAAATTCTATTACTATAAAAGTAGAGATTCCTTTAAACTATATAAAGCCTTCTTTAAAAAAAGCACCTTACTTATAGTTTTCTTAGCTTTTAATAGAATTTATATATAAATAGTATATAGGAGGTTAATATAAATAAAGGCATTAATAACATTATATTATAGTATTTTAAAGTTAAATTTTATTATAATAAAAACTAAGGTTTTAAATAACTTTTCTATTAAAGTAATAGTATAGGTATTTTCTATTATAGTTTTAACTTATTAATTGCCTTTTATAATTAACTAGGCCTTAGCTTTTTATAAAAAACCATACTTATTAAACTTATAAGTAAATACCTATATACTATTAAAGACTTAATACTTTAAAGCCTTTACTTAATTAACTATTTTCTAAGACCTTATTTCCTTATAGCTTTGTAAGTAGTCTTTAATTACCGCTTTAAATAGGTCCTAATAAGGGTAGTTTTCTAACTACTTATAGTTCTTTAAAAGATTAGGAAGCTCTTTATAGTAGATTTTTACTATAAGCTTTATACTATTTATATAGGTTCTATTAGGTTTTTTTAATTTAATAGATTTTTTAAATATAAAAAGGCTTATAGTTAACTTTTAAATTTTATATTTTATAGAAATTCCACTTTTTTTTACCTTTTTTCCTATAATAAAGTTAGCTTTTTAAGGACTATACCGGTACTTAATAGCTTAAAGGTCTATAGATTTTAAACCTTTAAATTTAATAATATTTTCTATAGAGTTTATCCTAAAAGTAGAAGCTTCTATTAAAAAGCCTATATAAAAAAAAGTGTTTTTAAATATTAAAAAAGTACTTAAAAGTTTTAGTAACTTTAACTAATTAGACCTTTTAGGCCTAACTGCTTCTTTCGGCCCTATCCCTAAGGTATATTTAAAGTATAGCTATTTAGAGGAATTTTCCAGCGTTAATAGAAATTTTATACTATTTTATAAAATAGGTTATTTATTATTAAATTCTTCTTTAAGTAAATTAATAGAAAGATCTTAATAGTAATTAATATAAGAATAGTATTTATTTATTATTAAGTTATTAATTAGGTCCTTTTTATAGATTTTAATAATTAAAGTAGTTAGCTCTATAATTGTAAGTCTTATAAGGTCGTTAATAAAGTCGTTTTTCTCTTTTATAAGCCTTTTATTTTCCTTAAACTCTACGTCTTTAACCTTAATAATTTTATTAAATACTAAGTTCTAAATTTTAAAAATCTTAATACCTTTATATCTTATTAAATATTTAATAAAGGCTTAAAGTTAGAGTTTCCTTATTTTATTTTCTCCCTTATAAACGTTAAAAAATATATAGTAAGCTTTATATTTATATACCTTAATATAACCTTCCTAAAGCTTTAGTATATTAAACAGTACTAAACTATCCCTTTATTATTTAATAAAGTAAAAGATTTATATAAAGGTCTACTATTTAAAGCAGGCCTTAAGTATTTAATTATAAAGGTATACTATTACTTTTATAATTTCTCTTTATAGAAATTTAAGTAATTTAACTAATGCCTTTATTATAGTAGCTTTCCTTTTAATATCATCCTTTAAGTACTTAGCTTTACTATTTTAATCTTAACGGTTTAAAGTAAAAGGCTTATAAATAATTCCTAAATCTTCTAATATATCCTTTATTTTTATTAATACTACTATTTCGTTATTAAAGTCGCTATTCACCGTGGTAGTCGTCAGACCGCTAAAGTTGATTCTGTGACTGTTATCAGCGTCAAGTCTTGTAAGAAGAAGAAGACTGCGACTCACGGCCGATCCCCATCCAACTCCCTACATTGCCAATCCGCCTTCAACTTCAGCTCCTTCGTGTCGGGATTAAACTGCACCAAACACGCATACGGCCAAAGCGGCTGATCGTTCGCCCCGTCCGCCCCAATGACGCACTCGAACCAACCCCCTTCCCTCGTAGCTGCTCTGCTGACCGTGACTGGAATCGGGTACTGAAACCCTGTGGATGTAGCCAGGATGATCTCAAAGTTGATTGCTTCCCACTCTTCCTTTTCTGGTGTGTAGACAATCTCGAAGGCGGAGAACTGCCACTTGGGGGCGAGGATCGAGGTGATGGTGCAGCTGTTGTCTCGGGGGACGGGTTCGGTGAGGGAATAAGGCGGGAGAGTTGTGATGTTGTCGAGCTTGCCGGAGAGAAGGAGAGTGGGGTTGCGGTCGCAGACTGTTTCGTTTATGGGGGATCCAGGGGAGAGCGGCGAGGTTTTGCAATTGAGCGGGAGGATTGTGGTTGCGGAAGCCGTTAATTGGAGTCTGAAAGTATAAAAAGCGACGAAGGTCAATGAAAACAGAACAAAAGAAATCGGCAATAAAGAAGTTTCGAACTCACGGCTTTGCTGGGTTCTCATCATCACAGAACCAAGTTTGTCTGACTGTAAAGTTGAAGTTGGACGGATTGAAACTGGCAGTGGTGCTGATCCCATATCTACTGCCTCCCAAGTTCCCAAACTCGGACCCGGCGCAGATGAGGCTCGTTTCCGCTACTGGCCCTACAAGGGAGCCATGTACACAACCTCCCTCATAGTCATTTGCCTCGTTGGTGAACAAGAGATTGAAGGTGCGAGAAGGCGATTCTACGTTTCCATCGGCTGGTCTGTCGGTGTAATAGATATGCGTGATATTCCAGACTGGCTGCAAGGAGGCTGCCTGGCAACCCTTGTTGCTATGTCCTTGAGGACCTCGTGCTCTGTCAGGGGTGATGGACACTGGTGCGTGCAGCGTGCCCTGGATCAAAAGTGGGGAGATAGTCGAGCTAGAGCCTGGTTCTGGGATGTTCTCAAGGGAGGTACGAACCCAGCCTGACGCCGTAAATTCCACCCTGTTTGTATCAGCATAACCCTCGTGGACGGTGATTGACCAAGATAGAAAGGCTTACGGGACCCCTCGGTCATTGCAAGTCCAAGTTTGGTTGACAGATACCTGAGCCACTGTTCCCTCGACTAACGCTTTGACTTCAATTGTATCCTTTCCTACTGCCGTCTGACCAGACACAGGCTCAAGAGAGCAGACATTGTATCCTTTCCTGTCCAGGTTGCACGTTGCTCGCGCCGTATAATTAGTTGCTCTGTTCAAAACGCCGAATGTGATCTTCCTTTCATAGTCGGTCAGATCATTGAAGTCGGTGATGAACCAGCTCGGGATGTTGAATGAATTAGTTGTGCATCCTCCTCCCGAAGTCGGCGGCCCTTGTGCTGATATCAACACCGCAGTTGACAGGGCTTGAAGCAGGAAACGATTCAGCATGTTTGGCTGCACGATTGACTCGGAGATACACCTGACCTCATTCTAAAGGGGAAAAGATGAGGCATGATGGTCGAGGGCTTGGAAATCACGACGTTCTTATGGGGCATAATACAGTGTGCCAACGTCTAGCAAAAATGGTCTGACAACCTATTGGGAAGCGGGACACATGTGAGGGGCGGATACCCTTCGTCAAATAGCCATATTAAGCTCGATTGGAAACATATTGATCTACGACCTGTAGGATCTCCAGCTGACATGCCGGGTCTTGTTCCGGGAGAAATTGACCGGCAGATTTCATCTCACCTCCTGTCTTCTCCCCTGTCCGTTCCCAACACCCGGTTTGACACTGATGATTTTGGAATGTGGTCCATCTTTTCCAACCTGTCATGCAGCCGGGAATTGGCCAAGACGGCTCATACCATGGCGCAAGCGGGTGCAACCAAGTGCGATATGGACAATATAATTCTCTAAGATTTGTTTGAAACGGAATGGCTTCCAGAACAATTTTCAATGCTGCAGGTGTATTATTTCCGGTCCTACCAAGTCGTGACTCTAGATACCCACCCTAACTCCTGAGCCCCTGAGGGAGGTGATGAGCGATCAACGTTACATGGAATTCCGTAATGGGTTTAGCTTCTCCACTGTGCCACTCGTTGAGTCGTTGCTTACCAGCCACATCTGTCCAGTCAGCTCTGCAGCTCAATGACGCGCTTTTCTCAACATCACTCTTTCGCTCTTTCACCGCTGCCAAGCAATATCATGTTGTGAATAACAACAATCTTCAAGAGCAAGAACAAAAGGCATTGTTTTAGAAGATGTACGCAAACAAGGTTGAGGCAGAGCCTCCGCCTCCACCTCGACATTACAACCCACCACCCCCAGCTCGACGTTCAACCAATCCTTACGAAGCAGATGACACAAAGTCCAACCATGTCCGGTTCCCAACAGAGTTTGACTATTATCCTGGAGAAGCACCGCCAACTTTCATGTACCGTGAGCCGCGCCCGGCCCCGCCTCCTCCCCCAACCTACTATCGCCCAGGCCCGGCCCACACGAGCTACACCCGCCCATCAAGCCGTAAGACGCACCACACAAGGTATACATCACCAGCTCAGTACTACCGCCGTGAGTACTCGCCAGTGTACTCACCAGCCTATTCCCCCGCATCCCCTGTTCTGGCACCCAGTTACCCTACGCGATCAAGCGTCGAGTATGTTCGCCGTGTCGCGCAACATCACCAGCCTGAGGAAACGCGAAAAGCAGAGGTCATCATTACCCCAAGGAGGGATGACATCTCGAGCGACGAAGAAGCTAGCTGGGATTACAAGAGGCCCAGGCGAAAGAGGACTCAGGACGAAAGAGACTATGATAAATTTGATGACGAAGACTTGGATCTCATGTGGGGAGCTGATCCTTCCATGGAAACCGGAGCTGCAAGGCATCCCGCATCTGTCGGTCCTTATTCCTTTGTGCCTCCAAATACTTCCAGAGATCCCTCGGGAGATGGGAGTAAACTGTCCGATGACGACTCTCTGGACACAGGCGACCTGAGCTCTGCCGCTGACATATCGGAACGAATCACTGGAACTGCCTTTCAAGTGCTGGAGTCCGGGTACGTCGGCGATGGCATGATAGGTGGTCAACATGGGGCCCAGTTAGTTGCAGTCCCGGGTGAGCGGGTACAGCATCAACCTGTTTTCCGATGGATTCATTTCACTCAAAAGTCTATGGACTTTGATGATTTTGCGGTACATCACGCTCCCCGCCTCCTGTGCTTTCTAACCATCGCTAATTGACTCTTGAATCCATTACAGAACCAAGCAACCCGCGTGACTGGTTTGAGCAAAACCGAAAGACAGGCGGTTACCGACCTGATTGCACGCGTCAAACGACAAGGAATCAAGCAAATCCCAACCTCAAAAGGTTCTTATGTGAGACATATGGAACCAAAGTTCCTCCAACTGCCGCTTCCTTATGACCCCAGCCTCAAAGAACAAAGCTTTGCAAACCGCGCCATCACTTGGGTCTGTCTTCCCTACTTCTCCCTTGAAAAGTATTCGGGGCTTCTCGCCGCTGAGAATCCTACCACCTTTCCAATACAAACATTACTCCAAGCACAGTTCTCACGAGCTACCAAAGACCGAGATATGCAGCAAGCTGTCCGTCAGCTCAAGGGAGCACCCGCCGAGTTATGCTTTCACATCTCACAACTCTGGTGTATTGTTCTGGACAATTGTAGGTCATTCCTCTGCCCGCAATGTATTATTCAAACCATCTAACCGAATATCGATGAAGCTCTTCTCCTCACCTGCAGTCGGATGACACTCGATGCCCTATGTGGTGACGTTATTCACAAAACCACCAAGACAGCGCAAGAGATGTCCACGCTCAAGCCATCGCCCAGAGTCTTTATTCGATATCTGAATAAGATCATGTGGGCACTTCCTATCGAAGAATGCGAAAGCTGGTTTGTATGTCACTGCAAGCCTGGTCCCACTGCAAAGGAATTCAGGCCGTTACTGATATGATTTTCCTAGGCATTTATGGCGCACTTTCTGGAGTTCTCGCCCCGTACTCTTAGCTTCTTTCACTACAAGAGGCCTGTAAACCCGGATGATTGGCCCCGGATTTTGAAGCTGGCCACACACTCCCGTGCCGGGATTCTGCTTGAGATGCAGATTGGGTATGTCCATCTTGATATTTGTCTTGATATCACCCATATTACTGGATGGAAACTTTAACTGACAAGGAACAGACAAAAGCCAAATCTACCACCTGCTACAGCCCTTGTGTCTCTTAAACAAGCGCCGGGTGATGTTGAGATCCAGCCCTCGGTTTCCAAACAGCCTGATAGTCTGGCTCCGACGAACCACTCAGAAAAAAAGGTCCGAATTGCAGTCCCAGAAAAGGGCAAGGAAGCTGCCGACTCCAAGCCAGCCCCTAGCTTTGCCGTTTTTACCTGTCTAGATGGTGTAGCAAACTCGACTACTAGCGCTATCAACTACGACGTTCTGAAGGACCACTTTGCCCAGGTTGACAAGTACCTCCTCAACAAAACTGCACGTCCTGACCGCAAGGCCTACAGTGACTCCCGGCAGTCCTCGCGTAAAGCTGTGTATACGCTTCTCGAAGAGGAGGGAAGGCCGGGAAGAGAAGGCTTGCCGCCATCGGAACGCAAGGTGTACGAAAGCCGAGTCAGCTTCTTCAACAAAGCGGATCTCGTCTTCAAATTCTTCTTTCCGCCCGATCTGGAGGTTCCCACTGTTGACAGGTTCTGGGGCATTGTTCACAGTCTGATAGAAGTAAGCCCCTGCACTAAACGAACCTCCAGCCATTATGACAACCGGCTAATCCTATACATTTAGCACCCGGCACTCGAAGAAGCTGATCCTACAGAGCCTCGAAGCATGGAGGCAAACAAAATCAGACGTGAACTGATCATCCAAAAGCTTGCGCTACAGCGGACCGAACTGACGAGAATCTTTGATCGTCAAGCCGCTGATCTTTTGTCGTTCAATGAGATCTTTAGCCATGCCCGTTCAAGCGATTTCAAGAAGATCCACACCCCCTGGTTGATGGTTGATGCCTGGATTCATATCCTGCTCGGCCTCGCCATCTTCCCCAAGAGCACGACGAGATCAGAGTTCCTCATGGATTCCGGCCTCTCCTCCATCCGCCAAGGTGTAGACGAAATGATCAAATCAGTCGCAAACTCTTGGGAACGAACCCTCTTCGACAGGTCAGTCCTGCTCCCCATGGAGCTGGTGTCCCTGATGAGCATGAAACTCCTCCGGGACGTCACCCCCGGCCTGCCCGACATCAGCGAGACCTACTCCTCCTACCTGGACGTCATCGAATCCGACATCACCACCAAAAAGTCCAGCCGCACCCACGAGTACAAGCTCGGCCGGCTCAAGCAAGAAATGTCCATCGTTCAATGGACAGTAGCCTGGCAAAAGTCCATCTTCGACGCCATGACGCAGAGCTCCACCAGAAGCTGGAAGATTCAGCCTCGGTCCGCCAACCCGTTTGCTCCTGCTTCTCATGCGCATCGGGGACTGTACCGTGACGTCTACCCCAGCCACCCCGCTGCGGACGACAAGACGGCCCCACACGGGTTCCGGCAGCTGATGATTGACGAGAATATGGACTTTCTCGACAGGCGTGACAAGGAGTTCAACGAGCTGCGCAGTCATGCTGCTCATTTGGAGGAGTTCAACAGGAACAAACTTGACACGACTCGAGACAGACAAGAGCGCGCGATTTACGCTTTTACTATCGTCACGATTATTTTCTTGCCGCTGAGCTCGATTGCGAGTATTTTTGGCATGAACTCGTCTGACGTGCGGGATATGGAGCTGGGACAGTGGGCTTACTGGGCGACGGCTGTGCCGGTGACCATTTGTGTTATTTTTCTGGGGCTGTGGTGGACGGGGGAGATGGGAAATGTGATTCGCTCGGTGGTGGAGTGGTTCCGGAGTTTGGGGGATCAACAGAGGTATGGTAGAAGGTGGAAGGAGACGAGGGAGGATATGGTGCCTATGATGCCGTATAGTAGTGTGGCTGATAGGATTGAGACTAGGCCTACGAGCTGGAGAGAAAAAGGGAGGTATGTGGTTGAGGGGGCGAGGAGGAGGAGGAGATGACTTGGTTCAAGTTTCAGCCAGTAGATGTATTCTCGGTACCTACTTTTGGGGAATTTGCAAGGCCTATAGCTGACCTCATTTCATTCTTATCAACCCCATCAGAGAACGTTATCTACATGCTGATACATATTACCGGTAATCATTCGTCTTGCAAGGCAGGACGATGAGCCAAAATAAGCCTTCCGATTGCCTCAACTTTGAAGGCTTGATATCATTTACATATGCTTACAACTGTTTTCTCGCATCAGCAAAGGAGACTAGGTAGTTGATGAGACATCTGGGCCGAAGGTCGTTTGAGATAATTTTCTTCCTCTGTCCTAGAATGGCTCTAGTGAGACGTAGCAGGAGATTTGGGTTTGTATGTAGATGCGATCCTGTGAAAAGCATACAGGAAGTGAGAAAGCCGAGGTCCTGGAGAGCACCTACCTAACCGCTCATGCAGCCTTTGCCAGTGCATCTGCATCCCCACGCGGAATTTCGTGGGGATACCTCTGTATACCCACGTGTTAAGCAGAGTGCTGACCCCTGTCAAAGTTACCCCAATCGGAACCAATCAAACGTGACATCTCGTGCACGAGCAACAGGCGTTTCTACATCAAGACACCGAGATCTCGACGCCGCAATACACGATTGAATTGAACAACAACCCTAGACTTTGTAGCACTGTGTCGAGCACGTGTTCTGTCTAACAGCATTCGTGGTAGTTTAGTGTCTGGAGTTCGCTGACTGGGTCCAAGATGAGCCTTGAGGCTTGATGTTAAAAGCCACCTTATGCCGACTGCCTTGCCTCCAACTCCCTTGTTGACAGTGGACTCAAACTTGAGACTTACCAACCATGCGTCCCTCCTTTTTGACTGCCTTTGGGGGCGCCCTCTTTTTGCTCTCTCGAGGCGTTACAGCTGTGGTTTCAGTTTCAACCAATATCACGCTCATTAGCAACAGGAACCAAGCGATCGAGTCCGACTGGACGGCGACTTACTATTCCTCCAGGAGCCCGCTGATACTGGGCAACAATGGCGGTGCTTCCACCGGCGGTTTTCATGCATGGGGTATCGACCATCCTAACACTGAAATAAAGCACCTTACTACCGGCCGGACCAAACTGGTCACAACGGCCTATGGTGTTGGGGGCAAGGATGTAGCAGTTACCATTGCGATGACGGATTCTATTCTCAGAACTTTTGAGCTGCCCTCTTTGCGAGAGGTCAAGGCAGCGCGGAGGAAAGAGTTGGGAGACTGGTCTGCCCTCTGCTCTTGGAAGGCGTCAGGAAACCAATACTTCTTCCTCTTCGGCAAGCAACAGGGTGTTCAGTTCCTGTTGAGGGAGAATAAGAAGACACTGGAGCTTATAAAGGTGTGCTTTGCCCCAATTTTAACCCATGTCTTTGCCTCGGCATGCCAGCTGACATGGCTATGTGAAATATCTAGGTCCGGTCTTTCCCAGTGCCCTTCGAAGCATCAGCATGTGCCATTTCGGAAGCATATTCAGTCTTGTATTTGTCATCGGAAAGCAAGGACGTCTATACGTTTGACTTGACCGAATCGACTCACGCACCCGTTCTGAAGAAGTCATTCGAGGCTGATGAAGATGTCACTGGCCTGGCTGTGTACTATGGCAACGCAAAAGATGAGGAGCTTCTTTTCGTCACGCACGAAGCTGAAATATCTGTATACCGAGGTCGGGCCAACAAGACAGCAACCATAGCGCTCGGCGGATATGAGGATGTTGAAATCCAGGGACCGGCGATCTATCAAGCTCCAACGAGGCAATACCCTAGCGGGTTTTTGACCTTTGCGCTGGAGGCAGACGACACCGCCGGCTTTGGGGGGATCAGCCTCGAGCCTGTCTTGCGCGCAGTGCAAACAAGAGCCAATACCAGGTATGATCCTCGAAAGTCCGGAAACAATGGCAGCGGAGGCGCCTGCAGGCAGTGCTCCAATAACGGGTACTGCTCCGCCAGTGGTTCATGCACTTGCTTTTTGGGGTTCTCGGGTTCAAAGTGCCAGCAGCACACGTGCAGCAACAATTGCTCTGGGCATGGCAGGTGCGTCGGACCTGACATCTGCCAATGTAACCCGGGTTGGGGAGGATTGCACTGCTCCTTTGTGGTGGTTACACCCGAGTTTGAAACGGCCGCGTACGGGGACGACGGCGACGATCCCGCCATCTGGATCCATCCCAACAAAGCCACGCCTGAGCTGTCACGAATCATCACCACTGTCAAAGCCGGAGATGCAGCTGGGTTTGGTGTCTTCGACCTTGGCGGAAACATGGTGCAGACCATTAGCGCGGGAGAGCCCAATAATGTTGACGTGATCTATGGGTTTGACTTCCAGGGAAGGAAGGTGGATCTGGTTGTTGCTGCTTGTCGAGAGGATGACACTATCTGGTGAGTCTCGATTGCCCTGACCGACTGTAACTTGTGGAGATACTGACAACAGTCCCAGCCTCTTCGAAGTGGCAGCCAACGGAACACTGCTCAACATTCAGGGTGGCTCGCACCCTGTGGTCGACGACTTCAGTGTCTATGGGTCCTGTGTCTACCGCTCACGAAGAACCGGAAAGCAATACATCTTTGTCAATGAAAAGTCGGCGCGGTATTTACAGTATGAGCTCAGCGTCGACGCAGCCGGGACGTTGACTGTGACACTGGTTCGCGATTTCACTGGAGGTTCAGGTGGACAAGTCGAAGGTTGTGTTACGGACGAAGACAACGGCGTCATCTTTATCGGCGAGGAGCCTAGTGCGCTGTGGAAATACCCAGCCGAGCCCGACTCGACGGAGCCTGGAGTGGCCATTGCACGCGTGGGCGACGGGCGTTTGCACGCTGACGTGGAGGGTGTAACGCTGGTGGAGGGACCGAGCGCGCAGAAGGGGTTCATTATGGTCTCGACCCAGGGTGTTAGCGGGTATAACATTTATCGACGTGCCGCACCGCACGAGTTTGTGGCCACCTTCACCATCGAGGGCAGCGGAGTGGTCGACAGTGTGAGCAACACGGACGGCATCGCGGCGGTCGGGACTGCGCTGGGCCCCCGGTATCCCCATGGCCTGTTGGTGGTGCACGACGACGCGAATGAGCTGGCTGGAGGGGGCACAAGCGCCGAGGCGAGCTTCAAGTTGATCAGTTTGGCCAAAGTGCTCGGGGCGGAAGGATTGAAAGAGCTGGATCTGTTGGCAGATGTTGATGCTGCCTGGGATCCACGTGCGTAGATACTACACTGAGAGTCAGTACTGCATGGTCATGGGCTTTGACTTGGCTATGTCGTACATGACTCACTGCGGTGGCAACGCGATGGTGAACTGCCATGCGCTTGGATGCGAGGTGGAATGGGATCTTGAGATTATCGCTGCCAGGAGATCAGGGGGGGAATTAAAGAAATAGTTCGGAAGTTTTGGAGTTGTGTCATGATTTTGATTTTTCTAAGGTAGAGTGCAGGGAAAGGTGATTCTTGGATCAGCGGAGACTGGCGAAGGTGATCTGAAACCTCCAGTCCCATCACCCTGTGAATACCTAAGAACGGCCCATCAGAATTTGAGCACACCTACCTTGATAACATAGGTAGTTCCATCAAAAACAATTCGAGACAGTGGCATTCCTCTTAGTGTTGACCGATGGAAGAATAAATATATTGAATTTCCTAATATTTACATTGTCACTTTTGTTCTTTACTTTTCTCAAAAAAAGGGGCTCAGGGGCTACCAAATCCAGGGTTAGTTGTGAGACAGACGGATAATGCCATTGCGTGGGACGCTTCCAACCCTGACAAAGCTCATCCAATCACACCCCGACGACCGTTGATCACTGGCACAAGCTAACCCCTCTCACGTCACTTCCTTGCTTGATTCGCGATCATCTTCGTGAATCGCAGCCCCCCCAGTCCTGCAGAGAATGGTGGCCATAGCCCGAATCACCACCTTTGCCAAAGCCACCCGTCTTGCTCCTTGCCTTCCTACCACCAAAACCATGGCAACCATAGCCACAACAACAAACAAGCCAGACTGGTCCCCAGAAAAGTATCTCCGCTTCGAAGCCCCCCGTGGCCGGCCCCTCAACGACTTGATCACATTCCTCTCCCGCTCCGGCGTATCACAGCCACAACGAATCATCGACTTGGGCTGCGGGCCAGGAAACTCGACCATCGCGCTCAAGAAACAATGGCCCGGCGCACAAATTACAGGAGTCGAGCTCTCACCTGCCATGGTGGCCTCGGCCAAGGAAAACAACAGTGGTGAAGGCATCGACTACCAAGCCGGTGATGTGAAGGAGTACGTCGCGCCTCCAGAGACAGACCTCATCTTTAGCAATGCTGTCTTCCAATGGTTGCCGAGTCACGAAAGGATCCCGACGATTGTTCAGCATGTGCAAAGATTGAAGCCGGGCGGGGTGCTGGCGTTTCAGGTTCCGGATAACTTTGCTGAGCCATCGCATCGGTTGATGAGGGATACGGCCTATCATTCCCGAGGGCCATGGGCAAAGTACTTTATGGGTGAGGACTCGGATAAGAAGCCGGATCGGGACCCTATTGAGCCCGTTGGGACATGGTACAACTCACTGAAGCCGCATTGTGAGAGCGTGGAGATCTGGCACACGACGTATCATCATATTTTAGAGGGGCATGAGGCTATTGTTAGGTGGTTTGAGTCGACGGGGTTAAAGCCATACTTGGATCTGTTGGACGGAGATGAGGCTGCGAGGAAGGCGTTTGTGGAGCAGTATCTGAAGGGCTTGGAGAGAGAGTATCCAGCACTGGCGGATGGGAAGGTGGTGTTGAGCTTTCCTAGGTTGTTTGTTGTTGGGTTTCGGTGAGAGTCACGACGGGTAAGACAAATTCGTACTTCTTCTTGTCATTAATGAAGCTGATGCAGTTCCCCTACCTACTTTTGTCTGTCCATTGACTTGATGATGATGTGAGATTTGGCGCTCGTCATGCGATGACGTTGCACCGGAATTGAGGACGGATTTCTGATGCGGGGTACCAGTCAGAGTGGGCGCGGGATGTCTCAGGCGGGGTTCTGTCAGCACCAGCCACAAGCTGTTCTAACTGAAATGAAAGAACTGCGCTCTACATGAAGAGCGGAAAATGTGGCTTGAGATGTTGCAGAGAGGCTTGCCTGGGAGATTATGTACCACTTTGTCTCGTACAAAAGGGTCGCATCAAAGTCGAGCCGCAATTGAGGACATCTTTTGGGGCTGTTGGAAATCCGTCCTCAGTGGGGCAATCTTTCTCTTCGGAGGCTCTGATTGGCCGAGAACAAGGCTAACCGAAATCAGCCCTGTGAGGGCGCCGGATGCCTGAGGCGCAGCGCAGCACCAAGCAGCGGGTTGGCAGGGATCTTCCAGCGCGCTGGTCTCTCTGCACGCCAGGCCTGAGGACGCTCATAAACCCATCGTGACTCCTTCTGCCGCCGCCTCTTGTCCTCTCTTTTTCTTCTTACCCATTTTCATTTTTCGCATCAAATCTATACACGTCAACAAAAACAAGTTCCAGCAAAACTGGAAGCCCTCTCGTCAGTTTGGCAAGTCTACTTTGGCTGCCTAGTTATCATCTAGTTCTCGTCAAATCCAAATTGTGAGCTCAGATCTTGGAATACTTACTATTTGCATGTGCGACCCGTGAATGTTGTTCTAACACCCCAGATTTAGCGTATGACCCCATGTTCCAAGACGACCGTTGCTATGGGCCTCCCCCTATCATTCGACATAGCACCGGACGTGCCCCGAAGAACTACCCGCAATCCCACACCACCACGCAAGCGGCATCGAGTTGTCTTGATAGACACTGGTCGAAATCCTAAGAATAGGACTGAGTGTTCTCTCTGTTCCCATGTCGAGGACAACGGCTCCCGTTTCCGAACCCACAATGCCGAGCCTTCAAGCATGCTCCCACGCGAGGCCACTCGCCGTCATCGACATGCCAAGTTCAACTACATACCGCTTTCCTTCTATGGCATGGCGCGTTCACCTCCGACCTGGTGGTCATCCCCCGTCCAAATATGCGTTCCGAACATGGTGGGTCGTTTCGACCCTTCACAGCGCGGGCGCGGCCTTTGTGACGGCTTTGCGACCACATTGTCTGTCAAAGTTTCTTGGGATGGTGACAACAGTCAGTTCTTGGCGACCCGAGACGTACGAGACGTACTGTCCTCAAGAGGACTTGGTTCATCCAGGGCTCCGGCTCGACGCTTCTATGTCAACACTATGAAGAACAGAGACGATGATGACGTCTTGAAGACTCACCACGACTTCTGTGAATCTTGGAGGGTCAATCGAGACCTGCCGCTGTCGGCAGGGCTTGGCTCAGACGCGGAAAATGGTGCTCAACGCTTTGTGATGAAAACGGAGGTATCCCTCCAGCCCTCGGGCAGAACACAAGCAGGTCAGCATTATGGAGGCATCAAGGGGGAACCAACGTACTCAATAGCGCCAGTCCAACTTGGCCAGGCGATAGCACTCACCAGCATCCAAGGATGCGACAAATGGAAGTCTTGAGCGAGGCTTCCCGACCCAGACTACGTCGTTAAACTGGTCTATACCCGCTATCGCCAACCTCAACCTGCTGTCTTGTCAAAGACTTTTGCTGCCGCCACCAATCTCGCTCAACAAACGCAACGAACTGAAACCAATCGATCACAACGCTCCAAAAGAGCATCTCCAGCTCACGGCACATCAACCGTGAGTTGGGTCTTCACAATGTCCAACAACGCTTACTCTTCCCAAACTCACTCCCCTTGCCTTCCATCTGACGAGCAAGGGGAGTGGGTGTGGGTTCCGAAGACGGCCATGCCTTCCCCCCAGGCTGGCCACCTCGACTATCAACACGCCACCACACCGCTCTTCACCTCTGGCTTTGAAGATTCCAGCGCCTCACCAACCACATTCTCCGCCAACCCATGGGACTCATTGATGATGACAGGTCAAGTGGATAACACACTGTTTACTTCGCCTTCGTCCTCCATGATTAACGAGTTTGGCACCCCGTTCACAGGCAGCCCCGCTGACGCCCTCCTTGAAGACTTTTTCTCTGATGGTCATGTGGGCGGGTCGGATCTCTTTTCCGACGTCTCTCTGCCCCAACAAGACTTCATCTCGACCGACCTTCTTAATCCCTATGTGGACGGTACCCTCTTCCCCGCTATCGACCTGACCTTGAACATTGACACGTTTGTGCCTGAGGTTGCAACCCCTTTTACTCCTTTCGGCGTCGCCCTCAGTCCCGCATCGTCTGTCCACGAGAGTCCGGCATTCAGCTACAGCCCTCCCATCTTCGAGTCCTCTCTCCCAGCTACTTCTAGCGCTTCTCCCGATGCCCTCCCGCCCTCCGCCCCACAACTCCACTCCTGCTCCGAATCCACTTGCTCCAAGACCTTTGACAAAATGTCTGATCTCAAGAGACATGAGCGTAAGCACCGTCAGCCATTCCGATGCGAGCTCTGTGGCAAGGGACACCTTGACAAGCGCGCGCTTGGTCGGCACTTGTGGGCCAAGCACCCCGAGTACGCTCAGCAACACAACACTAGGTCAGAGCGGATCAAGTGCACCGAGTGTGACTATGAGGGGAGGGCAGACAACGTCGCTCGGCATATGAAGCGGCATGCCAAGAAGCGGTAGGGGAGGTAAGGAGTGGTGTGTGTGTGTGAGTGTGTGATACTTGTGAAGTCTTCTCTTCCCCTGTTTTATTACTCTATCCTGTGTTTTGAGCGTGCATTTTGTTTCGGCGTTTTCTGGATACGGAAAGATATAGGGCCCTTGGTAAATTAGGGTTCCTCTGGGTGGCTTATATGATCGCGGCGGATATAGACTTGGGTCAGTCTTAGATGAAGCCAGTAGCGAGGTCTCCTTATTTGCATAATAAAATCAGTAAAAATTTAGTGTTGTGTCCCGTGCTTGTGAAATCAGAGGTACGTTGTTGGAGAACTAAACTAGGTACACTTCAATATTGGAGTTTCTGCCCTACTCAAATCACGACGTTTCCCTAAGGCACCCTGTAACAATTAAACAATACACAAGCATTTGGGAATTTCCACTACCAACAAGACAATCCCCGAATGGGGAGACGGCATATACGCTAGGTATGCCTGCTTACCCGGTGCCAGACTTGAACGTAGTCCAGTCTCCGAAGGCATTCGGGCTTTTGTTGTATTGAACTAACGGTGGGTTTTGTACGACGCCAAGTGTAAGAACACCAGGATTGACAGAACCAACAACTCGTGTAGGCACACGATAGTCTCTACATAATATAATATGTTCCACAACGCCGTTGTAACTCTTTCCAACATCCATGCCAAGGAGGGAGGCACGATGAAGAGTAGACGGTGAGCATCGAACTCGGTGACGAGGTATGGGATTTTACAGGTATAAAGCCCACATAGATCCCCCTCAGTGATTTCCACGGCCATCAACTCATCACCCCCTTCTAGACCAAACTTCTCAAATTCAAACCTTCTACCGTGACCTATCATTACGAGACGCCAAATCATAACAATGTACCTCCCCAAATCCCTCCTCTCTCTTCTTGCCCTCACAGCAACAACAACCTCGGCTCTTGCCGTACCAGGGTCCACCAAGCCAGGACTTGTTAAAGACCGCCAGGCCGTCATAGCAACCATGCGCTCGGGGGACAACTGCTCCGGCTCCAGCGGCAACGTCCCCTGGGCCAACGGGTGCTACCCCGTCCCTGGCCCCCGGCGCTCGGTGACGACTTATCACGTGCCGTGAGTCTTCATATTTTGTAAAGTCACATGATGCAGTACAATTGCTCACGCTTTTTGGGGAACTCACAATAGGAGCACGGGTTGTGCTGTCAGGACCTGGAGCGGGACCAACTGCCAGGGGTCGTCGGTGGTTGTTGGTGGGTTTCCGGGGGCTTGCTGGAATGTGCTTTATGGGAGTATTTCTGTTCATTGTTAGGAGGAAAAGGTTGAGGGGGTGTTGGGTAGATGTCAACCATGAGGCGCTCTTATGTGGACTGTCTTCAACTGCCGTCTCCAATACCAGTGGACTTGGCATAGTTAATGCAAATAGAAACTGAATGCCACAACAAAAGGTTGAAGGATGAAACAAAGGGCAAATCCTTGGGAAAATGTCAAAAAGAATGTGTGGTTGACTCTCCCGCCGGGAATTGAACCCGGGTCTCGAGCGTTGTTGGAATGACAAGCTCACATACTGACCACTATACTACGGAAGATTTTCAGGTGTTGTCACCTGTCGTAGCTTGCTGCAGGTGGAGATACTAGCGCTCATCAAGGAGACCCAAAGGTACGACTCTGATGCCCCTATCACCCCCATTTCTCCCCACGTTTGTTTTACTGTGAGCTGCATCTTGGTGAACTCCCCGTCTCGCCAAGTAAATGGTATCCTGTCAACACGCGTTCAGCCAAGTACCTAAGGTAACATCGTGCCGTTTAACCAAGGTGGTCTGATGGTGACGCTCGTTTCTCACTGCTTTATCATGTCTACAACAGGGAAAGATTTGCCACTAGATAGGAGGACTGCAGGATCTGAGATAGCTCAAGCATGGGGCGGGCCAGACCTTGTTGGCCTCTTGCATCTGGGCTGAAGAAACGCCTAACCACTCCTGTCAGCACTGGGTTGGGGGAGACCAATCACAGCCTGCCGGCAACTCAGACAAGCTGGGTCAAGGCAACCACAAGGTGACACCAGATACACCGAAAAGATCCAAGCTTTCAACAAACAGGATTTCTGTGGCCGAAGTATGCAGGAATGCAACTCCACATGTCACAGCTGTCAGTTGCTGTCAAGTGAACCGAAGAGCGGTTATACCCGACGATCAGGGCCTAATATGGCGATCATATTCATGGACCTGACCTTTCTGTCGTATTCTCTAAGGTCACTGAAAGCGAACTATCTTTGGATAAATATGCCAACTTAGGACAGTCCATTGCCTGCATGGCACTTTAGCTACAACACCTCAACCATCTGACCACTGTGGGACACAACAGCCAACTGCCGCCACCTGCATCCGTGCCGCTTTGTTTTCAATAGTACCACAATAGATGGTCTATCAGGTAGCCTTCGGAGAAATGGTTGAAGGTACGGTTGGCGGATGACAGAGTGGCCAAGGTGTTCGGGCTTCAAAACCCGGTTCTTTTGTGGCCTTGCATGTAACCCGCCGGTGTGAATGGATGGTGCATGCTCGCTTAGGTACCATCATCCTCCCCCATTACATACACGCCGTTGAGGTCTCACTTTGCCTGCATATGCCACTGTCGTGGCCCCCATGAACCTTTACCTTAATGTCACCATGCCTAGGGGTATCTGCCCTTTTTTGGCATTAGAACGCAAGATGACGATGATCGTTCCAGATTCCAGGCGGAGCAACCTCCCTTTGAGGATAGAACAGGAGCGTCACGTCATTGTTGACCTTTTCGTGGAGCCCATCATGGAAAATAACAAGCAGACACGAAAAAAGATAAAAGGACCCAAGAAGCCCAGACAATATGAATCACGACAAGCACTGAGTCTCATCACTGGTATTTCAAGGTAACCGAAACGATGCCGTCCCGGTTTGCTTTCCTCGGGGCTATCATCTCCTTTATACCACTTGTAAAAGGAGACACTTGCTCCGAACTTCGGGCAAACACCAACATTGAAGTGTCCGCGCCCATCTCGCCGTCTTACATTGCGGAGCAGACCGAATACTGGTCCGCGTCTTGCAGTGCCCTCAAGCCGTCATGTATCATTTTCCCCAAATCCGCGGCAGAAGTCTCCACCATCATCTCGGTCCTCAACACCAACGATGAGCACTTCGCTGTCAAATCTGGTGGCCACTCCCCCAACAACTACTATGCCTCTGTAGATGGTGGTCCCTTGATCTCTACCCAAAACCTCGACCACGCCAACCTCGACCCAGCAACCGGCATCCTCGACTTCGGTCCCGGCAACCGCCTCGACGGACTCGCCCAAAAGCTTCAAGGCACCGGCTGGACCTTCGTCGGCGGCCGCATAGGCAACACAGGTACAGGCGGTCTCATGCTCGGCGGCGGCCTCTCCTACATGTCAGCCCAGCACGGCTGGTCCGCCTCCTCCGTCCTCGAATACGAACTCGTCCTCCCCAACGGCACCATCGCCTACCCCTCCGCCACCAACCACCCCTCCCTCTTCAAAGCCCTCAAAGGCGGCGGCAACAACTTCGGCATCGTCACCAACTACAAAACCCAAGCCTACCCCCAAGGCGACGTCTACGGCGGCAACCTCCTCTTCCTCCGCACGCCCTCCACCGACAAAAAGATCCTCCAAGCCGTGAGAGACTTCACCGAATACAACACCGACGACCGTGCCGCTGTCATCGTCACCGCCGAGCGCGCCCAAGTCAACCTCGTTGACTCCTGGATCTTGTTCCTCTTCTACGACGGCCCCACCCCCCTCCGGGAACATTCACCAACTTCACCTCCATCGGTCCCGTAGCTAACACCGCCCGCACCCGCACCTACGCTGACCTAATGACTTTCTCCAACTGGGTAGTCTTAAAAGGCTTCCAAGTCCAAATCGGCACCGAAACCATCCCCCTCCCGTCCACAGCCCACTCCGCCGAAGTCCTCGAAGGCATCCACGCCCACTGGCGAAACATCTCCCTTACCACCCTCGCCGTTCCCGGCATCGTAGCCAGTATTGCCTACCAACCCTTCCCAAAACGCATCGCTGCTGCTGCGAGGGCAAAATCCCCTGATTTGATTGACGCGGATCCGGATGCGGATAAGCTGATTATTGAGATGAATTACGCGTTTTTGAATCCGCTTGATTACCCGTTGATGGATAACAAAATGCAGCAGACGTACGGGGGATTCGGGAGAGGGTGCTGCAGTGGCAACAGGAGGGGAAGTTGGCGGGTGGGGTGGATTTGCCGGTGTTTATGAATTATGGGTATTATAGGCAGGATTACTTTGGGAGGTTGAAGCCGGAGAATCGGGCGCTGGCGAGGGAGGTGGCGGAGGAGGTGGATCCGGGGGGTTGTTTAGGAATCGGACGGGGGGGTGGAAGCCTTAGCGTGAGGGGGTATCATGGTGGTGTCAAACGTCGCTCGTGCAGTCTGCGAGAAGTTCAAGCGCTGAATGGGTTGTTGTCATTGCAATTGAGGAACCCGATATCATACTTTCTGCTTCATGAAACTTTTCCACACAGTCAAGCTCGATCACCTCTCTCATAGGCCCGCTTGCCCGGATATCCACCATGTTGGACTCGCTGCTATTCTCTCCAATAGGATCGATAATATCGACACCACCTCCAATCCTTTTAGGTGGACTTCCATCCAGACTGAGGTGGGTTCAAGCAATATCAGGTGACGGAATGGCAGTTTTATCTCGATTTAGAATCGGCTCCTGGAGAGGTGAGACGGATGAGCCGGAGACGGGAGCAATTCTGTCTTGATGCTAAGAGACTATGATAAGTTGCAAAGTTGTCTTCAGCAGTATCGTTGGTGGCATGTGACCAACCATTATTTCCGGCGGTAACTGTGGAGATCGCGATCCAGATCCTTGAGATATCCCCAAGAAGGATCAGTGTGAACGATTGACCTGCCTTTTTGGTCGTACTACAGCGGGTCTTCTTCAACGAAGCCGAATCACACGTCGAAACGGGCTTAGCGCTTGGGATCCAGTCCGAGAAAATATCACTCTGATGATCAAAGCTCATTTACAAATAGGGGTTGTCGATACACGGCTATTGGTGTACGTTTCTTCACAGCATTGCTATTGTCAGTTCGATACGATTTGACGCGACCATGGCGTCCGCCTTCCTCTATGTCGCCCTCCTCTCAGCATCAGCCATCCCCTTCTCGTCCGCCCAGGAGACAGCCACCGTCCCCATCCTTGACTGGGGCTTCGACTTTCCCGGCTCAGCCATCTCAGTCATCGGACAAACCTCAGGCTCAACAACCTACCGCCTAACATGCGACGAACCCGGTCAGTGCCTATGGACCCAAGTACCAACCATGGCCTCCTACCTGGAAGGCATGGTAGGCACCATGACCTTCGTCGAGGCTGGCGCACCCTACAACGCAGCCATGACACAAAACATCAGCGCGGGCGATAGGGGGTTTTCCTACCGTGCAACTTGCACACCGAGAGCGGAACCTGTCACCATGATCATAACCAACTCCGAGGGAAAGTCCACCGAGAGGTTGACCCGACCGTCGAATCTGGCCGATTGCACTTCGGCCTCGGCTGGGCAAGAACCTACGCCAACGTTCGAGCTGACGGGGACGACTGCAGTGTATAAGATGGTGGTTGTTACGCAGGGGGTGGAGAAGTTGAGCTTAGGGGCAGTGAAGCCTACCACTACTCCTCTGGTGACAACGGCTGGGGCGTTTGACCCTCAAAATGGTGGTGAGTAACATGTTCGTTCGGAGCCATGATATGGATCGTTGACTAATCTGTGCATCTAGCTTCCGACTCATCTTCATCTTCAACCTCTACAGACACTCTGGTGACGAGCACACAGCCCCCTGAGTCAGCTGCTGATCAACTGGTAGTTACCGGGGTCAAGTTTGCAGCGTCTCTTCTGTTGGCAGCATTTGTTGCAGCCTAGTGGCTGGTTTTTTATAAAGATATAGCTATAAGGTTTTATGATTACCTAGCTAAAAAGGACCTAATAAAGATAGAATAAGAGTTGAATATATACTCTGTGACGTTTTTTCATTCTTAAATACCCCTGAGACCTAGCCACTAATCTATTGCTATTATAGGATCATGACCCTAAGGTATTCTTCAGCAGTAATGAATATATAACAATCCATCAGCCCAAGTCTGCCGAGGATGTAGCTACGTAAAAGATAACGAAGACCCACGGCCGTTGCAGCTCGAACTACCATAACAACGGCCCACGAAAAGAGCGCAACACCCCGCTCTATCCACGCCATACTTATACCAACAACCAGGTCACCAATCTCCAAAGCAAATCACACAATTGGAAAAGTAGAGGAGGGATCGAGATTCAAGGTCTGCCTGAGAAAAAGCAATATATTGAATGATGTTCCAGTAAACTGGTACCGACTAAGTATCTATGAACGGATAGCGGCCATCATGGACAGGCGCCAAGAAGGTAGGCTTCATGTCACCAAAGCGCGATTTCTGTCATATTAGAGTTAATAAAAGCATCACAACGGTCTTCGATATGGTCCGTGCATAAGCAAATAAACCTGGTCGAATTAAGAAGGATGGACAAGCCAAGACGCTCAGCATCGACGGGGCATCCAATGAGACTTGGTGATGGCGGCAGCGGAGCAAGATCTGTCAGGCGCTGACGATGTGACCAGCAGGGGGAAAAAAAGCTTAGCGGTGATGGCGGATACAAGAGGCAGGCGTGGCAGACGTGGCAGGACGGAAATCACGCACCTTCTCATAAAGATGGGTCGAAGGCGAATGTTGCCGTTTAGGTAGAGGACTGGGCTCTAGAGACAGAAGCTAACACTGATCAGAAGCCGAAAGTTAAAAACATCAAGAAGAGAAAACTGTTGTAAATGGTACTATCGATGGTGACCATGTAGTATTAGACCATTAAGACATACACTGGAGAGAGCCGTTCGACCCCCGAACCAATAACCCCTTCTAGAAAGTAAGTCTTCGACCCCTACGGCTAACCGAAGAGCCGTCTCCATGAACACCCCACCCCAGTCGATGAGTGGGATAGGTACGTTGCCGACTTGGAAGAGAAACCAGAGAATAATCTCCAGCAAGCTTCCAGCATCTTAAGCCAAGAAGCATGACCAGAAAAGTTTCCGGAGAATCTGTATCCCATCCTCCTCCCTAGCACCGTCCCCTTTACCAAGTGGTACCGCACTTGTACTTGACCCAAGTAGCCTTGGGAAGATATCCCCTCTCAATCTTCAAGGCCTTTTCAAAGCAGCCCATTCCCTGATTGCTCGGCAGGGTCGGGCATCTGGTGCCGTAAACATGGAACCCATAACCGGGGTCGTCACGGTACTTGCCGTAGAAGTCCCATTCGTACACCTGAGCCTGGGGCGATTCCTTAAAGCCCAAAGAAATGGAACCGGGAAAGGTTCTGCTGGTGGTCGTGCGGTCATTGTGGTAAATGGTGATGGTGGTGGCCGGAGAATTGCAGTCGTTTCTGCCGCAGGGGATGGTGTATGCCCAGTCGTCCCTGTAGACTTCGATGCCGACGGCGGGCTTACAGAGGGCGGCGACCGGGTTGGCAAGGGCGATGAGGCCAACACCGGCGGACAGAAGAGTGGTGAAGGAAACCATTTTGATGTGCTACGCGTGCTGCGGCAAGAACGTGGATTGGGAAAGATCGGTTGGATGGTGATCGAAAAGGCAGAACCAAAGAGTGCAGCTACGACGATATATACTCCATGGCTACCTATCCCAGTTACGATCAAGGATACGAGCATCCCGCTGATGCTAGGAAATGAAACATTAGGTGTTGTCTGATGATGTGTAAGACTGTGGTTGCTAGCTCTTACGTTAGTCATCAAGTTAAGTTAGGGGCCATCAGTACGATCCTACTCTATGCTGACTTAGAAAATGGCAAAACTTCTTACTACGGTTTGCAATTGTCTGATTAGCTATCCTGACATTCGCCCTTGCATATCTCGGCTCCGACAAACTGGGGTCGTATGAGTAAGCCAATTTTAAAAGCTCCAGCGACCTACCCAGCTGATGGTTTTTGAGCAACGCTAGTGCAAGACCAGCTTCTCGTAAGCTGTAGGTGGACTCTATAGCCTCACCGCCCAGGATTTTCAGACGGTGTCATTTGGATACCTGACGATCACTAGTATTTGACCCTTGTTAGTTCAGTCTGACAGGCCGAGGAGGCTCCGAGCTCAAAGCGGTGACATCGACGTCAGCGGAGCAAAGGCATGGATGGATTGCCAAAAAGAGGGGTTCAGTTTGTTACTTGCTGGTGACTTGTTGTCAATGAGGGTCCTCAGAAAGACGTAAGTTCAAGTTGTGCAACGTCAGAGCGTGAACGAGCGGTTGCGTGAAGTGGCGCGAGAAACATCCGGATGGCAAGAGCCTGTGTGCGTCTGAATGAGGCTGTTAAATTGCTCTTTCTCTGTCACTCCCTGTGTCACACAAGAAGACGGGATTGCTCATGCAGACTCTGGCCCTTCTGGCTCGTTCCTGACTCCTCCACACGGCCACATCAGGCTTTTCTTATCGTTGAGTATGACACAAACAGCATACATCAGATGAGCGTGATGTGTTGCGGAATGCTTATCGAGCCGTATTTTTAACACTTTCGGAACCATATCGCGTCTTGACTCGGATCATGTTGCCACCAACATCCCGTCATCTGCCCGCTTCCCTGATCAAAATAAAGATGAAGTAGAACTGACACCAATGGTTCAGGTATCCCATCCCGAGAAGCTGGTAATCCCTCTCTCCTGGCAAGAAACAAAGTGTATTCTCACACCACATCCAAAGAGGCAACCCCACATCAGTAACAACACCAAACTTTATTGAAACACCAAGATATTGGACTGCTGGCATATTCGCGTATGCCGAGACAGCCGAATCCTGCTTCTCAATACGCAACACCAATCCCGTGACTTCGTCCTTGTACACACCAGCTATATCATCCGCCCTCGGCGCATCGCCTGATCTTTGTGTGGCTCTTTCTTTTTTCAAGCGCCTCTCAACAACCGACCAGCGGTCAGTTTCATAATCTGAGCACGCTTTGGTGTTTCCTTCTAGAGCCTGGATGTCGATCGAGAAGTCGTTTAAGAGACAAGTGAGGAACACGGCAACCGAGTTCGCAGCGTTGCCGCTAAAAGACGAGTTGGCGAGGACTACCACTGCGTCTGCCGTCTCGGGATAAATGTGCAACGACGATACAAAGCCGTTCCCAGTCCCGCTGTGAAACAAAATCTTCTTCTTTCGCTCATTGGCGCCAACGTGAGGGATGGGGAGAACCCGCGGGTTACCCCCTCGCTATCATTCATGTCTATGTCGAATATCTCGTCGTTGATGAAGTATCCGTCTGTGGAGAGCCAGCCGAGACAACATGATGGTGAACCTCCTGGGTTGGCTGGCAGGGGGCACCATGGATGTAAAATGGTACGCATTTCAGGCAAAGGTCCGTACCCACACAAAAGCCTTTCTTTCTGGCACGGTGGGTGATGTACTTGGGATTGGTAACCGTCAATGATTGCCCGAGCGAATTGGACCATATCCACCACAGTGCTTTGAATGCCCATAGGAGCATTGAATGGGAATTCATATGCCGTCGGAGTTACATCTCGAAGGATAAACTCTCCGTTGCGCGTCGCGGCATATGGTCTAGCAACATGGGCTTCTCCTGCGCAGTGCGTGGCATGTGAAGGCGTAGACTGAATGAATGATGTTGATCGCATGTCCAATGGTTCAAAGATCCTGGTGAGCAGAAATTGTTCGAGGCTTTGGCTTGAAGACTTCTCGATAACAAGTCCAATCAAAGTGTAGAGTAGCGGGTTATACCTCCAAAGCTTTCTGAAGTCATCATCTCCGCATGGCATGGCGTTAACTACCGAAATAAGTCCCTCTCTATTGTCAAACATCGGCTGTCCGTTGGGCCCGAGGTGAAAGCAAACTTGATCAGCGAGTCCCGTTCGGTGACTAAGAGCATCTACCAGTGTTGCCATTTCGCCTATGTTATGACAGCCGTTTGGGTGAAACTCGGGAACATGGGATGAGAGTGGATCATCTGAGTTGGGTTGATGGTTATTATTTAGGTTCTAAGGCTACAAAAACGAGGTGATATAAGTATCCAGAAACATACCCCATGAAAGGTTCTTGTCCGAGACCAAAAGACCGCACGCGATAGCTGCAAACGGCTTGGTGATGGATGCAATTGGATAGATGGTCTCCGGCGTGGCGGGCTTTCTGTTGGCAATATCTGCACAACCATATCCCTCGGATAGCACGAGCTCACCATCGCATAGAAGTGCAACTGACAAGCCCGGACTATTGCCAAGGCTCATAAGACGTGTGATAACATCTTTGGCATTGCGCAAATTGTTTCTCACGTTGGAAATCCTTGTTCTTGAGTCTTGAGATTGCATCTTTCCTGTGATGTTTCGTATGAAAGGTGAGGACTGATCCACAAAAAAAAAGGTCAGACAAGTTCCAGAACCCAGAGCAGCGGGTATGAAACAGAAGCATTCACAGTCAAGGTCACCAAACGCTCCGGCTATCGGTTGGATATGGGTTGAAGGGGGAAACTCCCGCCAACACTTCAATGCAGGTTACCTATGTTGGTGGCAAACTTTACCGATCACCTTGATCATGACAGAACAGTACCACCATCCACACGGTTCGTTCCCTTGTTGTGCGGCAATTCCTTTTCCGAGGCGTCATGTTTCTGAATCACCAACCGTCGGTACCACGTAGATGCCTACCTGCATGTGTCTTGTGCATACCAACTCAATGTACCTCAGTGGTACCCATACAATCGTCTGAGGCTCGGGAGACATCAGCCAAGAGTAGGCTGGTATGGGTGATTGCTCTTTATCTCGCGTCGTGCTTCTAAAAGTGGTGATGTGTAGACAGCAGGATCATTTGGAGCTCCCGATAAGGTTGTGCGGACGTTATGTGAGGGCTCCGAGTCCCTGACCAGCAGGGCAACCGACGCACTTTCTTTTCACTCACAGCGCGCCCCATGGGTTGGGTACCGATCGATAGCGCATCGGCGATCGCGACCCAGCCACCTAAGCTGTGCTACCTGAAACCTACATCACAAGACCACTCTGTCAATGCAAGTGCCCGCCCGGTGCGACGAGTGCCACATCTTCGAACCAGGAGTGCGTGGTGAAAGAGCGGGGGATGTCGAGCATTAATAGCTCATGAACCGAAGCCAACACAGGGTCACCTTCGCCATTGAAACTCGCATTTTATCTGGGGATTGTGGAAACGACAATCTTATAAACTAGGTACCTACTGCCTACCTGAAACGCTTGATTACATCCATCAATCGAAATGCGTCCGCTCACAACCGCACCTCCTACTCCTCAGCTTGCTCGAGCCAAGCGCCTCGGTTCTTCAAACGTGTGCTCCAAGTCTGACGATGAAGGAAAGGGAGATAACGAGAATTGTAGCAATGCTGGCACCAACAACTGTTCCATTGCCCGGACAGGCTTGGCCATCCAAGAGTGCAAGCTGGATGCCGTGGCTCCCAATTGAGGCCGCGATAGTAACTCTGTCAGTACCTAACCGAAAAGCAATTGTTCGTGCAAGAACTGACAACGGTAGTAGTGCTGAGAGATACATGTAGCCACGGCATCATTGAGATCTGAGACTCGTTGGTGGATTATGCGGAGGGGCGAAGCTCGTGCTTATCTTTTGTAGCCTGAATGCCAAATGACCGGTACCAGAATGGAATTGCCTCTTCAAACTGTGACTCGCTTGCCACAGACGTGACTGTCCGAGATGATGATTCTGTTTGTATTCGATGCTCATCAAGAATAGCCATTGCCTCCTCTCGGCTTGCGTGAGTTGCGTTATCGTTGTGTGCATTCTGGAGCTTGGCGTACTGAAAGAGAGAGCGCGCAAGCAGTAGTTTGGAGTCTGGGACCTTGCGGAACATCTTGATTGCTTGTTCCATGACATATCTGTAGTCGAATATCTGTCAGAAATGGAACAGCCTTTGCTGTAATACTCGTCACTTACAGAGCTTCATCGGATCCTTTGAGTCCCAATAGGACGCCATACGCGTGAAGAGCAGCAGCGGTTCCTTGGCTAGACCCAGAACTAGCGGAACGGATGTCAACAGCTTTGCGAATGAAGGCCTCTGCCTCATCAAGTAAGCCTTGACACTTTCGCGTTTCGCCGAGAGTGATATAGCAACTGGTGTCCATCTCTCATTAGCAACTTTTGTGTCATGGGGGAGATGTACGGACCAGGGAGGCATACTCGGTTGCTAAAGAACTCTCTGGTCCCGTAAGTGCCTTGATCAGCTCAGTTGACTTGAGGGCAGCATTCCAGGCATCGTCGAGTTGACCAAGCATTAGAAAGGTTGTCGACATTAAACCTAGACTGTTGGCATAGCTGTTTTGATAAACTGTGAGGTTTGGTTGTGAGATAAAGAGTTCATCGGCCATCTTGCTAGCCTCCTCCAGAACAGGGAGTGCCTGCTGCGGCCTCCCTTGAGAGAGGTAACCATATGCAACGTTTCGTTTCATGTAGATGAGTTCTTTGTCGAGCTCCCCAAGGCTGCCTCTTGTCGCAATTGCGTCCAAAAAATGCTCAAGCGCTTGGTCACATTTTCCCAGTTGCATGCACAATCTTCCAAGACTGTTGGAAACATCCGAACGGAGCTTTTTGAGGTCGCGCGTTATTTCCTCCAAAGAGGAGGCCCTAGTGCCACTGGACCCCGTGATCTCAAGCCCCTTGCGACATACGTCGCTGGCGACGTGAAGGAGGGTGTTGGAATCACTTAGAGCAACACGTTCAACCAAATACCTCCAAGGAGTTAATTAGAGATAAAAACAAATGTGGGTCAGGAGGGGGATTGTTGGAAGACACTGACCATGCAGCACGCTTTAGCAACTGTCCAAGCACTAAATAAGTTGACATAGGATATAGGACAGATCCAGAGTATAACTCAGAGAGTCTGACCACATGGGGCAATACATCCTTGCACTTGGGCCATGAGTCAAGGAGCCGATCGCTCTCGTCGTAATCCGGAAATGATTCATCGATCAGTCCGACGGCCATTTCGAAAGAGTTGATGGTGTCTTCGAGAGAGGATCGATGTAGGATTGCCGCTTGTAGTAGACGATGCATACTGTAGTCGTGGCTTGTGGAGCCACCTGATAGAAGCGATTGGCGCAGTAGCTCCAGGAGGTTTTCATCTCTTCACATGTGGTCAGTTCACGGAGTCAATTTACGTGTCTCGCCACTCACCAATAGGTACTTACACCGTGGTAATACCCAGCTGCTGCTGAATGGTAGTGTTAGATCTGATGCCCATCAAGTCCTTCGGGATCGTGTCTGGGTCCAAATGCGCCAAGAACTGCGCCAACTTTTTGCCCGCTTGTCCAAGGGATAGGAACGAGTGCTCCCAAAGAGCTGAAGAACTCATGGGGTAATAATGATGATCCAACTGGGCCAGCTGATTTAATTCCGATCCGCTGTCGATAAAAGTGTTCGGCGAAGAGCAAAGTGACTGAAGCTCGGGCAATGGTACATCAAGCGCAAGCGCATACCGAAGCACTTGAGAAAGCGCTAATGGAAGCCCCCCACACGCCCGAGCAATTGAAGCCGCGTGTGACATACTGTCGTGGGCAGAGATATTATTTGGTGAGATGTTATCGAGAAGAAACTTTGCCCCTTCACGCTCGTCAAAACATCTCAGGCGGATAGACCCTGAAATGGGCGGCTGGGTGAGGTTTTGATCACGCGTTGTGAGGATGATGGAGCCTTGACGACCGTGACCCGTGGGCCAGTACCCCTCCAGTGTCTGCGCAGATTCGACGTTGTCATAAATGAGAAGCCAGGAATGGTCTAAACTCGCATTAGCACATATTAACAAATCGGACAAAGATGACACTACCTGTCGTACTCAGCCATCTTTTGGTCACCTCTCGATTTGACTCAAGAGTCGCGGTATTTTCGCTGGAACTGGAACCCGAGCCCGGCATCAAACCTACTTCGAGAGCGATTTTCTCGTATGACTGCGCTAGCTTTAGGGGAGTCTCTGCTTGAATCCAAAATATGGCGTCGTATTCTGATAGATGGGAATATGAAAACTGGAGTGCCAGCTGTGACTTGCCCACTCCAGCCTCACCAATAATACTCACGACGGAGTGGTTAGCCCGCTGATTCGCGCTCAGGAGGCTTGAGAGCTTCTCCAACTCCACAACCCGCCCAAAAAACTGGGGATTGGCAACCCAGGGAATTATTCGATATTTGACCGAGTTGAGCGAAGACATTGGGACGGGGGAACGGATGGTCGCAATGCTCGCCATAATCTCGTCGTACTTGCGACTGGCTAGCTGCTGTGTCGCAAGATGTAGACCAACATTGGCCTCTGTGTCGATCCATGTGGTGTGTGCCTGAATGCTATTAAAAAGCGAAGCAAAGCTGTCCTGAAATCCACGACGTTCTTTGCACGGCCACACCACACGAAGTATGTTCACTGTGAATTAGAGGTTAAGGTCCTGTTTTGTTCCGAGTGTCCAGTGCACGTGTCTTACCGATCGGATGCCTTTTCAAGAAGATGGTTGCCTCGATGAAGAATCGTATAAGATCCTCATAGAGGCCACATATCGCGCTTTGGATTCGGTCAGTGATTAGGATCAATTCAACAAAACTCGTCACCCGAGGCATGTTTTTTGCAGCATGCTCCAAGACCTGCACGATTGTTTCAACATCGCCTTGGTGGTGGGCAGCGACCTTGGTTGAGGTACATGTTAGCCTCAGTTCAACTAAGCGGGTCTAGAGAAAATAGTACGTTGAAGTCTGGTGCAAGGGATAGCAGTGGATTCTTCATACCTCTAACAGTGTGTAAATGGAACCCCATATAAGACAGGAGATCTCGGGATTCGAGTGGGCGAAGATCGAAATGGACCGTGAGAAGAATCTCAAGTGCTCGAGGAACGGGTTCAAGCGGCTGAGGAGTTTGGATGCTCTTCCTTTTGTAATGTTGTGTCCAGGGAAATTTTTTTCCGTTTTCAGACTCGCTTGCAGGGTGTGTGGCTAATGAGCGGCACCCCACCTGTTGAATTATCAGGGTGGTCAGGGCGGAAATTCAGGGGTATCAGGTGATTGGCAGAACAGGGTTATTAGGATTATCAGGGTCTGGGCGTCGCCGGACGGATTTTGATCAGGACATCGAACATCTGCAGCTTAATCAACACATTGCCCGCCCTACAGCTTCTCATGCTCCAATTGTAAGCGCTTCAACCTGTGATACTGTGGATACGTGGCTGTTGGTCTTTTCAACACCACCCCACCTCTCATTCTGACAAACTTATTTTCGGCTTTGGTTGAAAATAATTTTCATACTGCGTGGGGATCACATTTTAACTCGATTTAAAATTAGTTTACAGTTTCTGAAATATCGGGAGACAGTAGCTATAAAAGCTCTAAGCTATATCCATTTGACGCCGTTTGCTTCATCTACTACACTCCCAGTCTCCCATTTTATATTCGTATTCTCAATGGCTTCGTACCTACCCAGTTCCTTAGCATCAGCCGCTGCCATTGCGGGCCTAGTCACCGCAGTGAAATCATCGTGGGAGCTGTCTCGTATGATAAAGAAGAAATACGACCAGCGTGTGCTGAAAAATCAGGCAAACGATGTCATTATGAGACTACGTAGGGCTTTGCGAGACGGCAGGATTTCCCATCAAAATTATAATTTCTGGAAGAAAAAGGTTATGATTGCTGTCTGGGAACAAGACCGTATGCTGACTCTATTGAGAGTATATCTAAGTATATATGCTTACTATCTATTTTAGGATCTGCCCTTCTCGATATTAAGTCGTACTTATTATGGGATTAGATAGAGGGGTTATATGCAGATAAGTCGTAAAGGATAAAGTTCGATAGATTGTTGTAACTAGCTTCAAATTGAGATAATGGAAACCCTTCTTAAAACTTCAGGCATAATGAAAACAAACCATAAATTGAATCGAACTTGCTTCTCTAATCTAAACGTTGCCCTCGGAAGAAGAAAAAATAATGGAAAATTGCCGGCTTTTTATATTCCTGAGCCAGTAAAATACTAGCTCCTGATTGGCCCAGTGGCCCTGGAAAATGTAAAAAGTGGGTCTTCCCACTGGGCCTTAATTGCTTGAGGCCCAGTGGGAGGTAATTGGAAGATGGTGGTTTGGATAGACTTAAGATTCGAATAAGGGCACTTGCTCGTTCTGTTTAATTTCCTAGAAACCTTGATGATCTTCCAATTAAGCTATTTACTATGGTAATCGCGATAGTTAGTCTTCTTTCTTTCCGTCTTGTGTTGATATGTGGGTTGTGTAAATACTGGCCCGGGGAATATCTGGGCCCAGATCAACAGTGGAAGCCAGGGCCGGCAGTGAAAGCCACAGAAATTACAGTCATTTGGTTTCACAGCTTCCCGCTATGGCAGTTTAGGTACACATCTATTAAAACACACGCGGCAGTCAGTGCCGTGGACACGGAGATATCCTCTCTTGTATCCTGTTCCTTAACGACAAGTGTGAGGTAGAAGATGGTAAGCATGGCAAGTAAGGCAGCCGCAAGAACTGCACGCCAAGATCTTACTGAAATAACAATTATGAACAGTGCGGTTAGTGAGGTCGATATTTGCTTTTATCAGCGTATGGCTGGCAGTCGGTTGACTGTTGCCTACCTACCTAGTTGGGTGAGGTCGACTACTTGGCTTGTTCGTGGTCGACATTCTTCGAGAGGTAGACTACGTGTCCGACAACATTCTCCAGAGTAAGGTAAGATTATAAAGAACTTCTCTGTATCCCCTGACGTCTGATGGGGGAGTATGGATTCTTATGCTCACAAGTGCTTTAAGATCGAGCATCACGACGCATGACCGTAAAGCGACACCCGAGACACCACAACTGACCGCAATCAAAGTACCCTGATCCAGGTTATCAACTGATACCTTCCTGATTCTGTCCCTCCCTGCCTTGGCCAATCTGTCCGCGCGGCGAAACAGGTAAAGGTCATAGTCGAGTTCCGTTAGGCGTCAGGCGCCAGGTCACGAGTACATCGTCTGAGATCCAGATCCACGAGAATCACACACAGTTTGAAGTACATTATACCCTGCCCCTGGAGGATACCACCCTCAGATGGTGCATCGCTACGCGTTCTGAGCGCAAGATGCTGCGTGGGGTAAAGCCTGTTATCGAATCGCCTCACTGTCAGTATCTCCTGCATTATGATCATATTCTGGCCTCCCCCCCTGGGGCCGTTATGCGTTGTTCCTTCCTTCCGTTATCCCCACCCGATCCTGTTTCTTTGGAGGCAGCCAAGAGCTCGCATCGTGACGGCATGTATAAGAACCTGCGATATGCCCGGTTTTTATTTCTGATCTTCTTTCCTCTCTTCTTTACTATCACTCATCATTACTACTTCCTATCTCTACTCTCATCACCACACTTCTTCTAAAGATCCGACGTTCCCCTATCTGTTTTCACCGTATCTTACTTTGCATTTCTGCCATCATCACCAACACCATGACCAGCTTAACTACTTCTATCTCCTGCGCGTCTTCTGCGAGTATAAACCAAGCTCTCTTGCCAGAGGGTTGTGCGCGTGATACTTATAACGATGATACTAATTTTGCCGCCGACCCTGACTTGATACAATTCATGGACGCGTTTTTTTCATACTTGCAAAATCAACCCTCGATAGTTCGGTGTTGCCTTTCGACGTTGACATATTTTCACAACCCGACTTCCTGGATAGAATAAACTTAACTATCAATAAAGCGTCTCAGGACCCGGCGATCGAGAATGAGCTGGCCGAGCTATTTCGGATCGATGAGAACGTTTTGTTGGACCAGAATGTCACTCCGTCTCCCATGGACAACCCCGTCCATAGAGTATATCTTCCTCAACATACTTAGGGGCTGCTTATTTACGGGGACGTATCTCGAAACGACCAGGTATCTTACATTTCAGGGGATGAAAGTATACCAAGCACCCATTCTCCTGTTACAAACACCTTCCCCACGGTACCTGTCCCGGCGGATTATCCGAGCCCCGACGCATCATTCCAGCGCCTCGATCAGGCAAGCACTGATTTCAACACACACATATCATCTTCCGACCCAACTGGCAATGCGATCCATCCAGCCTATACTATAACCTCAGTTTCCCCTGCACATGAAACATCTCAGCCGGTTAAATCGCCTCCCTATTCCTCAGCCTATTGCGAGACCACGCATCGCGGCCCTCAGAGCGCCGAAGGGCTGGTTAGCCACCCCGATACTCCATTTCAAGGAATCGACGAGCCGCCTCTCCGCGATAGTTCGCTGTCCGAGCGGATATCTAGCACGCTTATTGACGATTGCGGAACCCATATGACGGCACGATCCTGTAGAGGGACGGACTCCATTGACGATAGCGCGGACGACACAGCTACGGTGTTTCTGGAAGAACAAAATCACAAGCGCGAAGATGATTCGAGTTTGCTAGCTGTCATATCTGAGCCTCTGGAATGCCGTTCGACAGCCACCACAGGCAGTCCTGAGCCCATGCTCACCCCTTCTGACACCGGGCCAGGCTCGAGAAAAAGGCAGGCCGATGTTGGTGCCGACAGCAGCAAGCCTCGTTTAAAAAAGCGCCGATGTCGTGACGTATCGCGCACTGGCAACAGCAAGGAGATTTTCGTCACACTGAGCGATGCCACGGACCGAGATGGATTTATCAAGGACTCATACCCTCTACACATTGACCGCCTGGAAATGTACCCTGATCCAGAAACGAGTTTCATGGTGAGTGTGACGATCCCCTACCCAGAATCTCTGAAAGGGATAGCAGTTGAAGGTAACTTCTGAATGATAGATCGGTGCAGCCAAAAGGTGCACAACAATAGACTTGTCTCAATCTCGTACTTGTAAGCTTGTACTCGAACTTGTATTGCAAACTGCGGAACTATCTACGAGCTATCTAGTTCCTCCGTATATATAGACCAGTTGTTCACTTTCTTCACCGGTGATAATGTCGATTATCACCGTCTTCACAAGTGATACTCGTGAACCTGCCCATTATCACTGTCTTCACCCGTGATAATGGTGAACCTCTTCCCATTGGTTACATACTGATTGGTCCGGACGGTATCCGCGCCCCACATGGCACCAGGGTCGTGACAGTGAGTTACCGCTGGGACCACCGTCAGCATGTTTGGTTTGCCCATGGCCCGCAAAGTGAAAATCTCCTCGAGGATTTCGGAGTTATTATTAATATTAAAAGTAAAATTTATTAATATTAAATATTAACGTTTTTTTAAAAAAATCGAAATTAATAATAAAATTATTATTATTATAATAATAAATATTTTATAAAAAGGTTTTAATATAATTAATAATTTATTTATTAAATTTATAAAAGTGATACAGGATCAAGCCATATATTGACAGATAAGATAAGAAGTGTAGATTAGATAAGGAAGTGGGTCCACTTGCAGGTCCCTGCGCCCAATCAGGCCCACTTGTGGATACCTGACATGGAGCACAGGCCATCAAGCGGCCCTGCCAGCCCATTCACTGGTCGGCCTTGCAAGCAGTATATCAACGCTGCCTTGCAAGCCGCTTCCACTTAATAAAAACATCCCACTTTACACCCACTTTTGCAGTCCCTACCGTGACTGTCACGGGCGGGACAGGCAGGCAGGTCCATAATCGTGATATTCAGCTAAACTACAGTCTGGGCTCTATTCCGTCAGGTACGGGCAGGCTCTAATAATAAGACGTAGCTCAAAGAGCTACAAACAGGTCTCGCGACAGCGAGATGCAGAATCTTTTGGACGCATTGGCCCGTGCGCATCACGTGTGCTGCACGTGCCAAGCTCCATCAGTGGGTCAACGACGGTTACAGCGCAACCGCCGTGACAGTGACCACCGTATCTGTCACGGCGTATCATACCACTGCGAAAAACACCCATGATTGCTATCAAAAGCTACAAGTGATTAAAGCTGCCAGCTTCAATCACATCAGTGGTATATATGGTGGAGCACGACTAGTCGCGCCGTCACAGTATCAAAAAGATATTTTAAATTATATTATAATTTTATTTTTTTTATTAAAAATATTTAATATTATAATTAAAAAAAAAATTTTCTTTTAAAAATTAAATCTTTAATTTTATATAACGTGTAGTTATCTCAGGGCAGTTTTGGTGGATGATCGTCCGGATGACCCGCAAATGACGGCCCTGCCCTGAAATAACACTTTGACGATACAGGGCAGGGCGGCCGCTAGGCCGCCCGGAAAAAAAATTTACAATGTCCCCCCGAAACCGCCACGCCGAGTGAGATCCGGCCATAAAAACTATACAAAGTAGGTAGCAGCAAAAGACGGCTCCGAGTCAACGTACGGCGACTATTTCTTGTCGTGCATCGCCGTGGTTGCGGAGATACCCGCGATCGCAGGCTGTTCGTCCGGCTCTTTCAGCGGCCTTATCGGGGGGCGGCGGCTGCGGTGCCAGCGCGCTGGGCCCAGTAAATCTTAGCGGACTTTCAGCGGCCTTCCAGTGGCGGGGGGGATGAGCCATACCACCGTTAACTGAGTCTAGAAGTACATACATATGTCACGGCACAGTTATCACACCACACTTGCACTGATGAACGTAGCGGGTGTGTGTGCGATTAAACTATGGGCATTCGGAGTTTCAAGTTTCATTCAGAGACGGCCTCTACGTGTACGACTTCCGGGCCGCCTTTAACTGCTTTACGAGAGCGTTTAGCGAGAGATCACCGCCCTCAACCCGCTGCTTTTCAAGCTCATGGACCGCGTCCTCCTCCGGCCACCCCCTTACACCAGCGAGCCTTGTAACCTCGTCCACAACGACCTTCCGCATGGAGAAGAGTTGCCTCTCGTTACGTAGGCGCCATCGTGAGCCCCACCGCCTCTCCAGCTCGTCAACAGGGGGCATCATGGCGAACCCGTGGCGCCAGAGCCGGTAAAGGTCCCCGACGGTACGCAGCGTGCGTGGGAACCGTATCTGCGGCGGGCCTTGTTGTGCGACGGTCATGGCTGGCGCCCCGGACGCCGCAGGGCTCGAGACTGCAGCTACTGTAGCCGAGGCTGTAGCCGGATCTGGAGCCAGAGCGGCTCCGTAGTCCAGCGTAGAGACCGCTGTGAGCGGGGGCCCGGCCGACGGCGTTCCCGGTCTGCGGCGCGGTGGCTCGGGAGGCGATAGGCAGGCCTCGCAGCCCTGCCGGCGTGCGAACTGCTCGGTATGGTGCAGCCTCCCGCCGGGGGTAAAGGTGGTGACAACTTGGTACTCCATCCGGCGCATGTCGGCGATCTGGGCCCTTAACGACTTCACCTCCTGCACCAACTCGGAATGCCTTCTTTCCACCGCCCCCTCGACGGTAAGCTGATAAGCCGCGAGGCTCCTGAGCTTCTCAGAGACCTCGGGGATCACCTTCTCGATGGCTGTGCTGCGGTCGTCTCCAAAGCCCTCCTGCGCGGCCTCCCTGACCTTGACAGCAAAGGCGTTGAACTGGGGCGACCAAAACACCGGATCCCGGAAGACCGGGTGGCCCGGGTACTTGGCCATCAGGAACACGGCGTCCTGCAGCAGGACGTCTCGCAGCCAGTGCAACAGCTCGATGAACGCGCCGGTAGCCTTTTCTTCGGCCTCGAAATCACGCCAGCGGTCCAGTTGCGGCCATATCTGCGAGCGTAACCACGCCTCTGGCTGCACTGCTGCCCTTGGTACGTGGTAACTGCACCATTCCTATATTCGCGTCAGCTAACCACTGGGCTTCTATAGCAACGGGGGTAGGGGGGGGTAAATGCCGACTGACTATCCACTCGGCCTGCTTTGGTCCGTACGCCTTCCGCGTGTTCTTAGGCGTGAGGTCCTGGTCGTCGAGCAGATACCTCTCGACCACGGCCGAGACCTTTGTATTGACGCGCTGAACGAGACCCGGATCCAGCTGGTCCATCCTGACGACGGTCGAGGGTCGTTCTTGGTGAGTGAAGAGGAGCATCAGGGCTAGCCGCGCTAGCCCTGAGAAACACCCCTTGTTGCCGCTGATCTTGCTGGTCATCCGAGCCAAGCGGACCTAAAAGTTCAGGGCGGCTTTTCGCCGGGGGGACAGGGGCTGGGCTGTCACCCGCGCTAGGCGGGATGACCGTCACCCGGGCGCCGAGCCCTGAGATACCGTACATTATAAGCGAGCGACCAATATAAGCGAGCGACCACTTTTTTCACGCGACGCGTAACCTCACCCTCAAAACCTAATTTTCTCAACAATCCAAAATGTCATCCACTTCAAAGGAAGCCCATATAATCTTAGCCCTTGAGGCTCTTCAAAATGATAAAAATCTAAGTGTATCAGCTGCAGCCAAGATGTATAGCGTCGATCGCAGCACGCTCAGACACCGACGCGCCGGCCGGCCTGCACGACGCGATACAACACCCAATTCGAAAAAGCTGACTCAATCGGAAGAGGAAGCTATTGTCCGATATATTATTGAGCTATGTACGCGATCTTTTCCACCAAGACTGCGTGGTGTGGAAGATATGGCCAACTATTTACTCAACGAACGCGGTGCGCCTCCTGTTGGCAAGCTCTGGGCCCACAACTTCGTCAAACGCCAGCCAGATCTTCGTACGCGTTATACGCGTAGATACGACTACCAGAGGGCCAAATGCGAGGATCCGAGGGTTATTGGGCCATGGTTTGCACTTGTGCGGAATACTATGGCCAAGTATGGCATTGTGGTAGATGATGTCTACAATTTCGATGAGGTTGGGTTTATAATGGGCATTATCTTTGCAGGTATGGTTGTTACAACCTCGGATGACCGTGGCAAGGCAAAACTGGCTCAGCCTGGTAACCGCGAGTGGGCAACGGTAATCCAGGGAGTTAATGCCCTTGGATGGGCCATCCCTCCGTTCATCATCTTAGCTGCGCAGTACCACCTCGCCAACTGGTACACTGAGTGCAACCTCCCGGCCGACTGGCGCATCGCAACTACCGATAATGGCTGGACTACCAATGCAGTAGGCCTAAATTGGATCAAGCACTTCGACTACTATACAGTGTCCCGTATAAAGGGCAAGTACCGGTTATTGATCCACGACGGCCACGAAAGCCACCACTCGACCGAATTCGAGCGCTACTGCTAGCAGAATAACATCATCACGCTCTGCATGCCTCCGCATTCCTCCCACCTCCTCCAGCCACTCGATGTTGGCTGCTTTGGGCCGCTAAAACAGGCGTACGGTCGCCAGATCGAGGACTTGATGCGCGCGCATATCAACTACGTAAGTAAGGTCGAGTTCCTCTGTGCCTTCTGCGAGGCCTTCTTCGCCTCTATGACGGAGAAGAATATACAGGGTGGCTTTGCGGGTGCTGGCCTTGTGCCGTACGATCCAGAGAGGGTGCTTTCCAAGCTGGATGTGAAGCTTCGTACGCCAACACCCCTGAACTCGCGGGCCGGCACTCCACAACCTTGGGTCTTCCAGACGCCACACAACCCCCGAGAAGCCAATTCGCAGTCAACGCTCCTTAAATCTCGCATTATAAGCCATCAAAATAGCTCTCCGACTTCGATGTTAGCTGCTGTAGACCAGCTTACTAAGGGTACAATGGCTGTGATGCACCAGGCGGCTCTCCTTCAGTCAGAGGTATCTTCGCTCCGCAAGGCCAACGAGGCACTAAGCAAGCGCCGGAGAGCGAAAAGAACACGCGTACAGCTCGCAGGATCGCTTGCCGTACAAGAGGCACAGGATCTACTGGATCAGAAGGCTGTAGGTGAGCAGGTAATCCAGGAAAATCGACAAAGTGGTGGTGGTGCAGGGGGGGCTCGTACGAAGGTTCGGTGCTGTAGTGTGTGCGGTAAGCCTGGCTATAATGCGCGCACTTGCCAGGAGGCTGCAGAATTGTCTGATTCAGCTATTTCGGATGTAATTATGGTTGCTTCCTAGTATTGTTGTGTAGTAATTGAGGATAATGGTATAAGGGTTGTGAAAAAGTGGTCGCTCGCTTATATTGGTCGCTCGCTTATATTGGTCGCTCGCTTATAATGTACGTTAATTATTTTAAAAGTATTATAAAACGTTACTTTAATTATAAATTATTAAATAATAGTATTAGGGGTTAAAAGACAGTTAATTATTGTATATAGGAGGAAGACCCTTAGGTAGTGTGACGGCTGCCACAATGACCCACTATACCACTGTGCAACATCCTACAAAAGGGTGTCTAATTGCAAGTTCGACAACTTGCAACTAGTCTAGTGGTTATATACTGTTTCTACAAGCACCACAGGCTCGTGACAGGTAGCTCGGGAATTCCGGCCCTGGTAGTACGGACCTCCCTGCTAAGGTCTTAATTTCCTTAACAGCGGGTCTCCCTAACTAATCTGATAAATAGTAGGGGATCATTTTTCCGTCGGGGAGGAGGGCTGATCTGGGATGTGATGCTTGGCCCAAGGCCAGGAATCCTTCGAGGTGGGAGCCGTTCACTGGTTGTGGATGAGCAGCCACACAGGTTTCAGCCCCTATTCCGATTGTTAGAGCAATGCCGTGTCACGTTGTACACAGAGGACAAAAGAACACACGGTGCATCTGTCTTCTTAAACACTCTTTCTCCTGTTCGAGCAGCATCTCAAGATACCGACGGTGACCATGCCAGCACTGCAAGTTGTCCCGAAAATCAATCAGCGCTAGCGTTTAGGCACTGACAGGTGACAGCAGGCAATCCCTGGGGTCTGGATGCTTGGCAAGCCTCTCGCATTGTTTATTTTGTGGGCCCATTCAACAGGCAATGTTCAGAACATGCCATCCTCGACGACTACATTCAACAACAGCCAGAAGGATACCTAGATGACTGACCTGATCATCGCATTCTGAATGCATCAATAAACAGTTTATTTCAACTTGGTCTAGAGTTGTCACGGATAGTAAGGTACCTAACTGAAGCTGACGCCCAGCAGAACCGAGTGTCAACAAATTCTCCATGCTGGAGCCGCTACGCCCCCATAAAGGTTACCTACACCGTCCGTAGATTAGCGCGGGAGCTTAGCTGGCAGGCTGGTTGCTCTATGGGTAGGTATTATATGGCCGTTGTTTGCTCCTCTGGGAACCTTGAGGCAATTTTGGTCTGTCAATTTCAACACTTGATTTACGTATCATGATAGCTAACTGCATGCGCTCCAAATTTTAGGGCAGGTACCAAGGATTTGGAAGATGGCTGTATTAAACGAAAATATCTCGGAGTACTTGAAGGCCCCAACCATAAGACTCATGGATATCCCTGATCACGGACCCGTCTTCTTTCAAGTGGTCGATGCATTCGACGAGGCAAACGCGTTCTCGCTTTGTGATGGCCGACAGCAGGTTGCAGCTAGCCTGCGAAAGGAGGCCGTGGTGCGCGGCAGAAGAGCACATAACATCGTGGAGGTCTACAAACGCCCAATACAGACCAATTAGAGATCCGGCATTACGGTTGGGGCTCGTGGTTAGACTGAGCATGATGGCGGCTGTCTCGGAAGGCCACCGCTCAAGGACTTCGGCTGGAGACCGCGGTAAGCCCTTCCATGCCGGGTTTGGCTCCGCCGCGAGGGCCGCTGCTACCATCTCAATCCCTAGCTCTACAACACCGACGGTGTTGCCGCGTAGGGCATCATCCATGCCGGCAACAGTGATCTCCTGGGTGCTAAAGCCGGCCTGGGCGCGCATGAGGCGGAGGACGGCGGCACGTGCCGGGGACTTGGCGCGGAACGGGACACTTATTAACGGCTGAAGGAGGCATGGGTGGGTAAACCAAAGAGGAAAAAGTGTAGGTAGGCAAACGGTGTCACCGGCAGCGACACCAAGTGTTGACGTGCGGGGGCATCCCAGTTCAAAATGGTCCCCTTGCTGCCGCCGCCACAGGTCCTGCACCCCACGGCCGCTGCTATTGCTAACAGGCATCCCCATTTGCGGTGCCAGCAATGAAGCTAGGGTTTTCGCCTCTGAAGGTTCGAAAGCAGCATAACGACCCATAACGTGATCGGGGGCGAACGCCTCATCAAGCAAACCCGCAGCACGCGTAGTAAACTTCCGGTAATAGTCAAACGTGGAATCGGCGCCGGTGTCTTCTTCATTCATGGAGTCGATCCATGCTCGCACAGCAGCAACCTCGGTGCTGGTAAAAGCACCAAACATTCTTCCTCCCCACAACAGCTCCCGCACAAAACGGCTCTCCCCACTATTGCCGCGACGGACCCAGGAGTCTGCCGCCGCAAGGTGACGGACAAGCTCGGTTGCCCGCTCCTTCGAAGCGGCGAGGAACGAAGGGTCAAGCCATTCAGACAGAGCACGACCACCCAGGCGGATACGACTAGCGCAATGAATCTTGCTTGACCGAGCGGCTTTGACGTAGAGAATATCGGCAACACGTTCCTCGGCTCCGACGTCTCTTTTCCATGCCGAGGTTCTCTCCTCCACGTGCATGAGCTTGTCGGTGGTGGGTGCATTATGAATCGGCTGCTCAAGGTACTCTGAGAGCGCGAAGCCGGCATACAGCCTCCGGCACGCCTGTCTCTTCCTGTCTGCGCCAAAGTTGGAGCCAACAACCTCAAGATATTGCTGAGCAGCGTGTAGGGCCATGGCCGTGTGACCCGAGTGAGCATTGTCGATGGAAACGTGCAGATTGAAGTAGTAAGGATCGATGCCAAGCTCGCGAAGCTCCCACGCAACAATTAGCGTTTCTAACTTGATACTCTCGAAATGGACATTGTAGCCGAGAATCTCAGGCAAGAAGTCGTGCGGAAAAAGCGAAATGACAAGCTGGCCAACAGCAGCTCGCCAGACCGATGGATCATCCATACCCTGACCTGGCTCTGTGAAGGCCAGCTCGTCGGGACTGGGAAGGTTGGGGGCGAGGTCTTGCATCAGCTTATGATAGATATGAGCATGGTGTTTATTCTCGTCCCCATCTCCATACTCTTCCGAGAGCACTTGCCAGGCAATTTTGACCACGCTGCTGAAGAGAAAGGGCGTGGTGATGCGGTTTATATGACCAAGCCACGCCCCGTCAACATACTTGAGGGGTGCCATCTGCTTAAGCCACTCAACCGCCGCCGTCCGATTCCTCAACATTTGCCGCGGCCCCCCCATTCTCCTCTTCTGGACATAATCCTCCCATTCCAGCGACGTTTTCCTCTGTTGTATGTCTATGATTGATGCCAGTGTGCTCGGCTCGTCGGTAGAGTCTGGCACTGAAGCGCCGCTGCGTCGCTCGAGGAGCGCCTCTGAGAGTAGACTGATGAGAAGACATCGAGCTTCTGAAGCGGCATTGGGGTAATCTTCAAGGTGGTGGAGCCGATGGTACAAATTCTTGTAAAAGAGCAGTGTGTCGGTGTTGAGAGTGTCATCGGGCGACGGAATATTGACCGCTAGAGTACAGTCTCGCTGAGTAAGAGGTCTCTTGAGATGCTTCCGAAGCCACTGCGGTATGGACTCTGAATTCTTCAGAAATAGGACCAAGGGAACTGCAAACAGCAGCAAAGATAAGGAGGACAGGACGACGTAGGGGTTGTTCATCTCGAACAAGTTACAGTTCGGGCGTAGCATGACACAAGAGCAGAAACTCAGCAAGGAGGGTAGCAAGGGGCTTCGGGCCCATGTCGAACAACGGGGTCCGTCAACTGCATAAAGGAAACCAAGATCTGGTTATGCTTTTGCCTTGGCGCTCCAGTTAGGTGACGGGATCAGTTAACCTCCATATCATACCCCCACACTGAGATGTGACATCTCAGATGTCGCTCTCGGGGTCCATGTTCTCGCTAATACCTGGTAAATGATTGCGGCTGCAGGGAGCGCGATTTTAAGGCCGATAAGCCGCATCAATTCCATCAATCACGCATACTGGCCGGGCACCGTGTGTCTCCCCAAGCGTTGTGTGGCTATCACATCATATGCACCCCGCGCACCCAGAGCTGTCGGCAATCACATGTGCATTTTTCCATTTAATGTTATCTGAGGGGCTCGCAATTCTTCTTAGTCACAGTCCCGCCCTTGGGGGCCGCGATGCTCTGTCTAGACTCCTTAAGTTGCCGCGTGTCTGACCCCTTCGACGCAGTCCACCGGACATCAGTCATTTTGCTAGAAGCCTCGGAGACACACAGGAAGCCATGACTGAGATCAGTACCGGTACAGCATTCTCAAAAATTGACGCAGCGCTGGCCTTAAGCCCACTGTATACGGAATTCCGCCTCGGGCTTCTCGACGTAGCGACATATCAGCGATGGGTCGAGAATGAAGGATTGGCGAGCGTCCCCACTCTCAACGAGGACCAGATCAACCTCTCTGCACGATTTCCGCGAAACAAACATGACTTTGTCCGTCGGGCTTTAGCACAGTGTCGTGCAGTCGATATACTACCTGACGATTCATACGATGCCGATGCCTCCGAGTCGGCCTTGAAACGCATGGATGAGCGGTTCGATCACGGTCGGTACCTAACATACATCTTTCCCGAGGAAAGTGCCCTGCTCTATGCCGTGGTCAACATTGTCCAGCCGCGCCGAATTGCCTTCCTCGGCAGCTACTACGGCTACTGGGCAGCAGCGGCCGCTGCCGCACCGTCCAAACAGGGCATTGATCTGATTCTCGTTGATATCGACCCAGACAGTATGGAAATGGCGCGTCACAACTTGGAGAAACAAGGCCTTTCTGACAACAAAGCCACCGCGTTCCTGGTCGACGATGCTGAGGCTTTAGCAGCCGCTCCAGCTCCTGAGCTCCGTGAAATAGACATTCTCGTCCTTGACGCTGAGGGCCCCAAGTCAGACGATGTGCCACCCGACTACCGCGACAAAGCCATATACTACCCGCATTTGCGGGCATCTCTGGCAGAGCTGCAACCTGGCGCTCTCGTGGTGGCCCATAATGTCATTCTCTCCAACTTCACCACCAGCGCCTACTTTGAGGAGAAACAGCAAAACTATCGTCAGCAATACACCAAGTTTCTTGCACTGATTCGAGAGAATTTTGTCTACACCGTTATCGACAGCACGGAAGGAGTTTTGATTGCGCGCAAGCTCTAGATAGATGGGGAGGCCGGCCTTAGATGAGATGAGGCGATCAATTCAATACAAAAATTACAAGGAAGTCCGCTGCCTCATGTACCTTTGCATCATCAAATGTCAATGCTTATGAACCATCGTATTGCACTCCGAATAGCGTTTGTGGTAGCTGAGGCCCATGGATTATTAGTATCGAAGGATATGTGCGATGCTGGAGGGAAGTTCCTGCCGTTTGACATCACATGTATTCTAGACTCTCTCAAGCGGGAAACCCTGCCATTTGTTTGGCAATGACAACTGCAAAACCTGTGCTACAAACCAACGAGAAGAGTGTGCCATCACGTGATTTAATCAACCCAGGACGTCTTCCGAGGTCTCCCTCAAAAGCCCAACCTCAACCAAGCTGCTCAAAAGCCCAACCTCAACCGAGCCGCTCAAAAACCTAACGGAACAACAGCAGCAGGCATAACTCAGCAGCACAAATACAGCAAAGGGCAGCTACTCGCTGTTACTAGCGAGACAGGAGACGAGCAAACAGAAATGGCCATCTCATTTCGCGCACCCCGCATCGAGGACCTCAACGACATAGCTGAGATATACAACCATGCTGTACGCACAACCGCAGCCACATTTGACACCGAGGAAAAGCTCCCGTCCTACTTTTCCAGCTTCGTCCCGGGTGACCACCTCCACCGGATGCGCGTGGCTGTTGACGACCGAGATCGAGTGGTAGCGTATGCCGGCATATACCCCTTCTCACAGCGCCAGGCTTATGCTCAGCTGGCCGAAATGATGGTGTATGTTCATCCGGCCTGGCAACGGCGTGGGATCAGCCGCGCGCTTCTAGCTGAGTTGCATCGTGGCGGTGGTGGCGTTGCTGGTACCGGTGGCCAAAATGGAAAGGAACAAGCAGAACTGGAGAGCTCACAGGGTCCGGGTGAGGGGCTCAATGTCATGATTTCGACGGCGAATGGTGGATCTCTTCGGGGTCTACATACAGTACTTGCTCTCATCAACTCAGAGAACGTCCACATGCACCGAGTTATGGAAGAGCTAGGTTATGCCCGCAAGGGGGAGTTGGAAGACGTGGCGACCAAATTCGGCCGTCGTCACTCACTTGTTGTATACCAGCGCCATGTCGCTAAATTGTAGCTAGAGGGGCATAAATTCTTTCTTCGTTTTTTTGTACCCGAAATGCAAAGAATGGAAGTCTTCAAGCCTCTTATCTTTCCGCCTTATACGTAAGGCAGAAAAAAGACAATCTTTGAAACCTCCTGCACCCCTCACCTGCACGTGCGAAAGCGGACAACTGTCAGCAACCTTTCCGCTCTTTGCATCATCAAAAAGAGATTCCCTAAAAGCTCTCCATCCCCTAGTTATCGCGCACAATGTCCGACTCGGCAGTGGAAAATTCTCCATCTTTTCTCGTTTCCAACTTCAGACCTGACCTAGCCCCATACGAGGACCTATACCGCGAGCTCCATAGGCACCCTGATGTGTCGAAACACGAAGCCGCAACAGCATCCACAGTCGCCAAGGTGTTACGGTCTCTTCCAGACATCGATGTCATCACTGACATTGGAGGCCATGGACTAGTTGGCATATTGAGAAATGGCCAAGGCCCCACCGTGATGCTGAGGGCCGAGCTGGATGCACTTCCAATGCTAGAACAGACGGACCTGCCATACGCTGCCACGTCCCGCGCACAAGACCCTCGCGATGGCCCTTCCCAGCCAGCTATGCACGCCTGTGGCCACGATATGCACATGGCAGGTCTGCTGGCATCGGCAAAGCTTTTGCATCGAGCGAGTGAGCACTGGAGCGGCACAGTGGTTTTCCTTTTCCAGCCGGATGAGGAAAATGGGGCGGGCGCCCAATGTATGGTGGAAGATGGTCTCTACGACCCCAAAAAACATGCGGTTCCTCATCCTGATATTGTACTCGGTGGCCATGTCATGCCGATGCGTGCTGGTACCATAGCCACGCGTCGCGGGGCCTTCAACAGCACCTCCGAGTCGCTGCGTGTTACCTTTTATGGCCATGGTGGCCACGGGGCCAAGCCACACAAGGCCGTAGATCCCGTTCTCATGGCGTGCAGTGCCGTCTTGAAGCTGCAGACAATCGTCAGCCGTGAGACGGATCCTCAGCAGATGGCTGTGGTGACGGTCGGATCGATACATGCGGGCAACGCCCCCAACGTCATCCCTGAGGAAGCCACGTTGCTGATCAACACCAGAAGCTTCAGCACGTCTCTGCAGGAGAGCGTGAGAGACTCGATAAGGAGAATTGTCTTTGCCGAAAGCGAGGCCTTCCGTGCGCCCAAGCCGCCGTCAATTGAACGAATCACCTTCTTTCCCCTGCTCTACAACGACCCATCCGCTACTGCTACTCTCGAGCAATCCATGAGACATCACTTTGGAGCCGGCTTTCTACTAGAGATTCCTGCGTCAACTGGCAGCGAGGATATCTCCAACTTGGCTGCCCCATCTTCGGCTCCTGTGAGCTTTTGGAATTACGGAGGCATTTGCCCTGATGAATGGGACGGTGCGTTGGAGCAGGGGCCAACCGAGCGAATCCCAGGTTAGAATAACGACCCGTCCTCACCAGTCAATGTCTTTCTCGCTCGCGCTGACACTTCTATAGCCAACCACAACCCGAAGTTTGCCCCTGTGATCCAGCCCACACTGACCGTAGCCACGGATGCATATGCTTTGGCAGCCTTGACGTTCTTAAAGATACGTTCCCCCCAAAGCGTGGAGTGAAGAGAGGGCAGGGCGATAGGAACAGGCACTTAGTTTTGGCAGGCATGAATTTCGTACTATAATAGAGTGGAGGTGCATGAACAGATGCAGTGCTTTTGATTCCAAAATGTGCCATTCTACACTATCCTCCATTCTTTACCCTGCAGAGCGCTCATGTTCGTCATCAGGATACCTATCTTAGGAGACACAGACCTCGTGACACCACAAGCGAGCGGCATTAACCATTCGTCAGCACTCTCGGGAAGTCAACCCCACTTTCTTCGAACACCAAACACCCTGGACATCACGGCAAAGATTTCATGTTACGGCAATGTCGACGCCAAGTTTGTTGGGTGTTCCTCTTGAAGTCCGTGAGCTCGTCTATCGAATGCTGATATCGGACGACTCGAACCAAGTCCGTCTAGTTCCGGATCAGAAGTGCGACCGCGCATATGGCTGCAATTCCTGTTTCACCCTGGGTCTCTGCTGCCATCAGCTTTGCGATGAGGTCTGCGCGTTTGCAGGCCGTCACACCATCCGCATCTCCACCCGCCATGATTCGAAGAACCTGTATGGCAGTGTTCCGTGCTTATGCGGTTTCCGAACCTTCAGACCTTGTATCCGGGTCGACATCAACCCCTTCCAAGACCGGGGGACCATACCGGGTCTCTACAAAGCCTTGCTCTCCTTGAGCCAATCTTTAGGAACAGCCCCCGGGCTACCGCAGGTCGAGGTCCGTTTCGAGGGAATCCTGCCTCGTCGTACGCCACCGCTCTGGTTGAACGAGTTGGACTTGGAAAGAGCACCGGTGCACATGATGGTGCTGCTTACCCCTTTTGCGATACTTCATGGAGTGAAATCCGGTCGTGTTTCTATAGTTGGGGGCCCTCTGAATGATCCTTGGGAAAACCACTGCGTTCTCACCGCATTTGCAAGCCGAGTTTGTCGATCAATGGGGCGGAGACAAGGTTCAGATCCGCGGTTGGTCGAGCTAGCCGCGTCACTGGGGATCGCGCTTGACGAAAAGATCATCATGAACGAGCAGCGTTTGTCGCATCTTGTCGGGCTCGGCCTTTATCGACGCCGAGTGTTGGGAAGCCCGCCAAACGACAGCATCCTGGCGGGGCTAAAATATATGTGCAGCGTCTGTGGTAACCGGTTTCAATCCCGGAGCCAGATTATGAGCCACGCAGATATTTTCCACGATGGAGGATGGGCCATGGATTTATCGGAGGCGTCCTAGTGCTGCCTTGAATACATACCTATCTTAGTATAATCACCACGCACATATCGCGCAGAAGCATGTATTAATGCGAATAATGGAGGGTGGCTACAGGGAACGCCATGCCTAGGTATGCATGCAAAAATAGGTAGATGTTTTCTTAGCCTTGCCAGCGTCGGAGCGTCTAGATTAAAAAGCTAATATTTAGCGAAGCGGTTGAGCCTTCTTTCTACTCCTAAGCCCTAAGAAAGCTATCAGATTGGAACTAGATTTTCTTCTACTATAATTTCCACTCTAGTCTACGTAGCTGCGGCTAACTTCCCGTGTTGCCGATTCTCTTGGTTGTATGAAGAATGTGTGGAAAACACCGCTCCCGACACAGAAGATGATGAACCCGATACCCGCCAGCTGATGTCGCGCAATGGAAAGAATAACCATAAAACCAAGAGCAAGCAAGGCGACAAGTATCACAATAACAGGAACCTTGAATATCGGCATGGTGACAGTTCGAGTCCTCTGATCGGGTCTCGGGGAGAACCGGAGAGACAAGAGCCCGACAAGGGTGAGAAAAACAATCCAATACTCGACAATTCCTGATCAAGGCTGGTAAGCTTCTCAGTCGTTGAAAAAGTATGAGGCTGCTCAACGGGATGATGACAATGACCTTACCGATAAAAGAGATTAGGGACCTTAGGTCGCCTACGAGGACAAAGATACAAGTAAGCAGGGAGTTAAAGATGATGGCGGAGCTGGCATCTGAGTTAGAACAAATACATCAACGCTTCGTGATCGGGGATGCGAGATATACTAACAAGGGGATGGTGCCGTCCTGAAATCTTAGCGGACGCTGGAAAGTCCCAAGAATGCGTTGACGTAGATTCGCTTGATAAGAACTTTTGCCACTGGTGCTTCTGTTGTCGCCGTTGTCTTCGTTGTCGCCGTTGTTGCTATCGTCCCTGCCTTGGTTCGCGACCGTCATCACAAGGGGCGGTAAGTATCCGCGTTCAGCAGCAGCCTGGGTCAAGCGTCCAGCTGTGAAGGTCTTGACGTTGAGAGTACCGAAGCTGGACAGGCAGATGAGTGCGGTGTAAGCAACGCCACCAGCCCGGCCCAGGAAATGCTCGCTGAATGTCTGTGGTCAATCGTTATCAGTGTTAGCTGGGTATTAACAGAGCATATAAGAACCACAACTGGGACACCTGAACGTAAAGGATGGTTGCATATTACCAAGCCGATGGTAGTAGATCGGACGATTTCGTCAAAAGACAGGACTGAGAAGTAGGCTATATTCGAAAACACGGAGAGCAAGACCACGATGACCATTGCTGTGTTGATGACACGAGGAATATTCCGGTGCGGGTTTTGAAGCTCCCCGCCGACAAAGGCGAGCTTGTAAATATTCTGGTCAGCACAGCATCCATCGTCACCCGTGAGGCACCAAAAAAGCAATGTGATAATCGTACCGTCTCCCATCCTGAGTAAGCCCACATGGCCGCTAACAGTGCATCAGTGTAACTCCCCAAGTCCGGCGACACGGGCTCGACATTTGCGGCGACGGTAGGTGAAGAGGATATGTGTGAAGAAACAAGGACCGCAAAGCCCATGATGATGACGAACCCGACACCACCCACTTTACAGGCGAGTAGTATCTTGGTGGAAAGATTGCTGAGGTGGTTGCCAGCGCAGTTGATGGCCGTGACAAGCGCGACCACAAGCAAAGCAGCTGTTTTGCGGTACCGTTCAGAAGAGGGAGTGTCGCTTCCAGCTTCAGGAACCAGAGCAAGTGCGTCACAGGCGTATTCGGCAATGGACAGAGCAAGAACAGCAGCGGAACATGGCTTGACGGTGAAGATGCAACCCCACGAAGCCACGAAACCGAATAAGTCGCTGAAGCAATAGGCGAGATACTCCTGCGGCCCGCCGTTAATGGGCAGGCGCGTACCCATCTCGACATAGCAGGCTGCGCATGCCCAAGCGAGCGTGCCGCCGATGACCCATATCAGGAGCGCAGTGCCCTCGGAGCCGACGCTGCGGACGACCAGAGCCGGCGACACGAAGATGCCTGAGCCGATCTGTAGCCCAAGTACGAGAGCAAGGCCGTCCCAAAAACTTAAAAGTCTTTTAGGGCGGGCGCTGCCGGTGGGCGGTCCTAGTGATGGAATCGATTGTTGTGGTGTCGATGCGAGGGAGTCCGGAGGTACGCCGTGGTGTTCATGACCGGCCAGAAGCGGAGCTGTCTCTGTTGGCCCCATGATTATTTTCGTCTCTTAATCTGGAATATATCTGTGTCCTGGCTTTTAATCTTAGAAAGGTCAAATGGCTCTTGCAAGGTCGTGAGAACGAGGTGGTGGGTGAGCTAGAACTCCTGGTGGTGCAAACTGGAGCCAACACATCATCTGGAATTCCCCGCAATTTGTTTGCAAATTTGAATGCCTGCCTTAGTCAAACGATTTTTGGGTGCCTGATTCGGTCTGTCCCGAGAACGTTAGGCACCTTATGCATGCCAGTGTTGGTTGTGCATTTACCCCCCTGTCTCTTATTGGGACGTCCTAAAACGTATATTTCAACCATCTCGGGACACCTCACTCAGCACTGTACGATAGCATCGTTCATAGTTCCTCACCTGTATCAACTCACGGATTTCACTTGCTACCTACCCGAGATACTAGAGACGTTGTAGGACGACTCCTTCGGAAGACAGCTGGGAGGTTATTCAAGCTAGGGTGCTGTTTCTATCTTCTAAGTATGAAGTCCAGCATCTAGAGTCCTTCCTTATCTACTCACTATAAAATGCTGTGGCAGGTATCGACATTAGCATCGTCTCACAGCCCTAAGGCGGATAATATTGTGCAGTTTCACCGATTATGTCGTGGTGAAGTTGCCACTCAGTGCAAGATAGCAGGTCACTTCTCGTTCGAAACTCCTTTGCGTAATAACCCAGCGACTATTTGTTCTAGGCTCCATAGACAATATATGCCCATGGCTTGTGCTATTGCATTCTGCCATCGACCCCCCCCCCTGTTCACTTGTTGCCCGCTACTCGGCTCCCTGCGCCGCCGTCTTCGCTGCATCTTTCGCCGCATCCTTGATAGCACCTCTCTCTCGGACTATTTTTGCCATCAAGGAGCCGGATTCGGTGTTAAGCTCCTCGAAGCCTGCAATGACGCCGTCACGGTCGCCCTTGCTCATCTCCTGAGTCATCTTATGCTTGCCTTCGAGACGATCGATTGTAATTTCGATGCCGATAATGCTTTTTTTGAGGATGCTGGTGAACGATTGGGGAGCGTCGCTAACTTCCCACGGCTTTGGGCGGCCATCGGCACCGGTATGGTTCGAGATGGAGCTTTCGGCGTGCTTGGTGAGATCGACAATCTGCTTGGAGAGGAAGGTATCGGTCGTGGTGGATTTCGGATCGCAGAAGACAGTGGCGCGACCATAAGCCTGCACGGCAGAGTAGTTCCATGTCGGCACTACTTTGCCTGTAGCTGGCTTGGTTTCGGTGTAGAACTTAGGCGTCACGTAGGAGTGAACGAGGCCCGTGAAAACGACCGAAACTTCGTGTTCCAGTACGCCGTTCAAAGACGAGTCTGAGCTACGCAGGACCGCCTCTGCCATTGCCTTCGAGTGGGGGTTCTGCCTGGCAAGATGACCACGGAGCGTTCCGAGCTCGGTCTGGCTGTCCTCGTCGGACACATCAAGGACCCACGGGATGTGGGTGCATTGCAGTGTTGGAAAGCTGGTCGACGGCAACGCGGTGATGAGAATTCCTAGCGCATTCTCACGGATGAAACGGCGCAATGCTGGTATTTCGAATTCAGCGTGGATAGCACGAAGATACATGATGGAAAGTAGCTCGGCGGCGGTGGAGGAATCGATGGTTTTGTCTGGAATCAATCGGGGACTCAACTCGGTCTAGGCGGGGAAGTGAAATGCAGTCTTTATCAGCCGTTGGGTCGCGGGTTTTGGAATGAAAACGCCACAGTACGTCGCACTTAGCCCTAACCCTCAGTTCTGCATCTGAGTCACCTTCCCACGTGGCCAGCCGTTATTGTCGTGTTGCGTTTGCCGAGTTGACTCATCTGGCCCATATATTCCCCATGTTTCGAGTGCTAACTTACTTCTAGACGCATTAATACAGGTGGGTAGCCAATTCCAAACTTCAAGTAGAAACTTAGGACCACACTAGCATGTTCGCTAACAAAGCCGATCGGATGTTGTATGTTTTGAAGGTGTCTTGAGTACCTGCGGCATGTCTTGGTCTCTTGCAAGTGAGCCGGGGATTTCATGTTGGCCGACGTGATATGTACCTGTACCTTATCATGTCAAGAGGGAGGGGTCTTACATTCGACCTGGAACTGCCACCAGTCTCGAAAGAATATCGAGTTAACATTGCTGCCTGAACCTGCCATTGAAAAGCTTGAAGAGCGAAAAAAATCTAAACAATGAGTATTGACACAGCGTTTCAGGTCAACAAGACGATAATGCCCAGAATTCCTGGTAAGGGCAAGCGGAAGCTGCCCACCTCGTACAGTACGTGCAGAGATCCCGCCGGGTATCGATTGAACCGCAATCACGTGGTGGCGGGATGTGCACACCAGCGGTGTCGGCACACTGCATCATCGCAAGCAAATTCTGCCATCGCTGGGAGAATCTCCGAGTCTGTGGCAATGGCCTGAGCATTGCCACCTGGAGTCAGTTAAAGTCGTTGCAAATACATTGGTTGTGACCGCATGTCTCCTTCCATGTTTTCCAAGGTCTCCTTAACCGCGCGTTCCTTTACCAGCAGAGCCATGAAGAATGTGGGACAACACGTTGAGAGCATCGCCGTTATCGGTGCCGGGTCCGCCGGAATTGCGGCTGCTAAGTGAGTACTATACACCCATTAACTTGCTATTGACGGGAGTATGCCATTGACCATGTCAGGTATCTCGCCGCGGAGTCCAGGTTTGGACGCATCACCGTCTTTGAACAAAGGGATACCACTGGTGGCATGTGGAACTACACGTTGGACAATGCAAAGGCTAGATTTCCGACGCCAGTCTACGATGAGCTTGAGTCCAATATCCCCAAAGAGCTGATGGCATTTTCCGACCTTCAATTTCCGCAAGAGAGTCAATTGTTCGCCACCCATGAGACTGTGCTGGAATACTTGAGGCAATACTCCAAGGAGGTTACGCCTCTGATCCAGTTTCACACACAGGTCCTCGAGGTAGCTCCCGTGGGTACTTCGCAATGGATCGTCACAACTGAGCAGTCAGGCCACGAGAAAGTGACTGAATCTGTTTTCGATGCGGTTGTTGTGGCGAACGGCCATTTTGAGACTCCCCTGATACCTGACTTCAACGAACAGACCGCTTGGAAACGACTTTATCCTGAAAGTATTTCGCACTCGCTAGCTTTTAAGAACGCGGCGAACTTCAGGAACAAGAAGGTTATTGTGGTCGGGGCCGGCGCATCTGGGACAGAAATCGCCTCACAGCTCGAGAGTGTTGTTCAACATCCGCTCATCATCTCGAAAAGGTCACATACACAAGATTCAACCAACCCTCCCGGTCGGCTCACCCTTCCCGCAATTGCGGAGCTCATCCCATCATCACGCAGTGTGCGTTTCGTCAATGGCCACCTCGAGCACGATATCGACCACATCATCTTATGCACTGGCTATCGCTGTGACTACCCATTTCTCCGACGGTTTCCGGCTCTTTACGATGGCTTTTGCACCCGAAATCTCTACCGCAATATTTTCTACATTCCACGTCCTACTCTTGCCTTCATCGCAATGCCGCTCAAGTCGGTGCCATTTCCTCTGTCTGAGAGTCAGGCTGCCGTCGTGGCACGTGTCTGGGCAAACCGGCTGGCTCTTCCGAGTCAATTCGCCATGTCGAAATGGGATGATGCGTTTCGACTCAAGTATGGCGGGCGCAAGGTTTCACCACTTGAGGCAGCCCACTTCAACATATCTTTGATGGAGGGTCTGTATGACTGGGCAGTGCAAGCCACGAGGCAAACAAGCCTCATTAATGATGGCCAGGGCAAGCTACCGCCGCGGTGGACAGAACGGGATTTATGGCTCCGAGAGCGACTTGGCCCAATGAAGGCGGCGTTCACCGCGCACGGCAGCGACAGGCATCGGATTCGAACACCTGAGGAGTTGGGGTTCGACTTTGAACAATGGAAACGGGACACGGGGCTTTCTGAACCGTCAAGGGTGTTATAGTGCATGCAGCGTGTGTAACCACATAGTGCAAAAGGTATTCGCCCGACATTAGATGTGTCCGATGGAGTGCATTCATGTGGCTTAGTTTCTGCCTTGGATAAAGGGCTCGGGGAGTTATGCTCGGACCAATTACCATCTTCCGACGTGCCCGGGCTTGTGGACGCAGGAGTTCCCAACCTCTCATCACCCACCCTCCTGGTATGATCGAAAATTGGTCAAATATCCTCACCTGCATGCGAAGCGAAAAGGATTTAAGGCTATGTTCCAAGTGTCTAAGTGGGTAAAACTCTTTATGACCCCGCTTATAACTCTCATGACAGGACGTGTCTGAGCTGTCGTTTCCACTCGCTCTTTAGCAATTGCAACTGGAGATGTTCTTGTCCTTTTGTTACTTGCCGTTCTGAAAATGGATCCTCTTTCTATTAGTGCTTCCATTGTGGCTCTCATCGGAGCAGTAACCGCATCCATCAAATGCGCCTCCCATATCAAACATGCCCAAGACTTACTCACTAGTCTGTTGGAAGACATGGCCACGTTTGAGATTCTCATGGCTGAACTGCAACCTCTCGTCCACGATCCAAGATGGCAGACACTTTTGGCAGGCTCGAGGTTGGCCGACGTCATGTCCACCGCGCAAGGCAGTTTGGAGGAAATCAACGATATACTGAAGGCCAGTTATATACAGCCAAATTCGGAAGGTTCAGTGAGACTTCGTCGTTCAGCACGATTCAGACCACAGCAGCGCCTTAAGGAGCTCCAATACACCCTGCTAATGATCAGGATTAACATCACGGCTATGCTTAGTGTATTTACGGCGTAGGGCGCTTCAAATTCCACTAGAGAGCCTTTGTAGTGCTGACGATCCATTGTTAGAACACGATCCGCCCACATACAGTCCTCGGTCCAAGAAGCAGCACAAGACGCCAAGCTGGTGGATGACCGCGTTTATCAGGCCCTTCTTACCCAAAGCTCTATGTTGCAGGAAATTCATCATCGAATGGAGCTTGTCTTTGAGGGTAGAATGGTGACCGATGTCGTTGCTGCCGAATCAGCCGTTGCAGAGACCACGATTTTGACCAGCGGCGATGACACCGGGGCCGGATCCAGTCTCGTTGACCATCTTGCTGCTGTCAAAAAAAAACCTTTCGAATACTTCAGCACGGAAGTCATAGGTTGTCCTACCTCTTGCATTTGTGTTTGCCATCGGTATCTTCGTCTCCGTTCCCCGGAACGATTACAGCGTATTTGTGGTGTCTTTTTTCTTGAATTAGCTTCTCTCTACATGATGGGCCGGTCTTGTACCAAGAAGAGCTGCCGCAAGCAGTCTACGTCTATTGCTCGGTTGACTTACTTCTTTCCTCAGTGGCTACTCCTCCGCATGGTGTCGGCCACATTGTGGGTTCCGGATCTCCAAGCCTGCAACCTCAGTCTCAAGGTGCCACGAGTGGTGCCAGAAGAATCAGAGATCTTTTGCCGGGCCAGGCTGGGCGATATACAAGGGATTCAGTCTCTTCTGGATCGGGGGTTGGCGAGCATTTACGATGTGGGCATCTCCACTGGAGCTTCGGCAACAACTGTAAGACATTCTCCTCTCCCCGTCCCTGTTGCACGACGCCTGGAGCTGGGTGCTAAATACGATGTGTTCAGTACGCTATCGACCGTTACCAGATCGACACATGGCGCTTTCTTCTGGCCAAGGGGGCAGACCCATATCTTGTCAATTCATCCAACCAAACCACTGCTGACATTGCATGGAATAAGGTGTTTGCAGGGTCTGCACCTCCAGACTGCGTCGCGGCTATCATTGATGATTTCGATGGCGCCGAATACTTGAAAGTGCGCAAATTTCCGGCGCTGCACCTCATCATCCTGGGCCTTGTCGTCGGTGATCTCGCGACGCAAATACAGCTTACAGCAGAAGCTGGTCTGGACGCATACGATTGGCAGGGCCGCACAGCGCTTTCGTGGGCGGCAGCTAAAGGTGACGCCGACTCTGTTCAGATGTTGCTGGAGCACGGCGCAGACCCCAACACCGCTTCGTTCAATGGGAGCACACCGTTGATGTTCGCTTCACGAGCGAGGAACCCCTCTTGCATGGAGCTCCTTCTAGCGGCAGGGGCACGGCCAGATGATCTCAATTCTTGGGGGACTAATGCGTTAGCGTATGCTATGAGAAGACTTGCGGAAGATGTTGATGGAATTTCTTTTGTGAGACCGCTGTTAAAGGGCGGAGCAGACCCCAACTACCGATGTGGAACACAGGCGCCGTTGGCACTGGAGCAGGCGGTGCTTTTGGGGTCAGCAGATGATGTGAAGACGTTGTGTGAGTTTGGAGCAAGGCCGCCCAAACGTGGTGAATTCGATTTGATCAGGAGCGGAGTGTTGAAAGGCGACATAAGTCTTGTGAGGGTTCTACTTAAGTGGTTCTGGAGTGCATTGGACCATAAGGAGAAGAATAAAGTATCCGCTGTTGTGAGGGGGCTAGACAGCACCGAGATGATGGAAATGTTCAAGAGCAGTATAGCTGTGAGGGACGACATGGCAATTGGTGCTGATGGCATGAGTGATCTCTTTTTTGACGCAGTTGAGAGTCTCTAAGAAATGCCTAAGGATAGTGTGATGCCACATGAGTTTATTGTGGCACTCATCAAGAGGGGAATGGCGGGTGTAGCCAGCAGGGTCCCCGCCCCACAACTACGTCATCGTCCGAACGCACTCCAGCTGGTGAGCTTTGCTTTTGGAGACCCTCTAGAATTCCTCATCCGCTCAAAACACAGCATCTACATTACAAATTCGCTGTGAGCAGCTCCGGGCGAAACAACATAGTAGGGATGGGAGGGGTCGTCCGCATCCCACTGTCGATGCATGGTGGTCCAAGGGACGACACCTTCAACATAACATTGGGCCCCCGGACGGAACAGAACCCGTACTCAGCAGTACTTGCGGCAGTCGGACATACGCTAAGATTATTGCGGAAAGCCCGGTACCGCAGGATCGTCCTCGCCACGAGCAGCAAAGCGGCCGTGTTAACACTGAAGAAGCCACGCCAGCAGTCAGGACAGCAATATATCTACGAAGCGTACGACGCTATGAGAGCTGTCCGGGACGCTGGGAATACGATCTCGGTTATCTAGATCCCAAAGAGCGCCCAAAACGAACTTCTGAATATAGCCAAGGGAAAAGCAAAGGAGGCAACCCAACAGAGCGCTATACAACAAGCCCAGGAACCCAGAATACGATCAACAACCCTCCGTATCGCGTAGGCCAAGCTACCTCCCAAAACCTTACCGGATAAAGTGGGTAGATACTCTAAGAGGATCGACATAGCGCTACCAGGAAAACATACCCGGCGGCTGTACGACCATCTGTCACAAAAGGAGGCAGGCGTACTCGCTCAGCTCAGAACAGGCATAGCAAGACTCAACGCTTACCTCTACCGAATCGGGGTAGTCCCGTCAGTTCAGTGCGCATGTGGACAAGCGAGAGAGACAGTGGAACACTTCCTCTTCCGGTGCAAGAAATGGACGGCGTACCGAGCAGAGATGCTCCAGTGCACAACCACCCACAGGGGCAATATTTCCTTCTATTTAGGAGGGAAATCGCCGTCGGATAAGGAAGACTGGGCTCCGAACGTCGAGGCCGTTCGGGCAACGATTCGGTTCGCAATAACCACGGGCCGACTCGACACAAACCAACCACAGGCCGACTAAAATACCTAACCGGCCAACTATCACTCTCCACCGACCCTACACCTATCACCTCGTACCACGGACAGCAGGCACCGCTTTAGCCGCCGAAGATAGGACGTTAAACACTTGAAGAACCGACTTCAAGCCAGCCTACTAACAATCCTCCTAACTCACGAGAATCCGTAGAGAAATAGTAAAACAGATTGCATAAGCTAGAATGGATTTTGCATGGGCTTTAAGGAGATCAGGGCATATCTTGGGGAATGTATGCTTCAATCGGTAATAGGTGCCCTTTCGGCTTAGCCGCCGGGCGTTAATAAATTATTATTATTATTATTATGTTGAAGGGCCACATATAAGTTTCGAGATTCATAACCTCTGTCCCTTAATCCTGATGCTGTCGACAACGTCTGTAGAGCCCCAGGTATAGGATAAGGCTTCGTAAGAAACCACACTCTCGCGCAGATCGAACCAAGCATCAAAGATCTCACCATGTATATCAAGCCCTTCCCCTTTCAAAAGGCGAAGAAGCCGAAAAGCAGGCCTGTCGAGATCAATAGGATCGTATTTGAATACTTCCGTCTCTGGCTCCTAAAAATTGAAATTGATGATGCCAATGATGTCCGGCTTCGTGAGGCACAGGGTGCGATAGCGGGAGGAGAATGCAGGCGACGCGAAAGGGCGGCCAGATCCGTTCGGCCGGGGAGGTGTCTGGGTCTAGTTCGAAGACCCCAACTTGCCCAAACCGTGTGAAGCGCTTGTAATATTTCGAGGAGGAATAGAATCAGATACCGCCAAGGCGAACAGTTGGAATTTGGGGATTCAACGGGAATGAAAGAGGAGAATGATGTGAGATCGAGACAGCACGATTTTAGCTGAACGGACTGACTCAAGCGGGGTTGTTAGGCACACCTCAACACAGCCGCGGACACCTCCACGTCGATACTATCGGGTAATCCGGTAAATGCCTAACCAGGCTGTGGTGTAGCGGAGTCGAGCTTAGGTGTCCACTGAGTGGGCGAACGTGCTTCACGCAGTTCGTAACGATTGGTCCGTGACAGCATAAGCAACAGCTGATGCTGAAAAAAAAAAAAAAAGGAGTACAAAGGCATGTTTCAGCCTCCTTTGCCCGACGAGGTGTGGCACCTTTTTCAGCAACCAGCTTGGGGATACCGTATTCTTCACCTACAAGGAGCCTGACACGCCTTTAGATGCACCGAAAAACACAAAGGAGAGCTGGAGTCCAGAACTGGCTCCGTGACAATGCACTTCTACTACAGTACTTTGCATAGTATGTGGACGGTGACCTCAGCCCTACAATGTCCGCCAAACATCCTGGCCGAGTTTCGGGTTGGCCACTTTTCTATTTTTGAGGTCTTTGGGGACCGAGACAGGTCGTGACGTAAGCAAGGGGGGCACCAACTCTGATTCTAGTACCCCGCACTTTAAGAAGGGCAGAGGACCGTTATGATTGAGGTTGCAACATTGTGGATCGCTCCGAGAAGACACCCTGCCTTCTTACTTTGTTCCCTGAGGCTTTATTCCCTGAGAGCACTTCCGAGTCAAACTTCTGCGTTCACCTGCGTTGTGCTATACTCCAAAGTGGAACCTGATGGATACTAGTCACCACAGCAGCTATCATGGATACCACAGTTTGTGAGGACTGCGGAGACTTCGTCCGGTGCAACTACGCCGAAGTCTTTGGCGGTGCAGATGACAAGAGACTCGTCGCCAAAGTTCTGGGTGCCGCTGACACAGGCTGCCGGCTCTGCCAAGCTATAGTGAACAAGTTCAAGTCACTCCAGCCAGATCTGCTCTTAGTCGCCCACGCAAACGGTCAACGGGCTACGTTCCGCTGGTTCGCAAGGCCATACGGGAATTCGAACATGATCTCACCGGAAGATTGGGAAAGAACCTTCTTGGCTGTCTCTATCTTGGAATTGCAGGTCGAATTCCGCATGTGGCGCGTGACAGATGGGTCCGCAGCAGGAGCCTCATTTGATGATCATAACACAGGTTCGGAACCTAGTTTTACGAGGGCGGCCAAGTGGTTGCGTGAATGCATGCTGGAACATGACAACTGCAACCAAGTCAACATTCCTAGAGGCTGGGTCCCACACCGACTGCTCAACACTGGATTAAGGTCTCCGTTCCCCGACATGATTAAACTCGAAGAGACCAAGGGCTGGCAAACACCCGTGCGATATGCCGCATTAAGCCATTGCTGGGGCGATATACAGCCTCTCAAACTGCTACAGAGCAACCTGCATACGCTTGTACATGGGATCCCTTTAGGAGACCTGCCAAAGTCTTTCCAGGACGCGGTTCATACAGTTAGAATGTTGGGAATCCAATATCTTTGGATAGACTCCCTATGCATCATTCAAGACTCGAAGAAGGACTGGGATATTGAGTCATCTCTAATGACATATGTTTATGGCGGAAGCATGCTGAATATTGCGGCGGCTGCATCCAACGACTGTATGGGTGGATTGTTCCAAAATCGACAATCTTCTTACTTAGGCCCCTGTTTGTTGTCGGTGGCAAGCCGGGATCGGGTATCGATATTACGGTATCAACTGTACGACCAAAATCTCTGGAATGCCGAGTTCGAATCCGCCAAGCTCAACACACGGGCCTGGGTAGTGCAGGAGCGCATGTTATCACCCCGCACGCTTGCTTTCACCAAGACGCAGCTCTTCTGGGAGTGTAGGTGTAAGCGAGCCTGTGACGAGTTCCCTTCAGGCTATCCTGTCGAGTATTTTGATAAGCCACCGATGACCTTCGAGCTGCCCAGTCTGGATAGCAAACTGAAGACGCAGGCTCTAATCGGCAAGGAAGATAGCCGACTAGGCGAGAGCCTTACAATGCAGCTTAGTCTTGCCTGGCACAACCTGGTTATGCTGTATTCAAGACAGAACATAACATTTGAGCAGGATCAGCTGGTCGCACTTAGCGGGCTCACCATCCTTTTCGCACAACAAGGAGGCGGAGATTACCTCGCTGGGTTGTGGAAGCCCACTTTGCTCAGTGATCTTCTCTGGGAGGCCAGTGCATACAAGTATCCTAGGCGTCGATCCTTGACATACCGAGCCCCGTCATGGTCATGGGCGTCCATGGATTGTCCCGTGAACTATGTCCTCGGTAGAGTCATGTCAAACAGGGTTACAATCCTCGACGTCAATATTCAGACGATGGTGGGGAGCAGTCAATGGGGCAGAGTTACAGGGGGTTACCTTCGACTCCAGGGAAAACTCTTTCCCAATCTCAGTGTTGTGTTCAGGAGAGACTTGGAGAGATTCTCTCTGGGAAAACGGGGCATAAATTGCACCATTCCGATTGCACGTTGCATTCCAGACGAGAGAGACCACCAAGAGGGGAGTGTCGCAAACATCGAATCGGGACTTTTGTGCCTGCCTCTCGTGTCATACATGAATACATCTCGAGCTGCGGGATACTCTTGCGAATTAGGCCTTGTTTTGTCGCATGAGGGGGGACAGTCTAGGGGCCACTATCGGCGATGGGGTATTTTCGAGGTAGAGCATTCCGAGTTCTTCGAGGATTCTGGTAATCAGGCATCCAGCGAATGGTACGTTAATGGAGAAGAAGGCATAATTGTCATTATATAACTACTTTACTACATTTTTATATGCAGTCAAGTATCATAGGGTCTCTCTGACCGCGGTGGAATCTCTTTACTTAGCGCGCCTTTGACGTAATCGCAGAGGAGATTGGTACTTCTGAGGGTCCAATCCAATAAGTGATAGTTGCTAAATCCAGGATCAGAACAAGGAGGATCGACGAAGCAGTCTAGCTATTTTTTGCTTGCGTCTTCGATGGCGAGGCTGAAGGGGCACGGTTGGTTGGTTTATTCCTACTCAGTTGTAGCCTCTTTACAGTCGACATGGGGACAGAAGCGCGCCTCCATACGTGGATAATTCAAGCATGCCATACAAGGACCCGAAGGCCAGAGTCGGTCGTCAGGTAATGTGAGTACAATCGATGCCGGGCCGGCCCGTAACATCCGGCGCCCCCTAGTCATCAGCGGACCGGCTGACGGGGTTGGAACAACCGCTCTCCGCTCGCGACCGAAATAGGCGTCCCCAGAAACAGGAGTCGTCAGACAAGCAAGATTTATTTATCTGCAGCCTTCAGCCTCTGTCTCAGCATAAAATAAAGCATTAACAAACAAAAACTCCATCCACAGAATAGCCGATGTTTTCCAATGTAAAAGAAACCACAGATCACATGATTCCCGACGCTAGACAGTTCTCGTTTGGTCTAGAAGACAAGAACGCCTCAGTCCCTTCCAAGATAAATAATGCTCGGCCCCTACGACCCTCCGAGATCAGAGGCTGCCCTCAGACATAGATGCTCACATCAAAGAAACGTTGGATATTGCAAAAGAGACTTCACTGCAAATGGAAATTATTCTGATTTTGGTGGGACAAGTTCTCAGTAGAATTCAATCCCTGGAAGAAACCAGATTATACCGCGAATCAATGGGGAGACTGAGCCAATCAGGTATGCTATCCTATTCAACGTTGTAGCATATCTTTGGCTCGCCTTCGTATGACCGTTCTGGCTCCCAGTCAGCAAATGGCACGAATGCGAAGGTGTCAAGGGCAAGGATCACAACCACCGTGAATGGCTTCACGGTCAGCGTGAACGCTACACCATAACTAGCCTCAGGCAACAGCCTGCTGCCTATGAGATCGGCAGACTGAACACAGGTATAAGAGACCGACTCTCGTCGCTCCTTTAGATAGAAAAGCAAAGCGCTCATTTGATCCTCATGGCCCATCAGTACCTGCGACAGAAGGCACCCCCTGCTAGTCTCAGCCGGTTTCTTGGGCCTGGGGTTTTGTGTGCTGAGGCTCCTCGCTGTCGGAAGTTAAAAGATCACAATTCTGAGAATCGCTCGCGTCGTTATTTGGCCGCTCATTTAAAACCTCACTCTGATTTATGGTTGTTAAACACGCGGAGAAGCAGCTGGTTGCGTGTTTTATCCACAAGCACATGTTCTTGCCCCACGACTAATCGTCCGTTAATGTCACAGTCAAATTATCTCAATCTCCCTAGTTTCAGCTCCAAAGCAAAGTGACTCTATATCGTGACCACCTTCTTCGTCAAGGACAAAGTGGCCTAGTCGTCGATACCGATCCAGGAGCTCGGGTGATTGTGCATCTCGTTCCAATATGAGGCAAAAAACATAGGGGCTCATTTCGCCAGTCGAGACATATGCATAGTCAAGTTTCAAAGGCATGTATGAAAACTTGCGAGCTACTATCAATTCCACATCCGTAGTATCCGGGAAGATTTGAACCCTGAACTCGCCGGTAGGAGCCTGGATAATAGCAAACGGCACACTGACGAGCTGGCAAACAGCCGGTATGACTCTGGCCTTGAGCACAGCTGAGGCGCCGAGAATTGTGGACATCCTATCAGATGTCCGAGTCTCAACGGCCGCCCTCACCAGCTCTACTAGAGGCTTTGCTCGAGCGGAGAGACCATGCGGCCTTACAGGACCGTCTACGGATGCCCAAAACGAAGAGGGAGCTCGATACTCCAGTGAGCGGAGCGGTTCAGGGCTGTGTACTCTCCAGGCTAACATGGCGGCGAAGCGTGACTTCCATAACCCAGCTAGGTATTCGTCGCCGGTGACTTCCTCGAAGAGCTTGGCAATACCCGCCATTGCATGAAGTTTGTCGTAGGGTAGGGTCAGATCGCATTGAGAGTATTGTTTGATGAGATCATTCCAAAGATTGAATGCCCCCAAAGTCATTCTCTCCGGCTGCGCGTGGTCTTGTTCTATGAGGGAGTCCATTTCTTTGTCAGACCTGTGACAAGGTATGCCTTCGGGGAAAATCTCGCATCGATGCTGAGTCCGACACTCCCAGAGAAGTTGATGCCGACCGAAATAGAGAACTCGCGGTGATAAAAACCGCTCTTGGAAGACCCAGCCTCGATTGTGTAATGGGCCGTCAAAGATTTGCCGGTTCCAGTACGACTTGTCGTAGATATAGAAAGGCAGAGGCTCATCGGAGAATAGTGAGCACTGGACCTTGCCGGGTCGGATGAAGTCTAGGTTTCTCCCGTGGAAGAGGCCGTCATCCGGACTCTCGGATCCCGAGGCGGCGAGGGTGCATGCAGAATTGGAATATACATGCTGCATAGTCAGGGCTTCCCTTTCCCAATCTTCTTTCGAGTCTTGGATGATACATAAAGCATCGATCCAGACGTATCGGATCGAAAACTGTCGAGCGACATCGATGACATTCCGGAACAGGATTGGGAGATTAGCGATTGGCTGACCTTGTCGAAGGCTTGCAATATTCGACGATAGTAGGCGTATCCGAGGGCTTGGGCCCCAACGGTAACTGAGCGTCAGGTACAAGGCTGATGGCGGTGAAATCCCATCTTCGGATATCACACAAAGCCTCCAGTTTGTATAGTCTTCTTTTCCAATATCAAGCAGCCGGGTGGGATGCCAGCCCTGTGCTGAGAGGCGGGCGTCGTTGCATTGTGGGTGGGAAGAGCGGCAATGGGTAAGCCATGGTAGCCCGGTAATTGAAGCAGCATCTATCGCCACTGTCGATTCGAGGACTGGGAAGTCAAGCTGCTGCTTGTATTCAATATCTGAAGCTGAAGACATTAGTAATAGTTTCAATCCGCTTGAGGTTGGAACACACCGTTTATGGGAATGAGGCGAAATTTAGCCTCAGCAAGTTCATTCTTTAGAGGATTGGTATAGTTATAGCCAAGGGAAAAGCAAAGGGGGCAACCCAACAGAGCGCTATACAACAAGCCCAGGAACCCAGAATGCGATTAACAACCCTCCGTATTGCGCGGGCTAAGATGCCTCCCAAGACCTTGCCGGACAAAGTGGGTAGACACTCTAAGAGGATCGACATGGCGTTACCAGGAAAATATACCCGACTGCTGTACGACCACCTGTCACTAAAGGAGGCGAGCGTGCTCGCTCAGCTCAGAACAGGCATAGCAAGACTTAACGCTTACCTCTACCGAATCGGGGTAGTCCCGTCAGTTCAGTGCGCATGTGGACAAGCGAGAGAGACAGTGGAACACTTCCTCTTCCGGTGCAAGAAATGGACGGCGTACCGAGCAGAGATACTCCAGTGCACAACCACCCACAGAGGCAATATTTCCTTCTATCTAGTAGGGAAATCGTCGTCGGATGACGAAGACTGGACTCTGAACGTCGAGGCCGTTCGGGCAACGATTCGGTTCGCAATAACCACGGGCCGACTCGACGCGAACCAACCGCAGGCCGATTAAAATACCTAACCGGCCAACCATCACTCTCCACTGACCCTACACCTATCACCTCGTACCACGGATAGCAGGCACCGCTTTAGCCGCCGAAGATAGGATGTTAAACACTTGAAGAACCGACTTCAAGCCAGCCTACTAACAATCCTCCTAACTCACGAGAATCCGTAGAGAAATAGTAAAACAGATTGCATAAGCTAGAATGGATTTTGCATGGGCTTTAAGGAGATCAGGGCATATCTTGGGGAATATATGCTTCAATAGGGGCGAATCATCTGAAAATCCAAGGTCGGTTCAGAACGATTCATTTCGGATTTCGGCATCGAATCGAACCGCTGATGCAGACATTCCCCTGCCTAGAAGAGATGTAACGAGGCCGGCACCAGTCCCACCTTTACTGATGATGCACAGGGAAGTTTCCGAGCGTGGTCAACCGGCCGCTACCTCGCCTATAACAGCAGAATAGAGCACACATCAGCAGATAGTGCTTGATGGAGAACTTCTGTTCGCAGTCGAGCCCTGGGACACAGATGATCCACTTTCTGCCCGGCTATCAGAAGCAGATGGAGATAAAAGTAACCCGCAGCGGGAAGCGTAGTGGGGTTTTGATAAGGACGAAGAGTTTATAACCATGACTACACGGCTGCTAACGCGGTCAGAACAAACACGAAGCTTACCGAATATCAACCAATATTGGGCAGAAGGCGAAGAAGATATCTGAGAGATCCTAGGCACCTGGTATATTTTATAGCTAATTATCTAGATTATATAGTAAAATCGACCATTTGAAAACATACTTCTCCATCGAGAGAAGCTCGCTCACTAAAAATATCGTAGTAATGGCTGGTAGCAAAATAATGCTTTAAACTACTGACTCCTTTAATTTAAATACCTGTTTTCTTACAGGCTAGTTCTGGACAGTAAACCTTAGACATATCAGTCATCTTCCGAAAATGGTATGACTTAATATGGTTTCTCGTCTTGTAGACGCTACTGAAATGTCTTCGGATCGTATTGTTCCAGAAATAAAAGAAGCACTGGGTTTTTTGGTATATACCAGAGGTCTCACTCGAAGGGTAGAGGTTACCTGGGTTAAGGGTTGCAGGATCATGATAGTCGGCATTCTGGCTACCCTCTGGGAGTTGTCGCGGGGGCGCCTCTCTGGTTCTGCCAAGTAAGACAAACGTGTCGGCTATTACTAACCGCTGTTAAGTTTTTTCTACCTCGTCTAGTTCATTAGCGTCTAGAACGATAAGCTCCGCAAGAACCGCGCGCTCTTCGAGTTAGTAGATTGGCTGGTTAAGATTTGTGTCGTCTAGATCCGAGCCATTGCAAGAGGAGCTAGTATTGTTGTTGATTTGGCTGTTAATCTCAATCGTGCTAATATTCTCGAAATATTACTGGCGGGTTCTTTATGAGGCCTGTCTCTTCATAATGGCCTGAGTGGACTTCACCTTCTTTGATGCTTCTTAAAACATAGCATACAGCTCTATGTCGTCCTTTTTTACTTGCTTAATAGTGCCAAACTCACGAATGGCATCTTGTAGAAGTATTCTTTTGACTTCTATCAGCGACTCGATGTTATAATCGGAGCCGATGCGTATCAAGTCCTCCGAGCTAGCCTAGCGTGGAGCCCTAGAATTAACATATCGGCTTATGTATGTTGCCGCTTTCATCAGTGCCCTTTTCGACGGTCTTCCAATAAAAGCCGAAATAGTATCCACTTGCACTCTTTAGTTAATATAGGCTTAGTAAATTCCTGCATTCTAGTGGTTTATAACTTGTTGGAGTTAGCCCTATGTCGCCACGGCTTTAAGTTTAAAAAGTACATCAGCTTAATCCTGAGATAATTAAACAAAGCCTTAAACATACCCTCTATAGCTTCTCCAGCACCCCGACGAATCATATAAAACGTTAAGATTTACATGAAACTATACCCGACACCCAATCACTTTAGATATTCCATGTAAGTACCATACCGAATAGGCTCGCTTACTAATGTCCGAGATATTATGGACTTGTTTTCTAGTTATCGGAAGAAAGTAGTATTGAGCATGCTTTTCTTCCAGGTAAACTCCAGGGACCGCCGTGCTACTGGCACTCTAACTTTATAGAGATTATGGACAGATCGGATATTGGACTCGAACGCATCATTAAGGATGGTAATCGCGACTATAAGAATGGTAAGGTCGAAAATCAGATCGTCTACCTCGTAAAAAATAAAGGTCTTTCTATTAAGAAGTTAACTTTAAACCTTCGGCGCATTGTCAAGAGCCTGCCTGTGTAAGAATAACCTACGGGATTGGCTTTCGATTCTAACCCTTTGTGTACCTCAGGGTAATTTCCATGATAAGCAAGTCTTTTGTTCTAGCTGGATTCGGTAACAGAAAAAGTTTTATATCGTTGTACGTAAGCGTTTTATACTCTTCAGAAGATGTGGTTTCGGGCTCGGGCTCGGAATCTGACTCCTGCCCCACATAATGAGCCAAGACACGGGCTTGGTTCGTCGGCTTGTAGGAGAGCACACGTGGCCGTATAGCGGTATAAGTCTGGATTAGAAGTATTAAAGCCAGCTAAAGTCTTTGTCGCTTATATAGGAAGATTGATTGATCGTGAACCCAGTGGTAATAAAGAATCAGGTATATATCATCGGCGTTAAGGACAAGCTTCTCCTTATCCTGTATATCGAGCTTATATTCCAAACTAAGCCTCATAATGTACTAGAATAACTAGTGAGCGTCCAGAAGATGATCAAAGAAGGTCTTAAAAAGGCCTGCAATAAAACAAAAACAACACCAACTAGTAAGCGTCTCTTAACACTGAATTATCCTGGTTACCAGAACTTACATTTTAGAGATCCTTAGCGTCTTGCCGTGGGAAGTCCCTTCTGGTAGACTTACGATACACCATCACCCACATCCGCTTGTACTCGTTCAGTGTACTTCTCTTTTTAATTGTTTTCCGCTCGTCAAGTAACCAATGAAAGAAGATCATCACCTCCTTTGTGCCTGTAGTTTCGAGATGCTGGTAAGGGTCCTCTCCCATAAATGTACAGTACCTGGAAGACAATTAGCACAATCAGCTACCTACGTTTCCAGTATCTTTAATTTGTTGAACTCACTCTCTCCAGCGCTACGTGATAACACTCATATTTTCTTTCGTCCTATTCGCATGCACTACTCTGGGAGCCGTAGCCTGGGCGAGCAGCTTCTTGTAATAATCTGCGGATTTTATATCGCGCCGTGGAAAAGAAGTTTGTCTTTTCTCCTATTGGTGAGGCTTTCGCGATATGATCGTGATAAAAATATGTTAAACTTTACACAAGCAGGTAGATAGATGACTGGGATACACTCCCTTTATAGTTCAACTGTTGTAGCGGGAGAAAAATCAATGTAATATAAAGTCAGAATGTGAGTAGGGATAGGCTATATATCCGCAGCTCGATTCTTTCTCCCGTACATATTATTTTAAATTAGTAACTTACTAAAAATAGAACCAGCGTCCATACTTTAACCCTGATATAAGATATCTGATAGTGTCACGACCTTGGACACGGGAGGACGCAGACTTAACAGACGAGCCAATGGGAAGAGTGTATTACGACGGAAGGGACCCCTGTAGGTAGCCAATCAGAGGAGGACCGATGGACCGGTGCGTAGGAGACGGTCCAGCGGTCCAGGACAACCACTCATGGAGGGACCGATGGACCGGTACGCTATGAACGGTCCAGCGGTCCATGAGGATTGCAGGTCCATATATACGGAGGAACTAGATAGCTTGTAGATAGTTCCGCAGTATGCAATCACAGCTTGTATTCACGGTATCTTGTGTTTACATTGAGACATCTTGTTGTGCACTGTTTAGCTGCACCGAACCAATTGTCAGAAGTTACCTTCAACCGAGTATCCCTTTCAGAGGTTCTGTACAGGGGTTCGTCACACGTTGCATACTCACTTCAACTCTGTCACGGATAAGTTGAAGGTACCCATCACCATGGCGGACAACAAAGAAAGCCCTCAAGCCGTTCTGATTCGACTCAACGCTCGCGTCAAGGAGCTCGAGGATGCGGTCCAGCAGACCCAGGACCAAGTCGTCGCCGTTGGTCGCCTGGATCACCGCGATAATCAGCTGGCCAAGATCGAGGCCCCCGAACGCTATGGTGGCGGAAAAGGAGAGCTTGGAGGGTTCCTGATCCAGCTCAAGACCTATTTTCGGTACTATCCTACTCGTTTCCCTGACGAGGAGTCCAAGGTCACCTACGCGGCATCTCGACTCAAGGACAAGGCTCTCGCGTGGTTTGAGCCCATCCTGAACGACTATTACGAGAACGACGACGCAGGCATCAGGAAGGACATCACTAGGGAGTGCTTCGAGACCTTCAAGAAGTTCGAAGCCCGCATCAAGGAAGTCTTCGGAGAGTACGACGAGGCTCGCCGAGCCCAGGAGAGACTCGCCAACATGCGCCAAACCCGGTCTGCAGCTGACTATGCTGCCACCTTCAAGACCGACGCCCTGCGCAGCGAGATCAATGACGAAGGCTTGATGCAGCTTTTCTACAACGGACTCAAGGACGAAGTGAAGGACGAGTTGTACAAGGAGGAGAGACCGGACACCATCGACAAATACATCGCTACAGCCATTCGTATCGACGACCGGCAGTTTCAACGCCGGATGGAGAAAAGAGGAACGCGTGCAAACCCAGGACAACACCGTGGCTCCGGAGGCTACCGAGCCAACGACAAGAAGAAACGCTACACCACAAGCGTGTCTGGAACCACTCACGCGGGACCTATGGAGATTGACGCAGTTCAGAAGCGGTTCAAGGGGAAGAACAACGTCAAGTGCTTCAACTGCGGGAAGACGGGGCATTTCAAGAGAGACTGTCGGGCACCCAAACAGCTCAGCTGGAAGGAAAAGGAGGCGGCGGCAGTTGCGAAGACAACGCGGGTTGTTGAGATCTCAAGCATTGAGTACGGCAACGATGGATTCCTGGACTCAGCGGACGACTACACCGACAGCAACTACGAGCATGAGACTCAGGAAGGAGATTTAACAGTCGACTCTGAGGGAGAAGACCGTGTTGTGGGACAAGAACTGCCGACCAGGGGAGCCACCAGGCTAGAGGAAAGCACGGCTCCAGGACCCTCTGAGGAAACCTTGCGGAGACTAAGGCGGGTTTTCACCTCGACAGTCCTCTCGAGTTTAGACACGGGGGAGACCCTGAGGCAGGCCGAGGAGCGAGTTCAAAGGCTCGAGGAAGAGTTGGCAGAACTTCGGAACCAGCGAGAAGCAAGTGAACGACACTACCGCGACCTCGAGGACAAGATGGCGCAAACCATGGCCAACAACCAACCGCTCGCACAGCTGTGGCAGGGCAACGAGCGTTGGATCGTTCCAGAAGAAGAGTTCGGCCAAGAGTTCGCACTACTCAACAAGGATGAGGAGGTCTGGGATGAGTTTTGGGCATCACGACCAGTAGCCAGCACCGGACTCGCGCTGACGCCAGGAGAGGTTCCGGAGTGGGGGTGGTATACTCCGTGCGAAGGAGACACTCCACAAGTTCATCCACGACATCCGGAACACAGGAGAGTGCCATGGTTCCAGTGCGTCGCTCATGGATGCGCGGAACACTACCAGTCAAAGACCCTCAACGGGCACTGGCCGGTCAGAGAGGTCACCCAGACAGACCAACCGGTACCGGTGTCGAGGACTCTCGCAAGGTGGGGAGCGCCGGACGAAGAATTGAACGATTATTTCCTGTGGAAACAGGAGGATCCAGTCAAGCGGGAGGAACTCCAGGTCATACAGGTCACACCCAGGTACGCAAGGTGCTGCCTGGAGTGGGTAACAGGATGGGGAGAGAACACCGCCAACGAGAAGGAATATGGTTTGACGTGGTGTAAGAGTGCCGATTGCGCTTTCCATCTGCGAGCAAAGGCCCGGAAATACCACGAGGCCAGCCCCAAAGTACATAAGGCACGCAACAAGAAGAAGAATAGTGCCAGGAACAAGAAGTGGAAGGAAGCTCAACGACGATGGTTAGCCGATTTCGAGCTGCTGGACAGTTCGGCGAAGGAGGACGCTCTGGAGGCACAACAACAGTCGGGAAAAGGGCCACGGCCTTTCGCGGAGGCCGCAAACCTCTAAAGGACCACGAGCAACACATCAGCGAGGTCGCTGCTGTACGGAGGAGGGGCATGAAAGACAAAAGATTGCGAGTAGCAGCGCGTTGGAAGGGTTTCCAAACGCAAGCACTCGTGGACAGTGGAGCAGAAGCGGACTTGATTTCACCAAGATTTGTGCAACAAGCCCGGGTTCCATGGAAAAAGAAGGAGGAAGAGGTCGTCATGAAGGGACCCTTCCCTACACAGTTGGTAACCAGAGAAACGTTGCCACTGAACATCACAGTGTCAGGAAAAACAACGACAGTGATTTTCGACATCGTGGATATGGGGCCAGAGAAGGACATGATCCTGGGGCAGCCATGGCACGAGGACTACAACCCAGACATCGATTGGAAGGATGGTGGCCACCTACGACCGAGGACATATCGGGAGTATCCAACCAACGATGGGAGATCAGGAGCACGGCAGGAGCAGAGTGTGAGACAAGCACCCTCCACGGCACCACCGCAAGGGACACGGGAGATATTAGTGTACTCAATCGACACAGGCGGCAAGATCGAAGAAGTAGGGTTGGTAGGGACAGTTGCGTTGGTGGAAATTGCGGCAGCAATGAAGGACAAATACGCCTATTACAACAGTTTGAAGAAAAACGAGAAGAAGGAGGTACCGCCGGAATATCAGGGGCATCCGGTGTTCACGGCGAAACACCTTCAGGGTCTACCAGATAGGGGACCATGGGACCATGAGATCAAGCTCAAGGACGGAGCAAAGCTCAAGCTTTTTCAGGTCTACCACACCAACGACAAACAGAGTGAAGAGTTGCGGAAGTATTTGGACGAGAATCTCAAGAGAGGGCACATCAGACCATCCACATCGCCAGCTGGATATCCTGTTTTCTTCGTGCCGAAGAAGGATGGGAGTCCACGACTGTGTGTGGATTATCGACAGCTGAATCAGGAGACGGTGAAGAACGGTTACCCACTACCGCTGATTTCGCGGCTGCGAAGTCAACTGTCAGGGGCACGATGGTTCACCAGGCTTGATATGCCAGTCGGGTACGCGCACATACGAATCAAGGAGGGAGACGAATGGAAGACGGCTTTTCGCACGCCTTACGGGCATTTCGAGTATCTCGTCATGCCGTTCGGGCTTACAAACGCACCAGCGACTTTCCAGGCCCTCGTTGATCACACGATTCGCAAGTATCTCGACAAAACAGCAGTTTGTTATCTCGACGACGTTCTCATCTACTCACGCACTCTGGAGGAACACAAACAGCACGTCAAGGAAATTTTGGACGCGCTACATGGAGCAGGACTATCGGTCAACAAGGACAAGAGCGAGTTCCATGTGCAAGAGACGGTCTATCTCGGGTACCTGATCTCGCCAGGAGAAGTGCGAATGGAACCAGGGAAGATCGCGGCAGTCAAGGACTGGCCGAGACCACAAGGAGAAACACCCGAACAACTGAAGACTAGGGTTCGAGAGTTTCTGGGATTTACGAACTTTTATCGAATGTTCATACGGAATTACGGCGCTATCGCGAAGCCATTGAACGACCTAACCAAGAAGGACGCCGAGTTCAAGTGGGGGGAAGCACAGGAGCAGGCTTTTCAGGCCATCAAAGACGCTATTGTGGCCGACCCAGTGCTCAAGCTTCCTGACCCAGGAAGGCCTTTCGAGGTCGAAACAGATGCTTCCGACTACGCCATCGGAGGACAGCTGGGACAACGAGACGAGGATGGGAAGTTGCATCCGGTAGCATTCTTTTCGAAGAAGCTGGAGGGACCACGCAAGAACTACCCTATCCACGACAAAGAGCTGCTTGCCATCATTGAGGCTTTCGAGGAGTGGAGACCATATCTCAGCGGGACCAACTATGAGGTGCAGGTCTACACGGATCACAAAAACTTGAAGTATTTCACTACTACCAAGGTCCTCAACGCCAGGCAAGGCAGGTGGTCAGAATTCCTGTCTGAGTTCAATTTTCAGATTCATTACAAGAAGGGATCCGAGAACGCGAGAGCGGACGCTCTAAGCAGAAGGGCGGACCACCACGAGGAAAAAGTGGCGGAGGAATCGCCACCATTGCTGCAGGAGACAGCAGAAGGCACACTGAGGCACCCGCTCCAGCAGTGGGCTGAGTGTTGTGCAGTGTACCGAGAAGAATCAACAGCCAACAAGTATCAGAGCAACATCGGCAGTGACGAGCAGGAACGATGGGCTGAACTGGAATCTTTGGGGATCCAGAAGGACGACAATTACCGGCTCTGGTATCACAATCGAGCTTATGTCGAACCAGAACAGCGGAAGGCATTGATTCGGGAGATCCACGAGTCGAAGCTCGGAGGACACATGGGAGTGGCCAAGACAACAGAGAAGATCAAACAACACTTCAATTGGCCCGGACTAAGAAAAGATGTTGAGGAAACGCTGCGAGAATGTGACCTTTGCAGAAGAACGAAGGCAGAAAGACACAAGCCTTACGGATTCTTGGAGCCATTACCAGTGGCAGAACAACCATGGAGCTCAGTGACGATGGACTTTATCACTAAGCTACCACACTCCAAGGACACGGTCACAGGAATCAAGTACGACAGCATCCTCACGGTCGTCGACAGGCTCACCAAGTGGGCATACTTCCTGCCCTACAGGGAGACTTGGACGGCAGAACAATTGGCGGATGTGGTGTTTCGGAACGTCACGGCGACACACACATGGCCAAGGGAATTCATCACGGATCGCGACACCAAGTTCGTGTCGAAGTTTTGGAAAGCTCTAATGGAGCAAGTGGGAGTGAAGAGCAAGGCGTCGTCAGCATATCACCCGCAGACGGACGGCCAGACGGAGAGACTCAACCAGATTGTCGAACAATACCTTCGGAACTACATCAATTTCGAACAGGACAACTGGGTTGAACTCTTGCCAGCGGCTCAACTCGCGTACAATACGGCACCCACGGAAACGACAAAAGTCACACCATTCTTCGCGAACTACGGTTTCGAGGCGGACCTACGACAAGGACCAGAGGCAAGAGTGCCTAGGGCGGCAGCAAAAGCAGGGAAGCTACACATGCTGCACGCCAAACTCAGAAAAGAACTCGAGTTCGTTCGGGAGCGCATGCGCAAGTACTACAACGTCAAACGGCTCGAGGGACCTCGCTTGAAGAGGGGGGATAAAGTGTTTCTTTCAACACGGAACTTACGCACAAAACGACCAAGTAAGAAACTGGACCACAGGAGGGTGGGACCTTTCACGATCGAAGAAAGAGTATCGGAAACAGCGTTCAGACTCAGATTGCCAGACACCATGCGACTACGATCGGGTACCTTTCACGTTTCACTCCTGGAACCGGCACCAAGGGCTGCCAGCCCGGACACTCAAATTGAAGCCGAGGACGAGGAAGAGGAGTACGATGTGGAAGAGGTCTTAGATTCGCGCATTAACAACGGACAGCTGGAGTATTTGGTTAGCTGGTTGGACTACCCGGCTACGGATAACTCATGGGAACCAGCAACAAACCTTAGCTGTCCTGAGAAGTTGGAAGAGTTCCATCGGAGGAACCCTGAACGACCAAGGGTGGAGAATGCCGCGAGGGGCCAGCAGCCGGGTCGGGAGGAAGACCAAGAACGGCCCCGCTCGCGAGGGCAGCACTCCCATTGGCAAAATCTTGGTCCAGCCAACCCAACTGTGCGGAGGTCCAGTCGAAAGAGGAATCAAGACTTGGGGAGGGCGCAGCGACAGACACGCTAGGCGGCAGCTGGGCTGAGGGAGCAGGAGGCGACGAAGCAAGGAGTTGTGCTTCTTCCTCCATCATACCGCGGTTAAACAGCTTGGCCTCGCGGTCGCGAAGGGACCGGCGGGTACGCTTAAGCCGCGCCAGGCGAGCTGCGAGGGAGGACAACTGGTTTTCAAGTTCTTCTTCCTCCTTCTCGAGCTCCTGTTGCACCTCGAGGTTACGGGCAACTAGCGGACGGTCAGGCAACAAGAACAAAGGGAGGAGACAAGAACTCACGGGCGGAGCCCACATCCATGCCGTCACAAGGGATTTTCAGGCGGACGCATTCACTGCAACGGTTGGAGCCCTGTGCCAGGACACAAGGAAGATTCTGGTTAAAACAACGAGTACACGGCATAATCTCGCAACCACGCCCTACAATCGACAAGGAAAGGGCCGTGGCTTGATCGGTCTTGCGATGACGCTTTTTCTGTACACGATGAGACATGGCGACGGATAAGAGGTAAAGGGGCATCACTTACCAGGAAAAAGAAGGAAGCAGTAGGGTTTTGAGCGAAACGAGAATTGGCCGCCGAGACGTCGACCTAGGAGGAGGGGCATCGTGTCACGACCTTGGACACGGGAGGACGCAGACTTAACAGACGAGCCAATGGGAAGAGTGTATTACGACGGAAGGGACCCCTGTAGGTAGCCAATCAGAGGAGGACCGATGGACCGGTGCGTAGGAGACGGTCCAGCGGTCCAGGACAACCACTCATGGAGGGACCGATGGACCGGTACGCTATGAACGGTCCAGCGGTCCATGAGGATTGCAGGTCCATATATACGGAGGAACTAGATAGCTTGTAGATAGTTCCGCAGTATGCAATCACAGCTTGTATTCACGGTATCTTGTGTTTACATTGAGACATCTTGTTGTGCACTGTTTAGCTGCACCGAACCAATTGTCAGAAGTTACCTTCAACCGAGTATCCCTTTCAGAGGTTCTGTACAGGGGTTCGTCACAGATAGGCATAAAAAACAGGGAATAAAAATTTTATTAAGACTTTGCAGTTTAACTTTCAGAAAAGTGTTATCAATATAAGAAAAAGGTACTTTAAATAATCACGAGGTCTTCTTATTGTGTAAAGATATCTTTTCATTACTTCTAACCCTAACCCTAACCATATCTCAGCAGTTATCTGCTGGAACTCTCAGCACTATGCGGACAGCCACCGACCCTGTTATCTCGGATAATTTTATAAATGGAAACATCAAATACACATATTGTCTACTTCGTGTTTTCTCAGAGACTGAGGCGCTGTTTTCCTTATTTTTTTTTAGCTACTTAAAATCGAAAAATAAAATTCTAGGCCCTACCAAGGGCACTTAAATACCACAGCCAGCCTCTTGGCCCCACAACACCAATAATGGTTGGTGTGACGAACCCCTGTGCAGAACCTCTGAAAGGGATACTCGGTTGAAGGCAACTTCTGACAATTGGTTCGGTGCAGCTAAACAGTGCACAACAAGATGTCTCAATGTAAACACAAGATACCGTGAATACAAGCTGTGATTGCATACTGCGGAACTATCTACAAGCTGTCTAGTTCCTCCGTATATATAGTCTTCTTGCTCGTCGTGCTATGGCCTCGATCGCTCCTAGCACTTTGCATCCTGCGATGTGCTCGTCGTGCTATGCCCTCGATCACCCCGAGCATCTTGCATCCTGCAACATGCTCGTGTGTCTTGGCACCCTAGCACTTCTAGTCCGTTCCCACTGGTTGCTTCCTAGCTCCTAATGATTGGCTCGGGACGCCCCCGCGTCCCACATACTGTACGCCCTGCCGCTGGTTTAACTTGTGACAGTTGGCCAGGAAGGTCGCCGACGCGGGATAGATATGCAGGACAGTTACAATAAAACCTCTAAGTCAAGAACTTTGTATTATTAGCAACCCGCAGAAGCCGAAGGATAACCTCCAGCCAAGACCAAACAGAATGGGAGAAGATCCCATAAGTAGGCCTTGCAATTCTAACCAGACTAAAGGAGGGCAAGGACCTTGAGGCCATAACAGATTATTATACTGAATTGAACTACACGTTCCAAACTGACAATTGGTCTACAACCGTCCCCTTGTCACACCCTCGACATCACCCCCTTCTTAACTCTTAACCTCCATATTCCGCGACGAGGGAGGTTAGGAAGGAAAAAAAAGTTAGATGTCAGAGCCCTCGAGAGGTTTGGTCTAAGTAAGCTCTTACTGTGCGGTTGGGTTGGGGGTGTGCTTTGTTGTGATTGTGGTGTAGGTGTGGTATGGTACTGACATCTATGATGATGACTACGAGTTTGAAAAAGTGCGGCTGCGGTCTGTTGCCGCCGATTAGGGGGACCAAGTTTATTGTATCTTGTCCCAAAGCGATTCTTGTGACGAGCGGTGCTGTTATATAAGGTACTCACCACAATTGGCTGGATGTCCTGCCAAGACGATGACGTAATGGCTGTCACCTCAGCCCTAAGTGCTCGACTCATCAGCACACGCCCCCAAAACAACCTGCCAAGGGTTAGGGCATGGGCTGGTGGTAAACGCGTTGGTTTAAGCTAAGTAGGTTAGACTAACACGTTTACCACCAGCCCGCGGCTTACCCACTTAGGTAGACTAACGTGGTTAATAGGAAACTGTAACGGGCTGAGCCCTGTGATAGCTTTAGCAACCCTCAGCCACGGGTAAACCCCACAAGCAACACCCTGAATGAAGCTATTCCCGAATGCACTCAGCCCCGCACACAGACCACTAAACCAGAAACACCCAGAACCTTCTCTCCCAACGCTCAGACTAACACATACATCTATATCAGATGCTCACGCCAGTGAGCCTTCTCCTTTTTCTTTTTTCCTTTTTTTCCCCAAGTTCAGTGTACTCATAGAGTGGCCTAGCTAGTTGAAAATACACTACCTTGAGACCGTTACACGAAGCTATCAAATACTCGCCCAATAGCTTCTAAGCACACCAAATATGGCCTCAGATTTGCTGTTGGTGATACGTGCAATGGTCACTGGTGCAAATAGGCACGTCTGAATGTGTGGTGAAAGATGATTTGATTGATGCAAAGTGCTCTGCCAACTGTGGAGGTCTAAATACATGTGCAGATCAGTGCGTGCCCCGCACGCAATGGTCCCGCACTATGTGGAGCGCTCTCCATAACAGTTGGCACCTCCTACCTGAGCATGTGCGCTGTACCTGGATAGTTTTCAAGCAGTGAGAAAGAGGATAAATCTGCTGACATCCATGCAATCAATTCAAATTCAACGGTCACAACATGACAACTTCGTGGAACTAAAAACGCCGAGATCGCGTGTATTGGCCAACCAAAGAGAGCTTTATTGGGATCAAAAAGCCTCAAAACACTTTCCAACAGCCTTCACTTACAAGACGTCTTTGCCAAGGTCCTAAGCGCCTGACTGTTTTTAAAAGCAGCACTCTTAAAAATGGAAACCCAATTTTTAGGCGCTCTGAGCCTGAGCGCTTAACTCCCTCAACCCCTGTCTGTCCATATATACAGTGGTGTGTATGTATCACTTTCCGACGAAAATTGACCTCAATATTCAGCAGTATGTCTTCCAAAACCGGAGGACATTTTCCCAGGAACATGACACTTTGGGTGTATACAACTTCAAAAGCCGTGGCACCTCCTGCGAGCATTTCTCGAATGATCCGACAGCTTCAAGCTTTTGAAATTCCGTATCCGTTAGCACATCTCGAAATCTGTGGAGTGCCTGTATCCAAATGCCATGGAGTCGAGTCTCGGCCGTTGCGACTGGAGTAGAGCGACTGTAGGGTTCATGGTTAGACTCGTTGACGTTGACAACGGATGTTTACCCTACAGAATTCACCTACATCTCCGTGTAATTAGGCGGCATTTCGCACTGACAGGCCTGTGGTTTTGGGAAGCAGCATATTGATGTCAGATAGTTCAAGAGCCTAGGGTGGTTGCCCGGGTACTGTAGGGATTTCATCTTCGAGTCGAGATTACCGTGATAGTTGTGGTGTGTAACTGTTAGGTCGGGCACCGGTTATGAGAATGTTGATGGAGAGAATCAAGTGGATACTTATAGAGCATGGCGACTTCGCTCGTGGATTTTAAAAACCGCTTTAACCTGGTCTGGCGTGGCAGCATGCGGCCGACAGCCCTGACCTTTAGGGGGCTGCCATGTATCAAGTTGGTCGCGATGGACAGAATCATGCAAGAAAGTACCTGGTGGTGGCAATGGCAAACAGAACTCATTCAACTAGCGCGTATGGACAGTTTCAGATCTTCGGAGAGGGTCGATTCTTAGTTCGTGACTTGTTCCACCGAACTGGCTTTATCCACCCTCAATTTCCTGGCTCTCATGTTGAAGGTGGTATCGATTACAGTGCGGACGAAAGAACATTGGTCCAACCAGACACCCTCCTCCTTTTCTCTGTAAATGATCATAATACTGGTTTCTTTGCGGCTTGGGATTGCAGTGGGAGAACATCCTCAATGGGGTAACAATGAGCGCCGCGGTTTGTGTTTTGTATAGCAACACGACCTTTCTTGCCATTGCGTGCCATCGAATCGCCCATTTGCACGATAGGTTCCGCAATCAGCCTTGGTATTTAGTACCTTAGCAAGATGCCGGTACGCGAACTCATGAGTATTTAGACCGGAAGATCAGGATATCGTATCGTTCATGTTGAGGAGGAGACAACGTCGGCAGAGCAAGGCCAGGACCGCATCGTCGCTCTAAACTTAAAGCAGCAGCGTTTTGGCGCAGGCCTCTCCGAATCGTTGGACAGCCAAGTATACCCTTTACGCGTCAATAGCCGTTCATTCCGAGGCAGGAATGGCATCATTCGACATGACCGACGAGACTATCGGAATTCCAGTCGAAGGTACCTCCTGGGCCAAGATCAACGCCAACCACGATAGCTTTTTCGTCTCTGCATGTACCGCCGACCCCCTGAAGAAGCTCACCGCTGCGGCCGTAGCAGGTAAGTTAACGGAACGGGACGTCAATAGGAGTAGTGATCTTTTGGATTTGGTTCTTGGCCTCCAAAACATTGATTTCACATCTTTATGACGGATTGAGAATACGGGTTAGGGTTAAGTATAGCATTTCTCTGATGGACCCACCATAATTACCCCACCATGAGTCACCGAAGTCGGATGGTGGGGGCGGGCGGTGAGCAGCCAAAATCTCAAACTTGACAGCTTTATTCATGCTTGGCTCTTGGTGACAACGGTCAAGAGGGTCCATTTCTGCCAGTCAGTGACACACCCTGGTTCACTGGAGATTGTACCGCTGTATCTCACCAAAAGATCACCAGAAACCTACCCAAGTCTCGATGGCTTCTACTGCGAACCTCGACATCCGGCCGACCGCCGCAGAGGCCCGCTCTGTCTTTGAGCAGGCCTGCCAAGCCTCCCCACGACCGACCCTTCTTCCAGTTTGCATCTCAGTCCCCTCGGACCTGCTGACGCCATCTGCCATCTATCTCAAGCTCTCCAACGGGTACGTGATGCATTCGATCATTGGGCCCAGTTGTTGACCCAATTCTTGGTTGGCTACACAGTGCGACCGCTGAATATTCATTCCTCCTCGAGAGCGCTACCGGAAGCACAGAGACGGTTGGCCGTTACAGCTTTATCGGTGCCAGTAAGCTACAGCTAACCACGGTGACACATCTTCATGTTCAACTTCTGATACACTCAATAGATCCCAGAAAAGTACTGGCCACTGGCCCCGGATATGAAGATGTCGGCGATCCCCTTCGCGCCCTCGAGACCACCCTCGGTCAAGACCGTGTTGTCAGTATCCCATCACTCAAGCTCCCCAGCTTGACAGGAGGCGCCGTGGGGTATTTGTCCTACGACTGCATCAAGTACTTTGAGCCCAAAACCTCCAGAGCCCTCAAGGATAATCTGCATATTCCAGAAGCGCTCTTTATGCTCTTCGACACGGTTGTCGCCTTTGATCACTTCTTCCAGACTCTCACCATTGTGACTCACATGAGATTACCCGAGACTGCGGGGAATGAGTTCCAAGCTGCCTATGACCAGGCCGCGGCGACGATCAAGTCCACCCTGGACCTTATTCAGCAAAACGAGATTCCTCTGCCCCCAGCAACTCCCAGCAAACCGGCCTCGGAGCAGCAATATTCGTCCAATGTCGGTCGTCATGGCTACGAGGGCTTTGTTACCGACCTTCAAAAGCACATTATCAAGGGCGACATCATCCAAGCTGTTCCCTCACAGCGTTTTTCTCGGAGCACCAGCCTGCATCCGTTCAACATTTACCGCACACTGCGGACCCTCAACCCCTCCCCATACCTATTTTTCCTGTCCTGCTCCGACTTTCACATCATTGGCGCATCACCCGAGTGTCTTATGAAGACTGACGGCTACGCTAACCTTCCTGAAGATGAAAGATTTGGTTACTCGGCGGCAGAAGCTCTTTCTCGTCCCAAGATTGTCAACCATGCTATCGCAGGTACCATTAAGCGCGGCGCCAACCCGGCCGAAGACGATGAACTCGCCGCCATTCTCCAGAACAGCACCAAAGACCGCGCTGAACACGTCATGCTCGTCGATTTAGCCCGGAATGATGTCAACCGCGTCTGCCACCCTTCGACCGTCAAGGTTGACCGCCTGATGCGCATCGATCGCTTCTCCCACGTTCAGCATCTGACATCGGAGGTCTCGGGTTTGTTAAGACCAGAGTGCACCCGCTGGGATGCCATGCGTAGCATCTTCCCTGCCGGCACTGTGTCTGGTGCTCCCAAGATCAAAGCCATGGAACTGATCTACGACTTGGAGAAGGAGAAGCGAGGCATCTATGCCGGTGCTGCGGGATGGTTTGCCTATGATGTCGTCCGTCCTCTTGGGGAGGGCAAGGGGTTCAGGTTGGACGAGGGCCAAATGGACACCTGCATCGCCATCAGAACCATGCTTGTCAAGAAGGGTATCGCCTACCTTCAGGCCGGCGGTGGTATTGTCTTTGACAGCGAGAAGACTGAGGAGTGGATGGAGACAATGAACAAGCTGGCGGCCAACCTCCGGTGCATTGAGTTGGCTGAGAAATACTATGGCGATGGAGCCGGCACAAAGTCGGTCCAGGAGATCATTGAGGACGAGAGGAGGAAGGGCGACGAGTATTACTCCAAGCTTCCGACCACCAGCGCTGGAGCTTAAACCTTGGACAGTGAACTGGAAAAAAGAACAAGTTTAGGGAGGTAGACAAGAATGATTACTACACTATCACCTTGGCGCTCGACAATTCAGATCTGGGAGTGATACTCAGCCCAGCTCAAGACTCAGTTCTTATTGGTGTAGGCTGGATTGTCAGAGGGGCTGGACAACGACACAGCTCCCTGCTGCCTTATGCGAGGCATCGACCAGGTCACGCCCATAGCATTTTATCCATTCCGTTGACATCACAGACTACATTTTGCGTACAGGCGGGGCGTCTTTGCCAGTCTGCAAGGGCCTCAATGTGGAAAGCATCAGCCTGGTGGACATCCACATGCACATAGTCTGGATCCCGTCAGAGAAAACGCCAAACATGGGTGCACGCTTTGCCAATGGTTCACAGCTCTGATCTGACGATAAGTTGCGCAACGTCGACCCGCCCACTCGTGCTGGAAAACTGTCGACAAGTCGCGTCAATGAGCAGAAAACAAGATCCGAGTATAAGACAAGGCTATGGAATGGGGAGTTAATTCGGCAGGATGCAACCCACCATTTCTCACCGACAAAACGATACCGAAACTCGGACTTTGCCGTGTTTCGGTCCGAGTCACCGGAACTTTGCACGGGATTTCTTCCCGCCCTGCGTGCTTAATTTTTCCAAGGGTTTTGCGCATTCCGCGGACCTGACGTTCAGTTAAGCGTTGATGCGATTTCCCTTCCTATTGGCAGTCAATACGTGATCTGGCTGCTTATCCGTCTGCACATGATCCTGCGGAAAGTTTCATGCCCAACCACCAGCACCTTGCATATGCACGCCTCAGCGCTTTTCCTCCGGGCTCGAACCAATCAGCGCTCATAGGAGCGCACACAAATTCCGGGGTCAGCTCAGCCCTATGATGGTACTCGCCCAACCAGTTCGGTGGAGGTCACCCACCACAAGAATTTGGCTGCATCCGGCGGCCTTTATGACCCCTTGGCGAGAACACAGCCTTCCGGGACTGGCCAGAAAGGGTAACAAGAAGGCTATCAATCATTCCTTATCCTAAGGGATGTGGACGCCACGGCTGACATGGTTTCTCGTACGCTGATTCTTTAGGATCTCGGTGGGGGTGGGGCTTTTGTTGGTGTAGGATTGGTGTGAAGCACGGTGTCTTTGACGGTGGAACATGATGGCCGGAAGCAAGATTAAAAACCCAGGAGTTTCCAGACACTTCGCGTCGAACTTTCCCTCAAGCTTTTGTATGATTGCCATGTGTCTTTGCGCCTCCCTTCAAGAGATACAATAAATTTAGCTGGAGATAGTACTTGCAGGTTGTCAGCAAAACATTCAAAGTCAAGTCAACATGGCCCACTCTCACCACCCCTCTACCAGCTGCTGGGACCACAACGTCGACGAGCGCATCGGTCTCATCGCCGACGGCCTTTCTGACAACGACGACATCCGCAAGAAGCTTCCCGGCCTCCGCACTCTTCTCCGGGAGTACCTCAGCCCAGACGTCACTGTCGAGTCAACCGACTTCCACAAGCGGTTGCTTCGCGTCTTCCGCGAGTCCGAGTATGACTTTGCCTACCAGGAATGTCTTGACCGTCTCACATCGGACGAAAGAGACCGCGTCGAGAAGTTTGTAGCTGATGATAAGCCGTTGGAAGACGTCTCGGAAGGCTTCGACATGTGTGTCAGCCTTGGTGTTCGTGACCACCTTCAACACTTGACTGGCGTCCCTTGCCTTCAGGTTTCTTCCAGCGGAGTCCAAGCTTTGGGGATTCCCTCAACCAATGGCAGCAATGGTGTCCGTTTGAACGGTCACTCCCCTACTCAAGTCGACATTGCTGGTTTGAGCGGGAGTAGTAGTCTCGACTGGCTGAAGCACAAGGACGGCTTGTTTTATGCCTTTGCTCACAGGCTGAAGGACATGCTCCTTGACCACGAGGATGAGCACAATGTCATTGTAAGTTTGTCACAAACGACTCAAGTCGGCAGATACTAATCCTCGGTCTAGGTGTACAAAGACGCCCCCTTCCAAAACTGGGGCCTAGTCGTCGATTACACCCCGCAGTACACCTGCATCCCCAACTCGGTTGCCGGGGTCCAGCGCATCGTCAAGTACGCTCGCGACAACGACATGTCGGTCCGCTGCGCCGGCTTCCGCCACTCATGGGCGCCCATCTTTGGCCGCCAAGGGCAAATCACCATCTCCCTCCTCAGCCTCGCCGAAGCGACCAAGATCCCCAACTTCACCGCTTTATCCAAAGTCCTCCCGGAGTGGCTGCTTCACAAGAACGAACTCCAAACGCTTGAAGTTGTCTCCGGAACCCCTAGGATGAAAGGGAATGCTCTTGTTAGGATTGGCGCGAGCACAACTAACGAGCAACTCCGGCGGTGGTGCGTTAAGAACAACAAGTATTCTTACCCGCTGAATGTGATCATGGTGGAGATGACCGTCGGCGGAACCAACGCCCCGATATGTCACGGTGCTGGGCGTCGGCACAAGACACTCAGCGATCTTGTCCGCAAAGTCGAATACGTCGACTGCAACGGCCGCCTTCAAGTCGTTGACGACCCCAGGCTGCTCCGGGCAGCAGCGGGGTGTTTTGGTCTTATGGGTGTCATCACGCACCTCACCCTGGAATTCGAACCGATGAGCTACGCGCTGATGAAGCCGCAGAAGATCCCTGTTTTGAGGGCCATCCCCCCGCCGGATGATATGAGAGATGATGAGATACCCCCTGCTTTGCGGCTGGCAGATTGGACACCCGAGCAGAGAGCCGATGACATTGCGGAGTTTGAGAAGATTGCGACAAATGGGTTCTACACCGAGTGGTTTTGGTTTCCTTACTCGGATCTGTGCTGGGTCAACTGCTGGGATACCACCACTGACCCTTCAGGCACGGAGGATTATCCGTCGAATGTTCAGACGTTTTTCATGTTTATCAGCCAGTTTACTATGAATGTCCTTCAGAACGCGACGGTGCTGAACGAGCTGATCAAGACTCTCCACCTCGACGAGGCAGCGGTGACGCTCATCTCAAGAGCGGCGATGTTTGCTCTGCCAGCCTGGGACGAGCCGGTGAAGACTTATCTCCCGGATGCGCTGCATTTCCAGCGGGGGATTCAAAATGTCCGGGTGCTGGACGTCGAAGTGGAGATACCGCTTCAGCCATCTGAAAACGACGCGACAAAGCCGGATTATGCCGTCGTGAGGAGGGCGTGGTGGGATGCGATTCTGACGTGTTATGATCACAGCAGCAAGGGCTGTCCTCAACGGATGCCCCTTGAGATGAGGATCATGGGGGGCAGTGACATCGTCATGGCGCCTCAGAAGGGGAATGCGCTGGGGACGTGCGCGATCGAGGTGTTGACGTTGGAGGCGGCGAGGGATATGTGGGTGCCGTATGCGGAGGAGGTCATTGGGAAGTGGTTGTCGTACCGGGATAGGCAGGGTAAGAGGATCAACACGAGGCCTCATTGGGCGAAGCAGTGGCATGAGATCAAGGTTGATGGGAGGCCGTGGGTGGAGAAGATGAAAACGGAAGACTACAGGTTGGAAAAGGAAGAGTTTAAGCGGCTGTTGGCTGAGATTGGAAAGAAACATGGGTGGAGCCTGAAGGACTTGAAGAAAAGGTTTTCCAATGACTTCTTTGATGGGTTTTACTTTGATGATATCTGAAGGGATGCCGAGGTTGGGTGTCAGATATACGGTATCTTGTACGCATGGCTTTTGATATGGCTATCATTCTGTAATCTGAATCTACATCGTCAATGCAAGCTGAGTTATTAGCCACTATAGCGAACGACCGAATGGAGAGAAATAACAACCACCCAGTTACATCGAAAGATCATCGTCATGCTGGAAATGCCGCCCTGATATCACCACCCAACCACTACCCAATCACCAAGGCCTAACCCCCCATCCAAATCCAAAATCCCACTCTCCTCCCACGCATCCCTATCCCTCTTCCCCTCCAGGACCTCCACCAACGCCCTCGCCGGATCCTCTGCCGACCTCGCGCCGCCCTCAATCCTCATCCTCCTCCCCCCTCCCCCGTCAAATTACTGACACACCACCCTGGATTAAACGCCGTCACCTTCCCCCCCCACTCCCGAAACTCGTACCGATCACACGCCGCCAGCATGTTCAGCGCAGCCTTGCTCATCTTGTACTCTGTGCCCCTCGTATTCTTGTATTTATACTCTGGGTCCAACCTCAGCGTGATACTCCCCTGCTCCGAGCTCACATAAATCACTCTCGGGTTAGTCGACTTCTTCAGCAGCGGCACCATCGCCTCTGTCAGAACCTTCGCGCCAAACACGTTTGTCTCAAAGGTCTGCCGGAGGTTTTCGAGGGTTGGGCAGGGGTGGTGAACGATGATGCCTGCGTTTTGGATCAGGACGTCGAGGCGGCCGAAGTGGGAGTCGAGGTAGGACGCGGTGGATTCAATGGTGGGGGCTGAAGTGACGTCGAGGTGGATGACGTCGATGGGGGACAGCAATGCCGAACCGTGCTCGGACTGGATTTTGGCGAGGGCGGTGGCGCCCTTTTCGACGTTGCGGGCGCCGAGGAGCAAGTGGTAAGAGGGGGAGGACTTGGAGAGGGCGATGGTGGTTTCGAGGCCGATGCCGCTGGTGGCACCTGGGATTGGTTCTTGTTAGTAACGATGGTTGGAAGGGGGAAGGGGACAAAGGGGAGCTAACCGGTGATAAGGACGATGGTCTTGTCGGTGGTCATTTTGAAGAAGGTTGGTTGGCTAGGTACTTGGCTGAAGAGGTTGGTGGAAGACTTGTATATGGCGCGATAATTGTGATATACTTTCGACAAAAAGGTTTCCAATGAGCTGGAAGAGCTGGTCTATATACATGACTCGAACATACCAGCAAACGCTTCGTTCCCTTCATGAATCAGCATTTGAGACCGGCATTAACGGTGTTAACCATGATTTCCAATCAAGGTCATATCTTTGATCAGTAAAACACACGATGGCTTTCCTCGCACTCCCCCACCCCGATTTTCTGTCTCAAGTGCGACTTCCAGACCACCATCAAAGGCATGCCAAGACACATGCATCCTCAGGGGCTGATGGTTGCGCACACAGCAGCTTCTAAAGTCCGCTAAAGTCCGGGCCCACAAAATTTGTCAACCACTGAAAAATAAGAGGCTCCTTTTGGTGCTTCTATTCTGACAGCTATTCACATCTATTTCGAGTTCTAGCAGCATTCCGACCCTGGCGCTCATAAAGCCGCAGCCCATCCCAACGTTACATCGAAATTCAAGGTCCGCTGGCGTAATGGCAGCGCGTCTGACTACGATTATCTAATCACACAATCAGGAGGTTCCAGGTTCGACCCCTGGGCGGATCGTTTTTGCATGCTTGAGAGAAACAAGACAACTTCTGTTTCTCTTTTCTACATACCCTCCGTTCCCACAAACACTTATACCCACAATTCGACACTGCCCAACAGCTACAGCAGGTGATCACATCTGCAAATCTTCCGTAGTATAGTGGTCAGTATGTGAGCTTGTCATCCAACAACGCTCGAGACCCGGGTTCAATTCCCGGCGGGAGAGTCCACACATTCTTTTGGCACTTGTCTTCCCTTTTTCTTTTTCTTTTTCTTTTTCTTTTTCTTTTTCTTTTTCTTTTTCTTTTTCTTTTTCTTCCTCTTCCTCTTCCTGGAGCAGTGAGCCTTACCAGAGCAGAGCATCATGATTCTTCATTGCAAGCCAGCCTTGAAAAGACAGAGGAAGCTGAAAGAGCGCGGTCTTGTTTGACGGCAGCATGAAGGTGGTCACCTCGGATCGCGTAAAAGCAAACACATTGCAATCAATAATCAACAGTCATTGAAACGCATAGAAAGAGTGAATTGGGAGTGACTACTCTGTCTGGCGAATCACTTCATAACTATTGCTAGAAATCTTGCTCCCTCCTCCAAAAATCTCTTCGCAAGATGACAATGTCCCAGCATGTCCCCCACCGCCATGACTCCTTGCCAACAGCTCAGGTCTGGCAATCCGAGTATCATCCCGCCGCTCCGTCTAGCAAGCAATGACCAACGACTTAATCTCGAGGTCAGGGTCCAGTCGGATGCAGTCCAACTCATTCTCGATGTGAGTAGGCCCAATGTTGCAGTTCTCGTCCTGAAACAAAGTCGCTGGGTACAATGTCAGCCAACCAGCCATACATCCAAGCTCAAGAAAACCAGGAGAAACTCACTGCTGCATCCGCCCATCATGCATGTCCCGATTCTGGCGCCCTTGGTGCCGTTTGGCGTACCGAGGCAAAACGTCCCGTATCTGATCAGTGTAATGGTGCTCACAACTTTGGCGTTGCAATACTGATCGCCGAAGACGTCCAAGGCCCAGTGGGGAGCAGCATCGCTGTTGTGTTCGGGGCACCTGGCAGTTTCGGTCGCGGTGGCGATGGACGAGAATGTTGTGGTGTACGTGGTAGTTGTGCCTTCAGTCACGGTGGTTGTCCAGAGGGGATTGCCGTAATCTCCATGAGTGTAGCCGCCTCCGGGGACATAATGGATCGAGACGTCGGGCGCCGAAACGTTCTTGCTCCACATCACCTTCCATCCCTTCGACGCATCGTCCGTGTCGGTGACAAAGGTGGCATTGCCGAAGTCCTGGGCAGCCCAAACACGGTCGCCGGCCAGGACAGTGCTGATGCTGCTGAGGAACAGCGCGAAGGTGGTCGAGAGTTTCATGATGGATGTTGGTCTTGTTGATCCGCTTGTCAAATTGTCTGTTGTCACGGTTGTCTGGCAAAAAGAGTGATTGTTGCGCAAAAAGACGGTAGACGGGGAGAGCAGAAGATCCCTGGAGAGATATGGGGAGGTATAAATATCTACTCAATGAGACAGGTCAGGTGGCATCTCGGACCCGAGGCGGCATTGATGTCCAAGTTTCCCAATTGGCGGAGAACACAGCGGCCGTATTCTCGGTGGAGTTCTTGGTGGTCAAGGAAGGAGTATGGGGGCTGACCACGATTTTCCTTTGTAAGAGGTGAAGAACCGTGCACTAAGACTGCCCATCCCATTAGGCTGTGACCATCGTCGTGGGTCGCCAGACCTGTATCAGCTCCGCCTCCTGAAGCACTGGACCTTGATCAGGTGGGACCCAGGCCCACGTCGAAACCGCGATCCCTCGGTATTTGCCATGGATTGATGATCTCTATAAGCCGCGCCTGTTGTGATGTCGAGTAAGCTACCTTATTGGTCGTTCTCAACCAACTTTGGATGCCTGGAGGCGCTGTTGCCGTCACCCCTGAGTGGTGCCCGCCCTCAAGTGGCAGAGAACCTGGCAATCCAAGGTCTCATGATAAGTTGAGGCCTACAGCCGTAGAAGGCGTTCACTGGCTGACTTTTAGCACTGTGCTTGTTACCTAACCCAAAAGTCAACTTGCAGGATACCCCGCTTCATGGCGCACCTCCCTCCAGAGATGAAAAACTTAACACATGGAAGGTGTCCGCCTCCTCAACTCGGCCATGTCTTCCCTACTGCACCATCTTCGTAATCGACTGGGGTACAGAATGGTGGCTCAAGATGAACGGGCTCTGCCCTCAGACGACGACCGCCATGTTTCGAATGACCCTCAGCCTCACCACGACCTACGCAGTCATTACACTGGCGCGCTCATTTTCAACACAGCCTCGTTCATCCTTCCCGCTCTTTACAACACACTTTCCAAACTCTGGGTCGCAAATATCGACCGCTCCATGGTCGTGACAACAGATGTTTACACATACATTGGTGTCCTCGCCGAGGTCCTGAATGAAGGCCTGCCCCGCGCCGCCTGGTGATTCCAGCCCTTCCCCTCTTTTTCTTTGCTACCTCGTGGTAATATTGACACGCCTTTGAAGGGTCATTATCGGTGATAAATCCTCCCGCCCTCTCCCCGCCAGACTTTCCCTCTCCCACACCCTCATCCTCTTCCAGGCCGTCCTCGGTCTGGTGATGAGCCTCGCCCTCCTCGGTGGCGCCTCTACCTTTGCCAAGGGCTTCGTCCCCATCGAAGTCCGCGACGCCAGCCTCACTTACATCCGCATCAGCGCCTTCTCTGCGCTCAGCTCAGCCATCGAAACGGCCGTCGCGTCCGCCACGAGAGCACTCGACAAGCCCGACGTTCCGTTGGTGATCAACAGTGCCAAATTTGGCATCAACATCGTGTTGGACCTGTTGCTGATTTCCACTTTCCACGTTGGCGGCCATGCACCCACGGTAAACATGCAGGCAGGTATCCAACTGGCGTGCAACATGGTTGCTGCTATTTGCGGGTTGTTTTATTTTCTTTGGAGAACTAGCTGGCGGAATTATAAGGCGCGAGAAAATATAACCCCCAGTGTCAGGTCTTTGGCTGTTCTTCTTCGGCCCGGCATTCTCACTCTTATCGAGTCGGCAGTGAGAAATGCGCTTTACCTGTGGCTGGTGAGTAATATCGTATCGATGGGGTCGACTTATGCCACTGCATGGGGGATCTTCAACACTATCCGATGGGGGCTGGTGATGGTACCTGTGCTTTCATTGGAGGCCACCGCCCTGGCCTTTGTCGGTCACCATTGGGGGGCATGGAGACGGGAGATTGGTACAGCAACACGAAGACCTAACAAGGTGCCTTTCAAACCCGTAATCTTGAGAATCGTGAAGCCAGCTTTGGCCTCGTTTGGGCTGGCGATGCTGGTAGAAGTTCCCTTAGCCATCTTCTTGTCGATATGGGGAGCAAGGTCGTTTGCAAGGTATTTGAGCGACTCGGACGAGGTTGCGGAGGTGACGGCGTACATGTGGCGGACGATTGACTGGTGTTACATTTTCTACGCTGCTTCTACTCAGCTGGCGACGGTATTACTTGCTACAAGGCCCAAGTGGTACTTGTACCAGAGTCTCGTGAGCAATTTCTTGTATGTTCTTCCTTGGGCCATTGTTTGTCAAGTGACAGAACTTGATGCAGGCAACGCTTGGACATACCATAGTTTTGTGTTTGGCGGAAGTTTGGTGTTTAGTTTTGCTGATGTTCTTATTGTTGATGGCCTGTGGCTGTGGACGTTGATGGCTGGTAGGGCTAGGCTTGAGGTGTTTAGAGAGTAAAGTAACATCTTTGACACATATAACTGTTTGTTTGACAAATCAAGAAATGTCCCCAATATCTGCCAAGGTCAACTCGATACATCCAAGGATATGCTTTACACATGGAACTGCTTGTTTATCTTAGTTCCAGGATGCATATCATCATGTGTTGACGACTTAGGCTTACGCATATAACCGGCTACTTGCCACGTAACATCATACATATGTGCTAGTTGCGCTCAACATCATCCATCAGCACCCTGCCGATAAGCAAGCAGCTCCACCGCCTCACCCTCATCCTCCAATTCATCGAGAGTTTCTGCATGCTCATCACCACACCGCGCTCCCCCCCCTCTTCCAAGTCCTTACTACCTCCCTCACCCTGTTCTTGAGTAGCATCCCCCCTACGTCTCCATAGTCTGTTCCAATCAATCCCCATGCAGGTCTGCCCCTCGCCGAAACAATATATCGAAGCACTCGTCCAAGTGTCGGTTCCAGCCCGAAAAACAACCTAACCGATCGCATTTACAGGCCACGGTAGCAACACAACAAAGACCAGTCTCCACGCCAGGAACCAAAGACACCCATCCTTCTCCACCCTTGGAAATAACTCGATGATGCGGGCATGCGGCTTGGGCATTCCGCAACAGAGTCCACCGAGTGCTGCCGGGATGTAGATCATGGAGAGCACAAAGAAAGTGATTGGTGCTCCTTCGCTGCCATGAGTTCCCCTCCGTCACTGCCGCCTCGCTTGACGATGGATGAGAAGATTCCTTGTGTGTGTGGGGCGATCGTTGTATACCGTTCGAGTTTATGAGGTTGGTGGGTGGTTCGGTGCGGACTTGTGGGCATCAACGGCGAAGACGTTCTTTGACACGTCACCGGTTTGTTAGAAGGGTTCATACATTGCTTGGTTGCTAGGTGAATGTGTAATCGTCAGGATACCTCCATGGTGGGTTTATACCTACAAAGAAATGGCCGTGCCGCTGCGCGACTAAAATGATGGGGAACGGCTCCAGGCTCCTAGACATTAGGTATTGTTGGATGCTACCCATCGCGCGCTGGGAGTCGTAGAAACAACACGCGGTAGCATCAGAAAGTTTCCAGCGCAAAATGGCGCTTGCCCTGGCGTCAAAGATTGTCGTGCGGCTGGCGAGGACAGTTTCTCGTGCGGCTGGCGAGGACAGTTTCTCACCGTGGTTTTGGTTCACAGGTGGCACCGAGGTGTTTGTGGCTATGGAAAAACTTAATTAATCCCATTCCAAGAGGTTGGGGCCGTGGAGTTAACGTCAGCTGTGGCTTCTGGCGTTTGACGTTTCGAAGAGAGCAAGAGAGAACCAAGACATGACATATGACGGCCGCGGTGATGCCACTGTGTTGCATGTTGAGGCTGGGAGTGATTTGCCATTGTTTCTGTTTAATGGGGGCTGATTACGATCCATGACGCCGGTGGTTTGGAGCTGCCTCAGCCAGGACAATGTAGGCTTGTGACAAGTTGTTTTATAGAGTTAAGGGGCGTAGTAGACGGGGGATATACTTCAGATGAAGGTAGAGATCGGAAGATAATGGCAGGCAACGAAAGCGTTGACAGGGTTATAAACTAGGTACCTTAGCTTGGACTAAGTACATGGTAAGCTCAGATAAAGTGTATAAAAGGCTGGGTGAACGAAGGAGAGACCAGGTTAGTGGAAAGCAAAAATAAAAAGCTCAACATCCTTACAGGTAGAGAACGTTTGCATGAACTCAGAGTAAATAGGCAGGGTATTTGGATTAAATATAATATAGCCAGAGAACGATGTTTGCCACGGCTTAGACTAGGTACCTATGGTAGCACATTGTAGACAAATGAATGGAGACTGCTCCTTTAAAAAAGAGACTTTCTCCGGGGGTATTACCCTTTTTGCTCGGGGGGCATTAGGCCCCACCCACACTGCAAAGAATTTCTTGCCATCACCATCACCATCAACCTTTACAACTGTCACTGCATTGCATTTTTTCCTATACAAAATCCTATACAACTCAATGATTTACAAATGCTACCTAAAGACTACAATATTGAAACGATTCTAACCACCTGCAAGCCAATGCACCCTCCAAACTGCCACCCAAACCACACCCACCCACACCCACACCCACACCCACACCCACAACCACACCCATATTGCTACCTCGGCCAGAATTCCCAAGTGCCGGAGGTTGGCTTGCAAGAAAGCCTTTGGAAGCAGTGTGGCCGGTGGGAGCAGTGTGGCCAGTGGGAGCAGTGTGGCCGGAGGCAGCAGTGTGGCCGGTGGGAGCAAGTTGTGGTTGATGTTCAAATTCAGGGGCCATATATAACCCTAACCCCTGTGTGGGGTAATGCCCCCCGAGTAAAAATGGTAATGCCCCCCGAGTAAAAATGGTAATGCCCCCGGAGAAAGTCTCTTAAAAAAAGAGGTTAAAAGATGGTCGATAGGCTTTAATAATTATATAAAAGACGTTCTAATTGGTATTTGAATATGTATTAAACTAACTTTACAACACACTGACGATCTTTTAATGCCTAATAGTCCTCTTTAAATACGTTTATTTCGCGTAGCAATGTCTCTTATTTTGTTAATAAAGGTTGTTAGAAATAGTAATCAGGTGGTAAAAGATCGTCGAAACAACAAGAAAACAAATTCTAGAATTCGAACACCCATAAATACTTTTGGAGCTCCCAGGCTATCCTAAAAGGGTCGTCGCTGTTTTTCAGGACCTTTATTTGAGGTACTACTCGCTATTTCTTTATCGACAATGTGTACCTGGGTATGGAGCCAGCGCACATTGAATATAAGAGTGTAAGAAAACGTTCGCGTAGAGGTATTTCAGAGCAGGAGTTGGAAGGTCAGGTTGAAATCACAAGAGTCTCCAAGAGTGAAGATGGCTTTTGTTACCTACATCAATCTCAAGTCTGATTACGGAACCTGTGAGGCATATTACCCAGTAGACGACACCCAGTGGCAGTAAAAATCGTGTTACTACACCAAAACACGAACCGTAACGCTAATTGTTTCTCCTACACCGACCCCTAGCCGCAAACAAACTAGCGTTGAGATCAATATAGAGAAAAAGAAGAGGGTGTTTGGTTGGGCCAATGCCCCGTCATGCGCATCATAATCGATACCATGTTTAAAGTCAGGATGGAATTTGAGCGTCGGTGAAGCAGGCCCCCTAAAACGAGTCATCAATTTAAGACTCGACTTTTGCCAGTGATCCACAATCGACCGTACGTACCAGTTAGATAAGTAGGTTCCGTTTGCCATTCCTACCACGAGGTACTTTCTTACGTGATTCTGTTTGTCGCGACCAACTTGATACATGACAACCCCCTGAGGGTCAGGGCTCTCGGCCGCAAATGTTCCAGCTTACTTGAATCCATCTGGTATCGAGAGCGCTGAGGATTGTAGCCGACATGAACAGCCGCCACTTAAATAGTCTGCTGGATTCCCCCAAAGTGCCAAAGATCGAGTTCCCACAGACACTCGCCATTACACCTGTCGATCAACTTCAACTCCCTCCACGCATCGATATATCCACAGACCGACCTAAGATCTAGGCGTAGGCGACCTAATATCCTCGAAATGGCTCAATCATCAACCGCCGGCGGCATTTCCATCCGCACCTACGGCCACTTCATTGTGCAACCTCAACGATTTTACTGTCCTTCTGCGCGCCTCCACCCTTTTGTTTACGTCGCATGGGTCAGCAATGACACGGGCTATTATGAAAAGCAGTACAGTACGTATGCCATCGCTTCTCTGGTCAGTCACGGGAACTATGGTGAACTGGTCGTGGGTAACCCGGGGGACGATGTCGAAACCGACGTCTCCTCGCAACAGGTGGAGGAGTGGCCTGGTGACACTAGGCTCTTGTACCCGGACTTGGCATGGGATCCCAACAGAGCCAACACCACCAGCCTTCCAAGTACCCAGGTCCCCGGTTTTCGGCCCGCCGTCTTTCTCTTCCAGCACAGTCTACGTGCACCTGTCGGCCACTCCGAGAACATCTTCATCAAGGTGGAGGTTCGGCACATGGGTGAGCCCGCGAGCAGCCCGCCCTTGATTCAATCGGGGCAAAGTCGATTACTGAAGGAAGTTCCTTCGGAGCAGAATCGAGTCCTCAGTAAGTTCTAATCGCTTCCACACGATACGCACACCGTGGCATACAGTCAACAAAAGGCTAAAGGCTAATCTCCCGTGTCACTAACTCAGGCAGTGCTGAGACATGGGTACTCAGGAAACTACATGTATCTCGGAGTCTGTGGGGCCCAACCTTTAACTTCTCGTTGTATGAAGCCAGTTGGGTACTTGGACACAAGCCATCCGAGAGCATTTCCCCTGAGGGAGTCATCCAGAACGTCAAGGTGAAAGTTTCCCGCTGCAACACCAGAGCAAACATGGGGAACATCTCGACAGTCCTCATGGCATTCAGGAAGACAACGTCAACCGGGCACCTGGATCTGGGTACCGACAGCGATCCCCACCCGATGACACGTCAGTCACACGACCTTGGCCGGTACTTCAACGAGAGCTGGCAAGATGTTTCGTCAACTATCGCGCACACTTATCAGTGGACATGCACAATTCAGGAGAAGTTAGAGCTCCCGAGGGAGGGAAAATGGCTGATCGTTGCCTGGGTCTTTAACAGTATTCGCTCCCCGGAACATGAAGTAGTGGGCAGGGTGGTTCAACATTATTATCGGGACCATATCGAAGGCGGGCCGAAGTTTGCTCGTTGCGAGGAAATTGTTGACTGGTACCCCCAGGCTTGATGAGGGTGCCTTGGGACAGAGCGTGGTGCGAGAGTTTGTGGGCGAAAGAAGATGGACACAGGAGAATTGCTGGGCAATGTTTTTTGGGCGACAAGCGAGAAAGAGAAACATCAAGAAAAAAAAAACGGAGAGAGAAAAGGCGGAAAATGATAAAACATCAGGAAAAACACTTGTCATTGGGTATGGTAGGCTGGTCCTACCCCTGGATTCACGCAGTTTTTGGCGCTTTTTTAGAATTTAGACCAGCAGGGCAAAGTCCCTCTGTCTATGAAATGGCAAAGCTTTGTTACAGACTTCTGCATAGGCCATTTGGCAACTTGAAACATCATGTCATTGAAGGTTTCCACTGTGTTGGGGTGTTGATGCCTTGAAAGGATAGCCTGGTCAGGCCGTGTACGTTTGATGCTGTCTGATTCCACATGATGCACTGGTAATGCAAGATACATACCCAGGTCGATCGGTATATATGGTAAGTTGTTTTATGCTGTTAAACAGTTATCATTGAACCATGGAGTTGTGTCGTTGGTCTCTGTGCAAAGCTCCACCCTTCAAATCCGATTCTGTTTCTAATTACCTATTGATGAGATATGTCATCTATCTTCACTTGGATGTGTTGGACCTTCACCCAGCGCCGCCACCACCAGGCCCCGTGATAAAAACAACCAACACTGTCGTGTAGCTAGCAAACCTCAATGTTAGTACCAATATCTCTGCTGTAATCGAAGTGGTTTATCTTCAAGACGTACGTTGCACCGGCTACAACCAACTCCAACATCTTGCCCCTCGTCGACAAGAAGTTGACAAGATCAACAGAAACACCCCGGTAGTCGTAATTACAACCGCGAGTCTCGCATCCTGATCAGTCACCCTGTAGCAAATAATCACAGGAATCAACACAAGAAGAATGACCATCAATGTTACAATTTCTCGTGCGAAGAGGGCTGTTGATCGTTGGGAGTAGATGTACACCAATGGATCTCTCGATATCCCCGATCTTCTGAGCTGTTGGGAGACATAACGTTGTCAGCAGAGATATCAGCGCCAGTAACCGATCACTGAAACAAACGAAGCTCATTACGAGACAATCTGACGAAATGGTACATTACCTTGTACTCACCCCCAGAAAACCGAACACGTTTTCAGTCACACCCCTCTCCACCCAGGCCGGAAGCACGTCCGAGTTTGCCGGGGACGAAAGCGACATCAAATCCTCCTCTCGCTCCAAAAACGCCATCTCCGTTCTGGTGATGCTGGGGTTTGAGTTGTGCCAGTTTTGAAGGCTAGCCACATCTCTGGGTACGCGGGCTGGGGCGTGAGCATGTAGGTGGTGCGGCTGACTAGGTCGTCTATACGCACACCGGGCATTAGTATTTAGCTGAGACACACCTGAACGGAAAGGAACTCATGTCAGCTTAGGTAAGGTCTGGCAGGTAGGCACCTCCCATACGACTTCAACGCCTCTGTGAGCTCAGCAATGACCGACAACATCTCTTCGTTCCTGTCCCTCCGTCTGTTGCCCAGAAACAATTTTCGCGTTTCATCCCGGTCGATTTTGTGCAACTTCTCTTCGAGTTCGGATACTCGGTCCTGCTTTAACAGCAAAAGGCGGGTTGCAACTGGGAGAAGCGCCGGGTGACGAGGAAGGAGTCGTGGGCGGCCATGAGGGCGGAGAAACGGGGGTAGCCGCCGGGGAAGTCCTCGACTATAAGAATGCATGAGGTGTCATTGTTGGTAATTGGCTCAAGAGGCCGCTGTAGAGAATGGCCGAACATGTCTGGAGGCTGTAAAACGTACTGTAGACTACCTAACTTGTCGGGGGTTTACTATACAGCTTGGCTCTGTGCTTCCTCGGCGCTCCCGCTTCCCATCCTTGCATGAATCCGATGAGTGGGCGTCGGGCTGCCAAGTGGTTTTGATTCGGTAAAGATGCAGGGAAGAATATTGAGGCCCAACTAGGGGCATTAACTGTGTTTCTGTCAGAAAATACTCCAAGGTGTTCCCCATTCCTTCCAGACCATCAACAGTAGAAACTTTGAGTTGTCTTGCACACTGACACCAACCACCCTTAGAACATGAACACAGCAGCCCTGATCGTGATAAAGGAAGATAAAGACTCGTTAGTCCAGTACAGACACGTTCCCTCCGTGTATAACAGGCTCAGCTGACTTAACTAGCTACTCTTTCGGAAAGTGGAAATTCTCCTGATCTTGACGAGGCAATTCGAACCCAGCCGCCGAAGATGCCTCGACTTATCTCCCGAAAATTACAAGAGCTTCCCAAGTATTGTCAGCGAGCTCGCGAATCGTTTTGGTGCAAGATATACAAGGACACGGGAGCAAGATGATCTTAATCAATCAATCCGCTTGACCATGGATGCCCTTCGTATCACCCCACCGGACCGCGACGACCGCGCTATGATCTTACAGAATTTAGCAAACCGTTGGCGCGACAAATATTCCAGAACCAAGAACCAAGAAGAGCACCTCGAACCGGCCATCTCCCATTGCAAGGAATCTCTTGCTCAGACCAAAACGAATGACACCCACCGCCCCTGACGTCTCAACAGCCTTGCAATCTTGCTATACAAAAGATACCTCGCAGAAGGGAAACAACACCACAAAGACTTGGACACTGCCATTGCCCTGGGGCAACAGGCGATCACGATCACCAAGATTGAGCATAGTCACAACGCTGGATGGGCACACGACCTCTCACTGCTTCTCGCCGAGGCTGGAGAAGAGCATGTTGATGAATCGGTTCAGTGGGCGGAGATGGCTGTTGACAAGACACCGAAAGGACACTCAGAGAGGGCTGTATGGCTTGTCCAACTTGCCTCTCTGCTGCAGACACGAACAGCTGAAGATCAGAAACGCGCAAGGGAATACCTACTTTGTTGAAGCTCATTCGGATGATGCCTGCCCCATTGGAGATCGAATCACGGCGTGGCGGAGGTTGTTGATGAACGCGGATACATTTTTCCTCCAACACAGGGAACAAGAAGAGGCATATCGGATTGCCTACGAAATTATCAAGTTGATCAGTCTCTTTGCCGTGCCTTGCCATTTTCGAAATGCAGACAAGTAGTACGTTCTGTGTAGAGGTGGAAAACCCTATAGTCTTAGAATGAATTATATATATTAATCTGAATAAAAGAAAAGCTCTAAAGAGCGTAGAAAGCTATATATTTATATATAAATAGTCTTATCTTAAAGAATCTATTCCTTCTATCCAAACTATAGTAAGCTCTTCTAAGCTTCTATTTATTTAACTGACATTCTATTAAATTTTAAAGCTATTCTTAAATCCTTAATATAGCTAAATCTTTTTAATAGCTATATTATACCGGACTTATAGTACTTGCCTTACTTTTTTTTACTTTATATACCCCTTTAATTAATAAGCTTATATATAATTAATTAACTTATACTTAAAACTTATAAAGTAAATAAAGCTTATAGTAAGCCTTTTATTTACTTTTTAGCCTTTTCTGATTAAACTATTATTACTAATATTACTAATACTATTACTGTTAAAATAGTTAAAAGAAAAGCCTTTATTACTTAATTAACAGCTATAGTATATATATAAGTTATAAAGTTTATTCGCTTATTTAATTTTAATATTTAAATTAAATAGTTTACTATTACTTTTTTAAAAGTTAAAAATCAATCGCTTAAAGCAATTACTTTACTTATTTTTCTACCGGTCCTTACTTTTTTTTAAATATATTAAGTAAATTACTACTTTAGCTTTAGTTTAAGTTTTTAATAGTATATATCTTTATAGTTTATATTTTTTTTTTTACAATTTTCTACAAACTTTTATTTATTATTAACTTTATTATTTAAATAGTCCTATTAATAAAAAGCTTTATATACCATTTTAGAAGGTATTTAAAAATAGCCTTTATTTAAAGTACTTTAAGTTTATTTTTATTAAAAAGGGAAATAGGGTATATATTATTAAGCTTAACTTAAAGAGAAGTTATTATTTAACCTACTTTTAAAGTTATTTATATATTCTTTTTTTTCTTTATATAGAAGGTATATATTGTACGTTATTTATAGCGATATTAGACTGTATTTTAAAAAGTATAAGTGTTTATTATAATATTTAAAAAAAGCTGTAAATTAATAACGATAATAGCGTTTTATTTAATTAAAAGCAGTTTTATACTTTTTAATTAAAATGTTTATATATTATATTAAAAAGATTGGCTTTAAGAAAGTTAAAAAGGAAGTAATTGCTATTTATATAGTAATTAAAGTTAATAAGCTTTATATTTAAATAGAATAACTTTTAATACCTTCTTTTACTTTATAAAAATATAAAGAATCTTTAAATACTTTTACCTTTTTAAAAGAAGATCTTTAATAAATAGCTATTTAAATTATTAATAAGCTTTTTACTATATTTATTAAGTATAGTATAGTTTATAAAGATATATAGATATAGGAAAAGAAGGAGGATAATAAAGAAGATAAAAAAGAAAGTAAAGAAGAAAGTTTAAAGGAATTAGAAAAGAAAAAAGAAAAGAAGGAGGATAGTATAGTAGTATTAAGTTTAAAAGAGTTAGAAAAAAAGGTAATAGATTAAAAAAGGTTTAATTAAATTAAGCTTTATAAAGGATAATTGCTTTTAAAGTATATTAAGTTAGTTGTTTTTTCTTTTCTTTTTTATTATTTAGACTTAAGCTTTTAAAAACTTTATATTAAGGCTTATTCTTTAAATTAAAAAGTATTGTTTAGTACTTTCTTAAGCTATTAAATCTTTTTATAAATATTCTAATACTTTAAAAGCTTTTTAAAGTACTTAAACTTTTATTAAGTAAGTTATTTAATAAGACTATTTATTAGTATTTCTTTTATTAAAAAGTAAAAAACTTTAAAAGAACCTTTACTATACTTTTAATAAGCTTAAGTATTTTAAATATCTATATAATAAAGCTTAATAGCTATTTAATACCGTCGTTAACAATTAGGTAAATAGTTTAAAGGTTATTATAGTAAATCCTATATATTTTATTTAAGTTAAAGTTAATATCTTTAAAGAACTATTTAAAGGCTATAGTCTTTTAAATAGTTAGAGTAAAAGTAAAAAGCTTAGCTTCTATTAATAATATTATTATATTACTTTATTAAATAGCCTTTTATAAAATAAGTCCTTTAAAAAGCATTATTAAATACCTTTAAAAAAAGTATTATATATTAGGATTGTCGGTAAAAGAAGTATTTAAGGTAATAAAAAGTATTTAAAAAGCTACTTCCTTTTTATATTCTATAATAAAAAAGTATATAAAATAGAATTATTTAATAACTTTTTATACTTTTTTAAAATACTATAAGTTAAAGTTAGTAAAGAATTGTAAAAGGTTAAAGACTATATAAGTAATATTAACTTAAATTATAATTACTATATATAAAATCAAACCTACTAGTTCTTAATAAGTTTTAATCTTATATTTTATTATTTTTTTTATATACTTTATAAGCTTTTATAAACTTAAAGGGATAAAGGATTTTACTAAATTATTAATAAGCTTATATTTTTTAATAATTTTTTTAATATATTAATTATAATATAGCTATAACCTTTTATTCTTTTAATCCTTAATAACTTTAATATTTAAAAACTATCCTATATTGCCTTATTTATAAAAAGTATAAGTCTTTTAAAGACTATTAATAACTTACTTTCCTTTAATACTATAGTTTTTATAAAAAAGTATAAGAATATTATCAATATAGAAAAGGATTAAAACTTTATTTACTAGATTTATAAAAAGGCATTGCTTTTTAAAAGTAAAATATAAATTAAGCTTATTAAGTATAGTTAAAAATTTTTAATATTAAAGTAATAGTAAGTCTTTAAGACTATATAGTGTATTTTTAAATTTAAAAATTAAATTATTATTATTTTTAAAGCTATTTAAAAGCTTATAAAACACCTTCTTTTAACCGGACTTTAAAGTATTAAAAAATGCTTAAACTATATTAAACTATTTATATTTTATATTAAAAATAGCTATAATAGTTATAATCGTTTTAAACGTATAAATAGTAAAAATAACAGTATAGGTTAAACCGATATTATAAAAGCTTTAAAGATTATTATAGATATAAACTTAAGCTTTATATTTATTAAGAAATCTGTTTTAATTAAATTTATAAATAAAAACCTATTTTAAAGGAAAGGGATATAATTTAGCCTTATTTTTTTAAAATACTTTTTAAATTTTTCAGTTAACTATATTTTAAAATTTAAATTCTACTACTTTTTTAAACTAAACTTTAAAAAGGTATTTATTAAACTTCCTTTACTTTATTAATAAAGGTTTAATAAGCTAATTTTAATAAATTTATTATCCCGGTACCGCTTTTATTTATTATACTAAACTTTATTATATTACTATTATAAAGGTAGTATAAAAGATATAAAATTAGAGTTATTAATTTAGGATTTAGTAATATAAAAGAGTATATATATTTTAAAAAACCTATTAAAAGTACTATATTATTATATTTAAATTAAATATTATAAAATTTAAAAGTTTTAAAGAATTAGCTTTTTCCTTTTCTTTTACCTTTTTAAAGTATTTAAATATATAAGCACTTCTTTTCGGTAGTTCTAATACTTTTAATAAAGGTTATATATTTAAACTTACTAATCTTAAGTTTATAGACTAAATTATTAAAATATCGGTTTACTTTTTATTATATTATTTAACAATACTAATATTATTTACTTTAATAGTAAATATATCCTTAATTTATACTTATTAATTAAGGTCCTTATCTTTATTAATATTAAAGTTAAACGGTATTTATTAATTTATAATAAAGATCATTAAATAAATACTTTTATAGTTAAAATTACTATTTAAATTATTATTTAAATTGTCTTACTATACTTATTAATATATATTAATATTACTAATAGTTTCTATAAAAATATCGTTAAGAACTGGTATTAATTTAAAGGTAAGTAAAAGATATTAAAAACTTTTATTAGCTTTTAAAAGCCTTTAAATTAATTTAATTGGTTAGAAATCTATACTTTACTATTTAGCTATATCTAATAGTACCTTCTTTTTTAAATTCCCATTAATAACCAGAAAAGTAATACCTTTTAAACTATTAACCTTATCTTTTATAATAGAAGGTCTTAATAAAGTTTATTAATTAAATTTACCTACTTTTACTACCTTATTAAAAATAGACAGTATATTTATTTTAATAATTAAAGCACTTAAAAGCTTAATAACCTTCTCTACTATATTTAAAAAAAGCATTTTCTTCTTTTTAAGCTTATTATTAAAGAAAATTATCTTATTAAAGATAACGTTATATATAGTAAATATATACCTAAAAATAAAGACTTAAATATAATAGAGATTTATAGCTCTATAGCCTATTAGATAGCTAATATATACTTTTAAAAGCTCTTTAAAAGCTTTATAAAAAAGGTTCTTTTTATAATCCTTATTTAAAGGATATATATAGTAACTATATATATAAATATTATTTTAATTTAATCTAAGATCTTATATAAGTTTAAAAGTAAAGAAAGACTTCTACTACTTTATTTATTATTAAAATTAAAAAAGAAGAAGTTTATTAAAAGAGATATAACTATATCGTTTACTTAGTAATTTAATATAAAGATAGAAAGTTATTTATAAAACTTTAAGTTAAAGATTAAGTAGTAATTAAGCTATAGTTTATATTGCAATCTTCTTTATAGTAAGCTCTTTTTCTATTTACTCGATTATATTATTTAACTTCTTTTAATTAAAAAGGAAGGTTTTAAGCTCGATTTTATTATTAAAAGCCTAAATAGTAAAATCTATTTTACTTAAAGTAAATAAAACGCTAGCTTTATTATTAGAATATAAAATATATATAAGGACGTTAAATTATCGTTTAACTTAATTAATAAAGCTTTTAAAAATAGTAAAAACTTTAATTTAGATTTTATAAGTAAAAGGGAATATTTATATTTTACTATAATATTTATTTATTATAATAAAAGTTTACTATAAACTATTATAAGCTTCTTTAAAGTTAAAAAGATCTTAAGTAATATACTAAAACAGTTAAAAAAAACAGTTAAGTAAAGGCTTATATAAAATAATCTAAATAGTATATACTTTTATATAGTCTTTATATTAAATTTACTAAGTACTATAGATTTTAATATTCTAAGTTTATTTTATTAAATAACTTAAAGTATTAGCTTTAAAGTATTTAGCTTATATATATTAAAGTACTTTAAAATTGTCCTTTAAATATAGAGGATTTTAAAAAGGTTAATGTAAATATAAAATAACTTAACTAATAGTATTAAAAATTGCTAGTTCATAGATAGTTTTAATAATATTTATAGGAATTTAAGAATTTATAAAGGAAGAAAAGTAAGTAAAAAGAGGAATATATTTAAAAAATACTAAGTTTTAATAGGTCTTTAACTACTTAATCTTAATTAAGTTATTAAGCTTTTCTTTAAAATACAAAGCTTAATCTATATTATAGTATTAAACTCTATATACTTATAAGTATTATTTAAAAATAATATTAATATAAAAGCCTTTAACGATATAAACTTCCTTTAAAATTAAATTTAAAAGGCTATTTTCTTCTATAAATATATTTTTAAAAATATACTTACTATAATTATAAATAAAAAAAGAGGTAATTCTAACTTTAACTTAATACTTTTTAAAGTAAGGCTTATATAAATCGGAAATTAAAAACTTCTTTAAATTAATAATATATATATTAAAGCAATTATTATAAACTATAAACTTAAAAAGTAAGTAAATATTAAAGGCCTTAATAGTAAGTACTATATTAGAATTATTTTACTTAAGTTAAGCTATACTTATTTAATTTTAAAGATTTTTAAAAAAGATAGAATTAATAATAATAGTTATTAGAACTTTCTAAAGTTTAAAAAGAAAGTTACAAAAGGGTTTTTCCAAACTTTAAAAAAGTTATTACTTAATAGTATTATTTTAATATAGTTATTTAAATTTATTATAAATAAGTAGGCGATCTTTAATTTTATTATATATTTTAAAAGTAAAATTAAAAAATTAAAAAGCTTTTAAGGCCTAATCTATAAGTATAAATTTAAGTCTAAAGCAGTATTTAAGCTTTTAAATATAATTTTTTAAGCTTTTATCTTTAATTAAGTATAGGCAATCGATCGGCTTTTTTTCTAAACGTTTAAAAGTATAAGGATTTCTATCTTTAAAAGGATTATTAATAAAGAAAGATTGAAAGCCTTTTAGACTAGCTTTAATAAGCTTTTTAATAATAAAGTTATAAAAAAGCTTACCGGTTTAATATAAAGAAAAAGTCTTTAAATTATAAATCTTCTACTTTTAAATAGTTAAATAGTAATTTCAGGTCTATTCGGAAGTAAAGTATATATTAATAATATTTAAAAAGCTTATAAAAGTAAAGGTACTTTAAACTTTAAGTAGCTTATATACTTTAATTTAATTAAGTATATCGGTCTATATTAAATACTACTTATTAAAGTTAATATTACCTTAGTAAGTTTATTTAAATATAATATTATACTTTTTATAAAGCGCTATATAGAAATTAATAAATGTAAGTATAAATAAGGTCTTAAAGTACTAAACTTAATATTAAAAGACTAATTAAGTAAGATTAATATAAAGCTTAGTAATTTTTAAAACTATAAATACTAAAGTATTTATAGAAATTAAGATTTTAAAATTAATACTAAGTACTTTAATAGTAATTTTAAATTCTATTACTTTTTTACTTTTAAGTTAATCTTTAAGTATAGGCTTAATAGCTTTATTAATAAATAGTTTAAAAGGTAAAGAAGTAAATAGAATATTTAAATATATTATAGTAATATAAGTTAATAATAAATCTTAACTTATATAAGTATAAAACCATTTAATAAACTTTATATAATTTTTATATAGAAGGGATTTATTATTTAAAAGAATAAGGTTACTTTAAATGTTATTTACTTTAAAGTTAATAAACTTCTAAACCTTTAAAAGGTTAGCTTAAAAGTATAGAAAAGTATATTAATTAAACTAATTATTTTTAATATAAAAGATAATATCGTTAACTATAGTAGCTTTAATAAATATAGTAGAAATTAAAAAGGAAAGAAAGATAAATTTAATAGGCTTAAATAAGTAAATAAAAAGATTTTTAAAACTATTAGGCTTAGTTAAAAAATACTAAGCTTATAACTATAAAGGTAAAAAACCCTATAGTTTTAAAATAAATTATATATATTAATTTAAATAAAAGAAAAGCTTTAAAGAGTATAGAAAGCTATGTATTTATATATAAATAGTCTTATCTTAAAGAATCCATTCCTTCTTTTTAAACTATAGTAAGTTCTTTTAAGCTTCTGTTTATTTAACCGACGTTCTATTAAGTCCTAAAGCTATTCTTAAGTCCCTAATGCGGCTAAATCTTTCCAATGGCTGCATTGCACCGGGCTTACAGTGCTCGCCCTACTTTTTCCTGCTCCACATTCTGACTGGGGTCGTCGGCTTGGCTTCAGAGGCAGCAGCTATTGCCTTCGAGATTAGCAAAAAGCCTGTCGCTGCTTTACAACTTTTGGGAAATATCCGCGGAGTTCTATTGGGCTCTCTGTATGACTCGAGGTCTAACTTTGAGGCTGTTGAGCGAGAGCACCCCGATCTAGCCTCTCAATTTCGGGATCTTCGAGAGAGCCTTAACGCACCTCCCCTCCCAACCAACGACCTTGGTGGCTTGACTGGTTCCAATCCAGAGGCGTTACAACGTGGAGATGGACGAAGAGAGATTGGAAAAGCAATGGAGGCGTTGACCCAGAACACCCGCAACCAGCCGGGATTCGAACAATTCCTCCTTCCTCCTCCCACTTCCGACCTCCTTACCGCGGCAGCAGAGGGGCTGGTTGTGGTCCTCAATGTCAGCCAGTTGCGGTGTGATGCCTTGATCATCGGGTCCTCGGGCATACAATGCTTACCATTGCCGCAAGTCAATCACGGAGACGTCAAACGGCTCAGCACAGACCCAGTTTCAGCTCTCAGCTGGCTCTGGGACAACATCGTCGGCCCAGTCTTGGACTTCTTGGGCTTTACCACCACGCCAACTGACGACCAATGGCCCCGTGCGCGGTCGGTTCCCACCGGGCTCTTATCAAGTTTCCTCTTCACGCTGCCGGGCATCACCTCAAGCCTGGCTCTGTTACCGCCCTCGACCAGGCTAATGTATCTCATCCTACAGCCCGTCCGTGAAAAGTTTCATCCACGACCGACAACGCAAGGGCAAGGAAGCGAGAACCCACTCACTCGTCAGGCGGCAGAAAACTTGTCCTCATCACCATGGAAAAGACCCCTCGCTCGCAAGGCACTCGCGCTTGATGAGCCACGCACCAAAAGAAACAGACACAGTCCGGCTCCTAGGTACAGAAATGAACCTGTCCTGCGTCTCTCCCGCGTGTTACAAAACCCAAGTCCTATCCTCTTTGGAAAACTGTGGCATCCTCCACTTCGCCAGCCACGGCTCTACCCACCCCACCCAACCCCTAGAATCTCACCTCCTCCTCCAAGACTGGGAAACCGGCCCGCTAACAGTCCAAAGTCCTCTCGATATCGATCTCGCGAGCAACCAGCCTTTCCTCGCCTACCTTTCCGCTTGCGGGTCCGGGCAGGTAGCTGACGACCAGTCGGTTGACGAGAGCATCCACCTCAGCTCTGCGTTCCAACTTGCGGGGCTGGTGTACGCGGGGCTGGTGTACGAAGGGCTGAAGAGGGATGGGTTGGAGGACTTGTCGGTGAGCGCTGGGTTGCATCATGCGACGAGGAGGTTAAGAGATGACTGGGTGAGGGAGGTGAACTCAATGGTGGGTAGTGAAGAAACGAGGAAGCGGGGAAGGCCTGCGATACCACTCTGGAAGGTGAAGAAAGAGACTGTTTCGGTTGCCGTTAAAGCTGCGCTTTGGGTGCTGTATGTTCATTATGGTGTTTGATGTTCGACGTAGGTACATGTAGGTACCTGTATGCACCCTACCGATGTTGTGGACATGGCAAAAGCGACTTCGAGCCTCAAGCGTTAGATGTCAGTCTTCTGGCATAAGACAAAATTGATATGGAAAGGAGGTGGGTATGGGTTCATTCAGTCATTCATCATTATAGCAAGCACGATGTAGCACATCACAATCCCAAGTCTTCCTTCCTCGACTTGCCCCCTTTCAAATCCAGATATGGCGCCTCACCTAACGAGCAGACGCGATCCCCAGCCCTTGGGTCACTGTAGTCATACGTAGCACAGTGCCACGTGCTTCTGTTGTCCCAGATAGCCACGTCGTTCTTCTTCCACCTGAATCGCACTTGCGCGTCGTGATTCTGCGTCACCATGTTGAACAGATAGCCGAGAAGAATATCCGACTCGTCCTTTGTCACGCCGTTGATGCGCTTGGTGAAGCCCTTGTTTACATAGACCGAGTTCCAACCGGTTACCGCTATTATCACAAATGTCAGCATTTCTTAAAAAGAAGTAAAAGTTAGACCCAGGAAAGTAACCGGAGAACGTACGATTCGTCCTTATAACCGGATGCACAGCCGCCAACTCGGCCCCCTTATTCAACGGCGACCCCCTCTCACACTCCCTCAGCGGGTTCCCCAAATTCCTCGCCTCGTCCAAGAAGAACTTGGCATCATGCGTAGCCGTCAGTTTCTTCAGCATCTCCCTCATCGGCTCCGACAACCGATCGTAAATCTCATACCCGCTCGCCCAGAGTGTATCACCTCCCGTGACAGGTAGGGTATGGATCTTGAGAATAGCGTAATCACTTGGCACCGGCTCAAAGGTGATATCGCTGTGCCACGCGTTGGAGGCATACCGACTGACATCTGAAAGCTGATGGGTAAGACCGCCGCCCTTCTTTTGCTTCTCGGAGGAGATAACGCTGATTTGGTCGCCGAGCTCTGATCCTTCTTCTGTCAGGGGGTGCACGTGCAGACCGGAGGTGGATGGGCAGCCGGAGAGGGTGGTGAGGCGGAGCATGAAGTCTTTGAGCTCGGTTGGTGTCACATCTTGATTACGGAGGAAGACGACACCGCGGCAGGAGATGATGTAGGCGAGGTCGCGGAAGAATTGGTCGCCGGCCTTGAGGAGGTCGCGGATCTGGATGGCTGGGAACTCGCGGCCGATGGCGGGGGTGAGGTCGTTGTACTGGTACTGTTGAAGGGAGCCAGAATCGGAGAGCCGTTTCGTGAGCTGTGGTCTGGCAAGGTCATGGCCACCAAAGATGGTGGTTTCTGGTTGGGGCGAAGGCGTGATAGCGGACGGCATTGCGACTGGTGAGTGGTTCTAATCAAAAAAAGGCACAATCACATGTATTTTGGGCATCAAACTGAGGGATGGAAGCGAGGTGATAGGGAATGGTATTGACAGGCCAGGTCTCTTATTAATCTGGAAGAACAGGCAGCATTGGGAAACATTCGGGCTGAGATTACTTCTTTCAGGATGTCGCTAACCATGTAGTTCGATGTTTAGACGAATTACTTGGCGGCGGAGAAAATATCGGAGAAATGGGAATGGCGTCAACCGGCGCTAAGTAGGCGAATATCGGAGCGAGCTCCCCGTCTCGGCCGGCCCCGCACCCGGCATTGATCGGTGTGGTGATACTACATTGTTACCAACATCATGACGCCATCTAGTCCCAGCACACCGAGACAACTTACCGCTATCAATTCTCCGCATGTTTCTCCGCATTGGTTGCTTGTGATGGCCTCAACATGCAACATGCAGGGCGAGGAAGACCTCTAAATATCGGCGGTGTCCGCGCGTTGATGATCGTGATGGTTCGTCTCTCGATCAGCTCGCCCCTCGTCCTTTAAGTTCAGACCTCTGCCTGGCACCATTCCTTCGAGATGGGCAAGATCGACGACATCGAAAACCACGCCAAGGCCTCACTGGCAACCACTCTCGACCGTGGTGACAGCCACGATGGCAAGGGATCACTCAAGAACGGTGAGCCTCCTGTAGGTCGCTCTGAGCTGAGCGATGCAATCCCCCCTGATGACGGCTACGAGGGAAAGCATCGCTGGGATCCATTGGCGACATGGACCCCCGAGGAGGAGAAGGCTGTCATTCGCAAGACCGACATTTGGTTGCTGTCCTGGCTTTGCGTCATGTTCTTCGGCCTCCAGCTTGACCGTGGTAACTTGGCCAACGCTCTGGCTGACCAGTTCCTGGATGACTTGAAGCTTTCGAGAGACGAGCTGAACAACGGTAACACTATCCAACTGGTTGCCTTTTTGACCGCCGAGTTCCCCATTCAATTCCTGACCAAGCGTTACGGCTTCCGCTATGTGCTCCCGGGGATGATGTTTGCATGGGGAACTGTCTCGTGGGCTCAGGCATGGATTCACGACCGTGCTGGCTTCTACGTTACCCGTGCCCTCATTGGTGCCTGTGAGGGTGGTTTCATTCCCGGTGCTATCCTCTACGCGACGTACTTTTATACCTCATCGGAATTGTCAACCCGTCTAGCTGTCTTCTGGTCGACTTTGAATGTTGCACGCGTCATCTCGGCTCTTTTGGCAGCTGGGATTCTCAAGATGCGAGGTATTGGTGGTCACCCGGGGTGGTTCTGGCTTTTCTTGCTCGAGGGTCTTCTCACGGTTCTCTTGGCCTTTATCGTAAGTGCTGTCCGATAAATACCTCCATTGATCATCAAATACTAACCTTTACCGTCAGTCCTTCATTTACCTTCCTGCCTCGCCTACCAACACAAAGAGTGTCCTTTTCCGCAAGCCTTGGTACACGGAACGCCAGGAGGTCATCATGGTCAACCGCATTCTCCGCGATGATCCCGCTAAGGGATTGACACTGATCAACGAACCGGCCACATGGCGAGACATGAAGGCAACATGGACCGATAGGTCTCTCTGGGGCCTGTTCTTCATCGGCCTGATTGCCTACATTCCCGCCACACCAGTTCAGGGCTATTTGACCCTCACCCTTCGTGATCTTGGCTTCACCAACAGCTTCGACATCAACATGCTCACCATCCCGTCAGCAGTCCTTCAGATCATCACCATGTTGATCCTCGCTCGGTCCAGCAAGTACTTCAACGAACGGACGTTCCACTGCTTGTTTGGCGAATTTTGGGTCATGCCGCTGATCATCGCACTGATCACCCTGCCGGATGGAGGCCGTGAATGGGGACGTTATTCGCTGGTGACCCTCATCAGCGGGTACCCCTATTTCCACCCCATTGTTACGTCTTGGATCTCGGAGAACACCTTCGATGTCAAGAAGCGTGCGATTGCGGCGGCGACGTACAATGTGATTGTGCAAGTCGGCAGTCTGATTGGCAGCCAAATCTACCGCGACTACCAGAAACCGTACTACAAGATTGGTAACACTACACTCGTGTCCATCAGCGCGCTGGCGTTGGTCACCTTCGTTGTGCAAAGGGTAGTTTTGGTTCGGCTGAACAAGAAGAAGGAGGAGCAGTGGGACAGGATGTCCCGAGAGGAGAGGTTGGCTTACCAGAATGACGTTGCGGCCAGAGAGCTGGATGGAAACAAGCGATTGGATTTCCGTTTTGTATATTAAATTTCGTTATACCTGCACCTTTGAAGTTATTACCCGGTGATATCCACCATCGTTCAAGAGCTGCTGATTGTCTTGCCCTGGTTACAGGTACTGTACCTGGTACTGTGTCAGCTTTCTTGTCCCACAGCGCTGGGTGTCAGTCTGGTACTGGTCCAAGTTCCTCGGCATGCCTCGTTGGGGTTAGCTGTACCTCTCATTGGCGACATTGCGCCATTGTGGGGCGAGATTTCCAACACCCACTGTCCTGTCAGAGCGTCTGGCTACTTGAATCGCCCTTTCCCATTGACACTTGGCAGCAGAACTATCAGCATGTCTCCCGGCAACTCCACGGGGCCCTCGAGGCAGAGGAAGATTGGCTCCCGCTCCTGTGATGCCTGCAAAATCAGAAAGCTCAAGTGCACAGAGACAGCCCCCTGCCAAAGGTGTGTCGCCGCCGGTCTGGATTGCACCTTCAACAAGACCCAGTCCACAAGAGGACCCCGAACATTGAGGACCAGAACTCTACAGCAAATCCAGAACGCCACGCAATTTCAGCAACCAGCCTCGCCGCCGTTACATCAGCCGCCGAGCATCAATGTCACGGTGAACACGGTGACCCCTCCCGCCATCTCAGTGGAGTCACTTGTCGTTCGGCTCTGCATATATCGTCTCCGTCTCTTTCCAGTCTGGCCCATTGTGGCCGTCGAACAAGTCATCGCAGCTCTGCACCGGGATCCACACGATGTCGAGACTTACACGTTGGCCGTGGCCATTGGCGCCGCCACCATGGCTCAATTGAAGCTGTCCCGGTTCAAAGACCCCAATATCACTGACAGCCTTCCCGCCGCCGCGCTCCAAGACGAGTGCCAGCGCACCAGGCGAAGTCTCAACAGTGGGGGAGCCAACTTGAGTCGACTTCAGACATCCTTCTTCTTGCATATCTACCACGAGAACCAGATTCCTGGTGGCGCCGAATCACTGATGTATCTCCGCGAAGCTATCACTGTGGCACAGATCATGGGACTACACCGCGCTTCGGCATACTTGGGATTGCCACCAGCCGAGGACCGTCTTCGCCGCCGCATATTGTGGCTACTATTTGTTACTGAACGGGGAGTTGCCATGTTGCACAGACTGCCAGTGGCATTGACATCGGCTGAGAAGTTCCCGCCACTGGATACCATCAGCGGTTCAGATGACGGACCATACGTTCTGCCAGCGTTCAAAAAACTGGTCAACCTCTTCTGGATCTTTGACCGGTCTCGCGCATTCGACGTTCTGCAAGACGCTGCCGACGACATGGATGCCAGTGTGTCATCACCCAACCATGAGGCCCTCCGCAACCTGCAAAAGCGCCTACAGGAAGCCCACCTCGAGACGGAGAACGAAGCCAACGATATCCAGAAAGCCGATATTTCCATCACGAGACAATGGATGCAGATTCTCATCTGGAGAGCCACCCAAGGTAAAGCATATTGGACAGCCAACGACAGCTCGACAGGCCCTATACAGATCGCGCAAGAGTTACTGAACGATATCTCCAAACTCCCCAACACTGCCTTGGAAGCTCACGGCCCTGGCATTGAATTCAAGGTCTATGAAATCGCAAGCGCCGTGGCGGATTCCCTCAACTTCACCAATTCCCGACCGGACGACATCCTCCTGAGGTTACAAAAGTTCCTAGCAACCTGTCGCGGAGGTAATATCAACCTGTTGGCACTCTTAGCCGCCCGTATTGCCCAAAGACAGTCGTTGTACTCGCTTTCTCTACCACGACAGTTCGACTTGAGTCTCCCCCAACTGCAAGTCACCGAGGAGGTCATCACAGATGCCGACGGCAATGAACAACCCCTATCCTCCCCATGGCTATCCCTCGTTGCCGCGGCAGAGCTCAAGCAGCAGTCGTTGTTTTCCTATGCCCAACACATCAGCCTTCTATCCGATGGGTCTGCACTTGCCGAGATGCTCGATCACCAGGATTGGCTTCTTGTCCCAAAGAGCCCCAACATGTAGTCTAGAACTACCAGCCTCAGCTTGTGAGCACGTCATTGCTCCCGGGGATGAGGTGAATGGAGGTTGAAAGCGGAGCTCGTCCGGGGCCGGGATCGGCGGTGGGGTCTGGCCCCTGGTTCAGCGGCGCGGTCGTCGTTTGCTGGCCGCTCAGTCTATTGAGGGCTTGGCACGAACTCGATGGAGTAGCTTTCTCCGAGATATTCTCCGCTTGAGGTTTCCTGCGCAGACTTGGAGTAGACTGGGACGTTTGGGTTTTTTCTTTGTTGAAATTTGACTGTTTGATTGTCGAAAAACGCCAGCTTCCAAAAGCCAAGTAACCGACAGTGCAGCCAAATTCAGTAAAAGATGGCCTGGGAAGAACCACGGAAAACAGGCATGGTGTATCGCCGCCTTGGCAACTCGGGCTTGCACGTCTCTGCGCTCGAGTTGGGAGGATGGCTTACTTTTGGAGGGCAGGTCGGGAATGGTACGTGGTTTTGCAACGATGGGATGGTCAGAGCTGACTGTAGGCATAGAGGGCACTGTTGCTTGCTTGAAGCAGGCGTACGACTTGGGTATCAACTTCTTTGACACCGCTGAGAGGTAAAGCAACCAGACCACAAACATAGCATTTGCTTTTCAAACATGAGGAAACTGACAAAGACTGCCTGGACAGCTATGCCGGAGGCCAATCCGAAGTCGCCATGGGCCAAGCCATCAAGCAGCTCGGCTGGAAGCGAAACGACATCGTTATCAGCACCAAGCTCAACTGGGGCGGCAACAACGGCGAGGTGCTCGTCAACAACCACGGCTTGAGCCGCAAACACATCATCGAAGGTCTTAGAGCATCCCTCCAGCGCCTCGATCTCGAATACGTCGATATCGTTTATGCGCATCGTCCAGACCGTCTCACGCCCATGGAGGAGGTTGTCCGCGCTTTCAACCACGTCATCGATATCAAGGGCTGGGCTATGTACTGGGGAACCAGCGAGTGGAGCGCAGACGAGATCGCCGAGGCATGCGGCATCGCCAAACAACTCGGTCTTATTGCACCGATCGTCGAACAGCCATTCTACAACCTTCTCCACAGAAAGAAAGTCGAGGGCGAGTTCCAGCGTCTCTACGGCAGATTCGGCCTCGGCTTGACGACTTACAGCCCCCTCAAGTTTGGCTTGTTGAGCGGCAAATACAACGATTCGCCTGATGCACCACCACCTGGAAGCCGGTTTTCCAAGGGCGACGACAAGTTTGTCAACTACATGAAGGACAATTATGGGAACAAAAGCTGGCAGGACGATATCGAGAAGGTAAAGCAGTTGAAGGTTATCCCCGATAATGTTGGAATCCCGCAGTCAGAGCTGGCTCTGGCGTGGGTTTTGAAGAACCCCAACGTTTCTTCGGTGATCACTGGCGCGTCAAGGCCGGAGCAGATTGTCGAGAACGTCAAGGCGCTGAAGAGTATGCATTTGTTGACACCCGAGATCATGAAGGAGATCGATGAGGTGTTTGGCAGCGTCGAGTTGGAGCCAGCAAGACAGGACTAAAAGATAAAAACATTGACGATGGAATCATCTGCCAAACAGTCCCCTTTTTTCGCTACTCCGCAGCTTCACAGCCCTTCAACAACCTCTTCCCCACAGAAGCCCTCACCACCCAGCCCTCTCAACACTTGACCTTTGTGTACTAGCCCCCTCATTTTTTCCTTCACTTGAGCAACTGTCCCACCCCCTCCCTTAACACCAACCCCATTCCCCTCCGCCCGTTCTGCCTCCCTCTCGACCTGAGCCTCAATATCACCCCCCTTCCCACCACAAACCCCATCACCACTCACCCCGGAAATCCCCACGGACGCACTCCTCACCCCATCCAGCGATCCCCACAGAATCCACACCAGCAAAAAAGGCCAAAATAACGTAAGAACAAACCCCACCGACCAGCTGATCCCCCAAAGCCAGCCGCCCTGTTTTCTTTTCGGCTCGGGAAACAAGCTGAGGAACTGTCGGTGTCCTATTCTGAGCATAACCAGGGTTATGACTCCCTGGAGAATGCCCCAGACGATGAGGAGGATCTGCCACCATTTTATGCGCGTGTGGGTGTCGGGTTTGAGGAGGAGGGCGGACATTTTCTTTGAGGGGGCGAGTGGTGGTGGGTTTCTGGTGACAGGGGTTGGAACCGGTGGTGACTCTTTGATCACAGGTTCATGGAGAATGGCCTTGGCGCTTGAATGGAAGAGATTGGTGTTGGAGAGAGTTTGGTGTGATGTGTGTATTTGAAGAATTCTAGGGTGGATTGTAACCGAAACTGAAGTTGTCGAGTGTGGGTTGCGGTTGATCGTTGTGTCAGGATTGGCCGCGCCGCAAGGTAGCGAGCCAACCACCCACCCAATCGACGACATGCCCTGCCTGATGTCTCAAGTGGTTGGCAGGCTTGGCAAAGTGCCAAGAGCACTGTTGGCGCTATCTTGTTATGGTGGTGATTCGGCTCCCTGACAATGGTAGGTAGACAGCTAGGGGTGGTTGTGCGCTCCAAATGCAACAGTATCTGTTCAGGCCACCGGCGTTGTTGACAGCGGCTTATGGACATGTTGTCAAGATTCTGTCGATGATAATGGTGGGACAGCATAATAGCTACCCCTTTGCTGAATGCAGCAGCGTGGCTTCTCGATTCCTGTTTCCCTGTTGTTTGCCTGCCCCGTGAAGCGATAGGACCTCACCCAGGCCTGACGTATTCTTCGCCTCTTCGAGGTTCTCAAACCGAGCAGTACACACATCGCCGTTTTACTTGTATCTCCCCCTCCAGCTTCGCGTACAGCATATAATAACGTACGCCCATCACTAACATGACCAGCACGGCAACTGGCCCAAGAAAAAAAAGAAACAGCACCACCGGCCATGACAAGAACCAAAAGAACTCGTCATGCACTAGTCGTGGAAAATACTTCTTGGCCTCACTCACCTCCACAATGCAACACCCGGTGCTGCAGAGTTGAAGGGGGACGTAAATGTAGAAGAACATCCCGTCAGTCAGGTTGGGAGGTTGGGGGCTCCGAGTCGGATATGTCGATGGCGGGTGCGGGTGCTTGCGAGGCATTCGACGGCGAAGCTGTGTGTCAAAGGAAATACAAGTGGACAGAGAAATTATTTTTCACCCTTGCGCCTGGGAATTAGGGCTAGGGGACAGTATGGCTGAAAGCCAATGCGCAGCCAAAGGTTGTGGCAGGAGTTTGACTTCTCGTTGGCTCATTAGCCAACTTTCAGTGTATCCCACGAAATTACCAAAGGCAATGTACATTTAGTATATCAGCGCGACGGTGTACGCTCTCTGGTGGCAGCTACAATCTGGATCTTGTATCATACCTCAAGCAGTGTCTTGACACACCCAGCATCCAGCATCGTGGGCAATGACATGCTTGAAATCGGCCCCAGCCACAGAAACACTATCTCCAATGCTCGTCCACACACCCGCGTCATAAAGGCGGCAAACTCCAGAAAGCTTATCCCACACCGAGCTGGAGCAGCCCGCGGCACTGGCACAAGCCGCCGCACATCTGGCCGCTGACGTTTCTGATGATGTCGTAGGCCTCGCCCCAGCTGGTGCTGCAAAGCCACGAATTCCACATGCCAGCACATCAATGTCTGGATTGGAAGCTGCTGAACAAACCTTTGCCGGACGGTTCCGTTGGATGTAAAGGTTCAGCTTGTCAGAGGCCCCACAAGCCTGTCCTCCGTTGCCAGCGCAGGGTTGATTGCAGCGGTCGGTGATGATCTCTGAGGAGAGTGTGTTTCCGGTCCAGCATTCTCGACCTTCATGACATCTGGGTCAGCGTCTTTCACTCTGGTATAGTGATGGAAAAAAGGCCTCGGGAGATTTACCAAACTCGACCCCAAAGTATTTCCAGTTTCCGCTCTCTGCCCTCTCGGCACACTTCTCCAGTGTCATATCAGCAGCACTGTTTGGCCCATTTGCTAACGTCCTCGTGCCATTGACCCGATCGCGGTAACTGTGTTTTCGTCAGCCTCTTGCCCCCATCTCCAAACCTCATACCAATAAAGAAACTATAACACTCACCAACCCAAATAATCATATCCCCCCACCGGATCCCCATCCCCCCTCGCCCCATCCCTCTCATACAGCGTCAAATGGCTTGCTCCTCCACAAAAGTACCTCCCATCCCCCTCGCACACTCTCCCGCACCTCCTTCCAAAAGTCTTGTAGCTATTATCCAGCGTCGCACCGCAAAAGCACTCCCTCCCATACTCCACACCCACCCATCGCGCCTGGCCACACATCCCAGCACATTTCGTCGGCGTCATATCACTGCTCGCACCTGCAAACCGTCGAAGAACTCGATCAGGTGTAAAATCAGCAAAACACCCCCACCAGTGAAACCCTTGAACTTTCTCGATGCCTGGGTTTTGTACGCTGGGAGGGTCGGTGTGCTCGTAAAAGGCGGCACGGGCTGACCCGCCGCAGGTCACGCCGGGCTCGTCGCGGCAAAGGCGCCAGCAGTCGCCTTCGGTGGCTTCCCATTCGTCGAGTTGGGGGATGTAGCCGCGGGTGGTGTTGATTGTTATTTCGGGGGCGCAGCTTGGTTACCAGTTAGTCTCGGATCAAGAAAGCAGCAGTAAGAGGTGCATGGGTCAAGGATTCAGGGGTGAAGCTAAGTAGAAAGGGGAAGGATGTATGTACAAGCACTGCTGGTCCCAGAGGATGAAGTGTCGCGAAGTTGAGCAAGCGGCTGAGCATGTAGCGATGCCATTGTCTGGACGAGTAAAGGCGACGGTGAGGTTGAATGAAGCGGGGGAGGACTGCCAGTTGATGGTCCCGAAGCTGAGATGGTTGGTTAGGTACCGTAGTTGGTGATTTGAATGGCAGACGAGGGTCACATACCAGCCTGAATACCGGACAAAGTTTCCTTGCTGACGGGTTAGGAGTTGTTTGTTGTCGACTGGAACATCTTGAACATAGGCCGAGGCCAGTTCCGCGATGCCCAGTGTTATCAAAAGGTACATCCGAGACAACATGTTGCTCGAGATTCGTTTCCTTACGCGCTGGCCAAGCTTGCCGGGAGGAAGAACAAACGACAGAGAAATATGGGACATAACAGACATTTATCTTTCTGTTCATTGACATGCTGCTTTTCCCTCGGGTTAAACAAGTGGCTGCTGCGGCTGGGTGTGTTTATCGATCCTCAAGTCAGGGTTGTAGGAGCGCCAAGCCCACCAATTTCCACAGACAGCGGCTGAGTGGCCTGCAATGGTTCGGAATGCTTTCTCATTCGGGAATTTGTGGCCTTAATATCTTGCCCAAGGCGGTTTTAGTGCTGTGAAATACGAAGTGTGATGGCATATCGCTACGAGAATACCTATTTTGGCTGGCTTATTGAAGACATGCATGTCGCTATAATGATGAGGACTGGAAGTTCGCCCGTTCAAGACAACACCTAATATGTCTGTCTGTTAAGTTCCATCTATGTAAGGTAGCCGAGTCAGCGCTCCCGAAGATCCAGCTTGGGAGTGAGCAGCGTGGTTTCGCACTGCTGAATGCGCACTTTACCTATCCAACCCTCTTGTAAATGGAACCTAAGTTTACCAACCCTTCAGCCATGAGTACCATACATGCATCTGTCCAACGTGCTGGAAGAAGAGGGCGTAATTGAAAGGCACAAACCAACGTCTCAACTCTTGATCATTAGGTAGTGGCTTCATTGACCGCCTGCGCATTGCTTATTATTTGTACTGTCCTGAATGCATAATTATACAAGATACCTTCACTGTAAATGCGATGTTAATCTGTAGATATGTAATAAATCGGTTTGTAGAAAGGTATAGAGCGAAGTTCTATCTGGATTTACCTATATTTTCGAAAGAATTCTCCGAACTATTAAAGGACTAATAGGAAGCCTAAAAACTATTAATCGCCAAAGCATACTACATTTGGAGGTTTGGCCAATATATAGTAAATCGAGCAAAGCTCTAGCTACTTCTTACATTAACAGATTCCAGCCCTATAACTTAATGGAGCTTCGCTCCAATCATGACCACATGTCTGCACCCACAAGCTCACCTGTGCCCAGATCCAACCGGACTCGGTAACAAAAGAGTTGGACTTGTATCCACCACCTGTGAACAAGCTTCCCTCGTAATTCCTTCCCTCAAAGTCAAAAAAGCCACCTCGTGGCACCGCTATTAGCGGCTCTGATGACAGCATTGAGACTGCTTAGGGCACGCTAAGAAGCTTCACGGTCGTTTAGAGTCAATGCAAATCCACCTCGCATCCCCACTGCCGCGCATTAAACACGCGCATTAAACACGCTTGTCTTCCCTTCCTCCAGCTTCTCTTCCCGTCTCTTTCTGGGTAACAAACCTGCGACATGACATGCGTTAACTCCAACCCAATGCTGACGATAACTTTTGAGTTTACAAGATTCATATCCATTGCAATAAAAGAGAAGGAGTTTATTTTGTTTTTGCTTGGAAATACCCTCCATCCTGTTTTTTGGACATTCGTCTCTACCCACCAAACGAAATACTTGACGTTGGCCTCGTTCCCTGTTTGGTCGTCAGCTTTTAAGTGCAAGCCCCATCGAGCTTAGACAGCAGCCACCGCAAACACTATCAGCCCCGTGACCGTCCAAAACCGTGTCTTGCAGGTTTTTAAAAAGTAATCATGGCATCTTCTCCCTCATCAACCACCTTGATTTGTGCCAGGCCCCAACGGCTCCATCTACGTTCTGCCTCGAGCACCATCACCCGCATACGATCCACCAACATCCATCGCCCCTGTATTAGCGACACGGAGATGAGCAACCTACCACCTCTTAAGGACGAGTATATCGGGGGGCATGGGGATGCCCTAGCACCTCTTGGTATTTCCTTCATTGGCAAAGATGGGTCCTTAAGTTGGACCAATATATCAACTGAGCAGGAGAAGGCGGTGGAAGCATACCTCCGAGATAAGTTTGGTGTGTATGCCATCGGCCATTTCGACCCCTTCCTAGTCTTGGCATTTGAAAGTGTCATTGCTGGGCCAGGAAAACTTCCTCACACTATCGGGGGGTTTGTGCCAGTTTGGGATCCGGATGGCGACGCATTCTTCTGGCCGATAATCGCGGATGATGGTGGCGGTGAAACGCAACGTCTGGATGCTGCGTCGTACGATCATATGGATCGCATCCAAGGACCAACGAAAGAGCAAGTAGCTGAATTGGCAAACACCTTATTTTTCGACATGGAAGCAGAGGCCATCACTTTCTATGCTGGAACTTTGATCATTGAGCTCCCAAAAATAGACCAGGCCACATACGAGGAGAAGCTGATCAAGTTACCGCGGTTTTACGAGTGTTTTCCTTGGCACGTACAATGGCACAATGGACCGTTGGTGAGCGGAGAGGGACCGTTGGTGAGCGGAGAGGGACCGTTGGTGAGCGGAGAGGGACCGTTGGTGAGCGGAGAGGCAAGGGCAAGAGAAAAAAAACCGGACCCAACCCAGCTAATTACGGTAAAAAATGACGACGGCGAGGAATATCTACGATGCAAGGAAGAAGATGATACCGACTATATTGCCACAGATGGGAAGTTCTATCCCGGAGCCCTGGTGTCTTCCCTCGACAAAAAGGGCCAAGCCTACGGTCATGTCTCCGCAGGGGTGTTGGTCCGAAAGGGTACAGAGCGTCGCCTCACAGCGTCATATCACAATTGGGAAGATCACTGCGAGAAAAAGCCAGAGCTTTTTGGAATGGACTGCCCCGAGGCACAACAATTCTTTCGGGCCGCCCAAGGAGACCCCGGGACACGATTTGGATATCTTCACGAGCGAATTGGAAAATCAGACATTGGCCTTGTGAAGATGGATGTGGGGGTAATCTTTGAAAACAAGTTCATGGAGTTTGATGCATCAGCGAAAACATTTCTGGAAGGCAAAAAGATCAAACTCAATGATAAGTTTGTCATTGACAGTTACCCAACCGGCAAGCAGTACCTGACAGCTGTTGGCTTTCGCAACATTCTTGGGGGACGACGCCGAGGGCGCCATTCAGAGTTTCACAAAAGCCAAAAAGCCGACCCATCAAAGCTACCATCAGACGACGTAGCATATGTCACCCTTGAACAAGGAATGTATGCCACAGATACTATCAAAATGGGCAAGGAACCACATATGCGAGCTAGAGCCTGTGGTGCAGTTCTTGTCCGTTGTGGGATAGCAGCAGAACCAAAAACACCAGAAACGACTATTCTGGCGAGGGGAGAGGTAGCGGGGATGCTACATTACGCTGATATTATTCCGGCTTATGAAACATCAGCAAAGAAACTCATATGCTATGCAGATAGTTTCGACCCTCTAATAAATGAAGGGTGGACTATTGTACCGCCAGTCGAAGAAAGTTCCGAAGAAAGTTCAGACGAAAACAACAGCAATAACCGAGAGGAGCCGCCTACCAAGCGACAGAGGACGAATTAGACAATACAATTGTGTCCGGTCTGACGATTCCAAATACTTATTTGCTGGACCCTAAGTATATCCGTCGGCAATGCCTCTTCCAGACGCTGCATCTCCCCACCCCCGACGCAGTCTATATTAATGGTTATTTACCAGGCTTTTGAACCGTTGACCTGGGCCAACCGTCAACTAACACCTGCAACCGTCAGCCAACACCTACAACAGGAGGCTAGAGCGGAACCGTTGGCTACCAGGGAACCGTTGGCCCAGAATAAACTGTTGATTCGTAAAAACCGTTGAAAGTTTAGGGGAAAGCTTTGATTAGTTAGCCTAGCTAGGTTTATAGGAGAGGTTCCTTGTATAAAGCTGAAAATAAAAGGAATGAGGGTATTTTTAGGGTAATTACTAAAGGCCTATAGCCTAAGCTATTATAGTCTTATTTAAAACCTAGGATTCTAAAGGCCTTTATAAGGCAAGCCATCTTTAACCATCAACATTACCGAAATCAACCACACCTACACCCACAGCTACACCTACCCAGGTGAGCTAGTCCCTTACGTACAGGCCTACCTAAAACTGACCAATAGTAATTAACAGGTTACTGGCTAATTAGCTAATTGATCGATCGACGCGCGCAAAGCTGGCAATATATTACTGGGCTGTAGTGGTAGTCTTAGTAGTAATAGTCTTAGTAGTTGATAGTAGTCTTAGTAGTAAGCAATAGCCTTAGTAGTTTAGTCTTAGTAGTTAATGCTGCATTTAGTAAAAGAGCCTAGATCCCTATTATATTAAAGTAGCCTAAGCCTAAATAGAAAAGGTTCATCCTAAAGACCTTTACATATATAGGAAACCTCCTATTAAGCCTATTTAAACTAGTTAATTAATGTTAAACTAGGTTCCTGTAAGGCCTAAGTTTACAGTAAGTAGCTGCTATTATACTATATGGTGGAAGCTTAAGTTGGAAAGCCTACCCGTCAGCTACTTGGCATTTGCCCGGCACCTTACTTTACTGCAGGGCTATTCAAAGGCCTACATCCTACTAACCAGTAGGCCAAACTGCCTATAATTTTATATTTAGGCTACTAAGGCCTACTACTATAGGCAGTATAAGTAGCCTAACCCTAACCCTACGATGACCTGTACTTTAAGTTAAGGGTATCAGGTTTTATAGCCTTTTTGTATAGCTATAAGTCGATTATTAGAAAGCTATAAACTATGCTAACTTAGCTACTTAGAAGATCTGTAGCCAACTACTGGATTGGCTAAATTGGCTTAAAATTAGTAAGCCTATAGTTAAATAGGTATATTATTATTATACTAAATTATAGGTCTATAGGCCCTATAGGTCTAGAGCTATAGAAAGCTTAGTAAGTGGTTTATAGGGCTTAGTAAACCTCGGGGTTAATTAAGCCGTACTTTAGCCTATTTGTCTACTAAGGTATATAAGGCACTGTATATCAGTCGGTAAGTATATAGTAAAGGTCGAATATAAACCCTACTATAAAGATTATTACAGTAGATTTATAAAGGGCTAGCATTATAATATAATTGTTTACTTACTATATTTCTATCCTATAGTACTTATAAGATACTATATTCTAATACCCTAATACTAAGCTATAGGTATTATATATAAGACTTCTACTATACTATAAGCTAATATATAAGTACTAATTACAAAGCCTTTAGGCCTATAATTGGCTATATTTATTTTAATAGGTTATAAGCTTAGAAGATACTTAGCTAAGTTATAGGCTTATAAACTTAAGCTTAAAGCCTTCTATAAATAATAGCTTAAGCTACTATAAACTGTACTATAAGTAGGTTATAAAATCACTGATTTTATAGCCTACTTATCAAGATAGAGTTATAAGGTAAATACTAGGCTTACCTTACTTTATTAGGTTTTCTAGAGGCCTATAAGGTTTAAATTTATACCTACTATTAAATTTATTATACCGTAAGGTATATAAAAATTAGGCTTAATAGGATATTAAAGGTCTGTAAGCTATAAGCTTATAAATGCTAAAAATAGCTTTTTACTTTAATTATAATTAAGTAGGTAGTTTTATAAATCCTAAAGGCAGGTAAAATAGTAAGAAGATAAAGCAACTTTCTTAATTATTACTACTATTAATAGTTACAGTATATTACTATATAAAATAGAGCCTATTTTTTAAGGCTTTTAAGTACTATAGACCTAATACCTTTTACTATATAAGTAAACTATAGTTATAGCCTTGATTAAAAATAGTACTAAGCTAAAGTCCTAGAGCTCTATAGAATACTTTAGCGGTAAATGTACTAAGCCTTCTATAAATTTAAAAATGCAAAATATAAAGCTTAAATAGAGGTCTTCTAGAGGGGAAGAATTAGTGAATTCTTACTATATATAGGCCTTTACTATTTAATTAAAGAAGTAAAAGGCCTAGATTTAATAGTTATAAGGCGCTATAACTGAAGTAGTAGAGTAAATTAAACTCCTAATAGCGGCTTAGAGCGCTCTAAAAAGGCCTAAAGCTACTATAATTACTTCTTTAATAGTAGCTAAAGCTATATACTTAAAAGCTATAGCGGCTTATTAGTTAAAGCTTAAGGTTAATAGTAATTCCATTAAAGTCCTTTATATTACTATTGGAATAGGTATGGCCAATTACAGGCCTAAGGGCCCTGTAATTAGTGCTTACACATTAGCTTACAGTGTAGCGGAAGTCTTATACGTGATACCTATAGCTTAGTGTTAAGGTACTAGAATATAGTACCTTGTAGGTACTATAAGATAGAAATATAGTAGGTAAATAATTGTATTATAATACTAGCCTTCTATAAATCTACTATAATAATCTCTATAGTAGGGTTTGTACTTGACCTCTATTATATACCTACCGACTAATGTATAGTACCTTGCATACATTAGTAGGTAGATAGGCTAGAGTATAGCTTAGTTAACTCTAAGGTTTGCCAAGCCCTATAAACTACATACTAAGCCCTTTATAGCTTTTAACCTACAGGGCCTATAGGCTTATAATTTAGTATAGTAATAATATACCTATTTAACTATAAACTTACTAATTCTTAGCCAATTTAACTAGCCTAGTAGTTAACTACAGGTCTTGTAGGCAGTTAAGTTAGTATAGTTTATAGCTTTTTAAAAATCGACTTATAGCTATATAAAAAGGCTATAAAATCTGATACCTTTAATTTAAAGTATAGGTTATTATAGGGTTAGGGTTAGGCCACTTATATTACCTATAGTAATAGGCCTTAGTAGCTTAAATATAAAATTATAGGCAGTTTAGCTTATTAGTTAATAGGATAAAAGCCTTTAAATAGCCCTATATTAAAGTAAGGTACTAGGTAAGTACTAGATAGTTAATAGGTAGGCTTTTTTACTTAAGCTTTTACTATATAATATAATAGCAGCTACTTACTATAAACTTAAGCCTTATAGGGACTTAATTTAACATCCCTTCTTTACTTATAGTAAGTAATAGGCTTAAATTTAAATCTAAAGCTTACTATAGTAAGCTAAAACTAATGAATTAATTAGTTAATTAAAAAACTAAAATATAAAGTATATAAGGCGTTAAGGCCTATATATTTAAGCGTTAAGTAACTACTTTTATAAGCTAAATTATAAAGGAAAATTAAATATAGAAAGGGTAGTTTTCTAATCTATTTTTTTATTAACTTTTCCTCTATAGGCTTATTTTTTAAGCTTAAAAGACCTATAAAGGTTTTAAATTTTTAATTAGCTAATAGTTTAATTAGTCTGTTAGCTAGTATTTATTTAATATTTAGATAGTTAATAATAACCTATAATGCCCTAACTTACTTTTTAACCTAATAGTATTTTAATAGTATATACTTAATACAATTATAAAAGGCTAGGTTATAGGCAATAATTATAAAGTTAATATTATTACTATATAGTAAAGTAAAGCTTATTAAAGTATGTCCTAATTCCTTATAGACCCTATTAATTTATAGAGCTTTATAAATAGTTTTAATAAATATATCGGTTTTAGCTTTTAAAGTAAAGAGGCTTATAGTACTGGCCTTTTTTAATTTCTAGTTTATAAGGCCTTCGGTTACTTTAAATATAAAACTATAGGTAGATTTTAAGTCCTTTAAGTTCCTTATAAAGTCTGAATTTATAAAGTCTATAGGTACTATAATGCCTTTCTTTTTAATAAGTCCAATAGTATTATAGTTATAGGGAATTACTAAATTCTCTATACTATTTAAATACTTTAAAAGATTTTTAATAGTATTTAAGCTTACTATAATAGGTTACTATATATTCTATAAAAGTTACTATATTGTAAAAGTAATATTAGGCTTTATTTAAGTTATTAAATATATTATAGTACTTACTATATATTGGAATAGTATATAATCTGATTTACTTATAGGGCTTTCTTTTAATTTAAGGTCTTTATATTAAGCTACTATTTTAAGCTATAAAGGAATTAGTATTTTATAGCTATTTTTAAAGCTAAAGGTTTTAATTGCCTTCTATATATACTGGGCTTAACTAAACTATAAAAGAAAGTAACGTTTATTTTTTATTATTTAAATCTTTAAAAAGAAAGAAGCTGGCCTTTTATCTTTTATTAAGTAGACTTTATTTAAGCTTTTCTTAAGTTATTAAATATAGACTTTATTAGAGCTTATAATTAAATAATTATTAATATAAGTTACTATAAAAATCTTAACTTTAGGATTATAAAAAATAGTAAAGTTAGAAATTAGCGTTATAAAACCTTTTTCTTTTAATAGCTTAGTAAGTTTAGTTTATTAAAGTTTAAAGCTTTACTTTAGGCTATATAAGGCTTTAAAAAGGCAAATTATTTAATTAGTTTTAAGTTTAAAACCTTACTTATATAATTTGGCTTTAGTAGTTAAGTTTACTTTTTATTAGAACTTATAGAAGCCTTTAAATATAGCTATATAATTTTACTCTTTTAAATAATTATTAAAAAATGTCCCTATAAAATCAATCTACTCTATTTTTTAATTTAATAAAGCTATGTGACGAACCCCTGTACAGAACCTCTGAAAGGGATACTCGGTTGAAGGTAACTTCTGACAATTGGTTCGGTGCAGCTAAACAGTGCACAACAAGATGTCTCAATGTAAACACAAGATACCGTGAATACAAGCTGTGATTGCATACTGCGGAACTATCTACAAGCTATCTAGTTCCTCCGTATATATGGACCTGCAATCCTCATGGACCGCTGGACCGTTCATAGCGTACCGGTCCATCGGTCCCTCCATGAGTGGTTGTCCTGGACCGCTGGACCGTCTCCTACGCACCGGTCCATCGGTCCTCCTCTGATTGGCTACCTACAGGGGTCCCTTCCGTCGTAATACACTCTTCCCATTGGCTCGTCTGTTAAGTCTGCGTCCTCCCGTGTCCAAGGTCGTGACAAGCTACTATAGTTAGTAATATATATTAGGTAAATAATATAGTAATAAAGGCGAAGGTTTTTATAAAATTTAAGCCTTTCTTTTATAAAAATCCTTTAATAATTAGCTTAGCCTTAAACTTTAAAAGCCTATTTTTTTATTAGTCTTTTTATATAGTACTAACTTATTAGTTAATAGTATATAGTCTTTAAAGAAAGTACTTTAAAAAAGGAACTTAAAGGTTCTTTAATTAACTATTTATTTAAATTTACTATATATAACTTTTAGCTAATAGGATTTTTTAAGGTTCTTTAATATTTATTTTAGGATTTAAAGTAATAAATTAATATTAAAAGGACCTTTAAAGACCCTATAGTAATAGACTTTAACTTTAATTAGTATTGATTTAATAAATTAGCTAATGCCTATTTTAATATCTTTATCTATATTTAAGTATAGTTCTTTTACTTTTATTGGTAAGTAGTTTTTAATAAAGGGTTTTAGGCCGGCCTTAAGGTCTATAATAGGCCTATTAGAAGGTTTTAAGCTATTATCGATTATAGCGTTTTAAATTATAGTAGACTTATTAATTAGCTTATTATTAGAGAACTTTTTAATATTAATTTGCTAATTAATTTCTAAACTTAGCCAGTTAGTTAAATTATATTTAAGATATAGGTTACTATTTTTATTTACTAACTATAATTATAATAGCTTTATTTTTCTTTAGTTTAAATCCTTTTTTAAAATAGTAATAATACTTTAAATTATAATAGGCTTATTGACTATATTAATAAAGGAAGATTTTACTATTGCCTTTTTAATTAGTATCTATATTTAATAGGTCTTATTTTTAAAAACAGCTAGTAACTTACTAGGCTTTATATAGGCCTATAGCTTTAAAGTTCTAGACCTTTTTTTAATAGAAATAAAGAGTTTTATAAAGAAGCCTATAGCCTTAAACTAACTTAAATCTAGCTTATAAGAAAGGAAAGGCTTTAATTTATTATAAAGTATTTAATAGAAAGTAAGGTCCTTATTACTAACTATTATATAGTTAATTAATTTAAATACTATAAGTACTATATAGTACTATAAGTATTAAAGGAACTATAATAATACTATTATAGCCTATAAACAGTTTAAAAATACTCTAATAAAGCATTTAATTAGGCTATTTTACTTATAAATATAAAGCTTAAAAGTAAAAAATTCAATACCTTTAATAGAAAACTAGGCCTATAATTTATAGTTAATTTCTTTTTTACTATTGTAGTAAAAATAGATAGGGTATTTATTATAGTAGTTTTTTAAGCCTTTAAAAAAGCCTTTTATAGTACTTAGTATAATTAGTCCTTTAGTATTTAGTAAGTAAAAGGCCTACTTAAATTAGAATTTTTAATTTACTAAAATTAACATTATAAAAAGCCTATTATAGAGTATAGGCTTGATTTTAAAAGTATCGCCTTTAATAAAACCTAAAACCTTAAGAAAGTTTGAATAGTAAAATATTAAAGCCTTTTTATTACTTTAGTTTTATTATAGGCTAAGTATTAAAAATTTACTTCTTTTATTTAATTTAAGTTTAAAAGCTTAATAGTAATTTTACTGGTCTTTTTTAATAGTATTAGGCCTATATAACCTAGCTTAATATACTATTTTAATACTATTTAAAGCAATTTACTATAGTAGTCTATAGTAATATTAAGGATATTTTTAATAACTTCCTTAAATATATAGCCCCTTTAAGCCTTTTTCTAATTAAATAAGCTAAGGTTATTTAAGTTATTAGGGCCTTCTTTAAGCTTATAAAGCTTTTTAGTAGATCTATCCTGATTAAATCTTTTAAAGTTAGGATTATTTAAACTATTAAAGCCTTCTATAAGCTAATAAAGCTTTATTCCTTTAAATATACCTTAACTATAGCTTTTTTTATAGCTTTACTTAAACTTCTTAAACCTATAAGGCTTTACCTTTTAAACATTTAAATTAAAACTAATAGTACTATTACTATTTAGCTCTATAAGCCTATTACTAAGCCTTTAAGGATCTAAATCGACCTTCGAATAGCTATCCTTTTAAAATAAAGGCCTATTAAAAGGCTCTACTATTAATTTTCGCTTTTAACTAATAACGTTAAAACTTACATTATAGTAAATAATAAGCCTCTTTACCCTTTATAATTTTAAAAAAAAGTTTAAAGCCTTAAAATTAAACACTACTATTAGGACTTTATTAAGCCTATATAGTACTTTCTTTTTAATCTAACCGCTAGCTTTATAGTATAGTATACTATTAAAAAGGTTAATATTAAATTAAAAAATATATAGAATATTTTTAAGTTTAAGCTTAGTATATTGAAAAGGTTCTTTCTATAAAAGCACTATAAATATAGTAGTTCCAAAGCCTTTAAATATTAAAAGACCCCTTCCTATATAAATTATCCTTAATAAGCTATTATTAAACTTATAGTTAGTAAACTATTTTTAACTATTAATAATATAGTCAGTAGACTTAGTATTATATGTTGAAATACAGCACTTAGTTGTGGACTTTACAGTGTATTTTGGCCTGTAACTTACAGGGCTAACAACAACTAATGGCTTAAAATCATAGCGCTTACTAATACTCTGCTATAGCAATTGCAGTAGTCTTTAGACCCTTAAAGTAGCCTAAAGCCCTAAGCGGTTAGTATACTATAACGGTAAAATATTAGCGCTCTATATTCTATAAACGGCTTCCAGTTAGCGTACTTAATAGTTAGATTTAGCCGGCTGGTTAAGTTTGCAATTAACGGACTTAATAGGCATTTAGGCCTTGCAATTAGTAGACTTAATAGGCATTTAAGCCCTATAGTTAATAGACTTAATAGGTATTTAGGCCTTAAAATAAAAAGAGGTTTGGAAAGTAATATAGGGCTAAAGACCTATAATAGGTCTTATCCTTTATAACTATTTACTATAATATTTTCTTAGTTAATAAGTCAATTTAATATATTAGTTTACTATATTTTATAGTACCTTATAAGCTTATATTATAGTATCTACCTTTTATATATTATAAGGTATTGCCTTTATAATCTATCTTCCTTTAATACCTAATTACTATTATATACTATAAATAAAGCCTTCTTTACTTTTAATATTTTATACTATTTCTTATATAAGTCTATATCTATAGGCCTATAAGATACTTATTTTAATAGGTTATAAGTCTAAGCTTATATTACTTAAGTAAATTTCTTTATTTTATAGCCTCTATAATAATATCTATCCTATAAGCCCTATTTATTTTAAACTATTAAAGACTTAAGAAATAGCGTTCTAGTACTTCCAACAGTACTTTTACTTCCCTTTTAAACGCTAAAGACCTAAGAAATAGCGTTTTAATACTTTTAATAGTGCTTTTATTTTCCTTTTAGGCATTAAAGACCTAAAAAACAGTATTTTAGCACTTCCAATAATACTTTTATTTCCTTTTTAAGCCTTTAACCTTCTTTACTATAGATTATAAAGATATATATAACCTTTTTATAAGCCTTAAAGCTTTAAAAACCTTTAACCTCCTATTGACTTTTAACCTTTTTAAAGGCCTTAACTTTACTTAGTACTTCCAGTAATTATAGAATAACCTTGTAGTTACCTTTAATAGTAGGATTAAGGCTATTATAATAGGTTTTATTGATTAAATTAAAGCTTTAAGTACTAAAATTAACTAAGTTAATACCTATATCGACAATTTTAATACTTACCTTCTATTAGAATATACTACTTTAAACTTTTTAAAGTCTTCTTTTAAACTTTCTATAGACCTATTTATACTATCTTTATTTTTAGTTACTTTAGCTTATATAAATCTATTAGCTCCTATTACTATACCTATTATAGTACCTTCTTTAAGTTAAACTACTTAAAAGACCACTATACTTTTAATAAAAGATTTTAGTAAATAGGTCCTTTACTTTATTAAAGAATAAAAGCTTTTAAGTTTTAAAAACTGGTGCTTTTAATACTAAGCTTTTACTATTTAAATAAGGGTTTTAGGCCTTTTTAAGTTTATAAATAAGCCTAAATTAATTACTAATTTACTAAATAATAACTTAAAAGCCTTCTTTCTTTTTACTATTTGAAATATCCTATAGACAGATCTACTGCTTACTATCGAAGCTAAAGACTTCTTAGTAACCTTTTTTTAGCGATTATAAGCCTAGTATATCCTTACTTAGGCTGTCCTTTAAAATAAGCTCTATAGGGCTTATTATACTATTAAATTTAATAGTTTACTAAAAGTAGTTAAATATAATACTAAGTTTAATACCTTTATTATAAGGCTTTAAGGTTTAAGTATTATAATTTAGCTTATCGATTAAGTTAATTATTATTTAAACTTATTAAAGGGCAGTTTTTTACTATAGTATAAATATTCTAAAGTTCTAATTTATTAAAATAAGTATAATTTCAGCTATTTTCATTACCTTATATTAGAGTTTTTATAGGGGGAGCTTTTAATTAAGACCTATATTTCCAATACTATAGTTACTTAAGCCCTTTCTATACTTTATTTCTATACTACCTTTATTAAAGATTCTAAAGCCTTAAAGGTTTTAAATGCCTTTATAAAGAACCCTATAAAGCCTAGGCTTACTAAAAAGAAGAAAAAGAAGAAGGAGGATAAGAAGAAAAAGGATACTAAAGACTTTAGAAATTCTAAGGAAATTTCTTTTATAGTAGGCTTTAACCTTAATATAAGCTTCTATAGTATTAAATCTTTAAAGCTAATTATACTTTATAAATACTACGGTTTTATTAAGTTTACAGTATTCTTATTTTTTAAAGTCCTGCCTTCTATATCTATTAACTTAATTAATTATACTAACCTAGCTTTAAAAGAAATTTAGCTTTTTAATATTAAGTTTATAGTCTATATTTACAATAATAAGAACCTTTTTATTAATCTTATTAAAGTAAAGGTTAAGCCTTTAATTATAGGGAATAGCTTTATAAGAATTATTAATAAAGGTACTATAAAAGTCCAATTCTTTATTAAAACCTATAATAATAGGGCTTATTTTTTAGCTATTAACTTTATTAAGACTTTCTTTATTTTTACTTTTCTATTAAATATTATTAGTAAAGACTATTTATATAATATTAAAGAAGCTCTATATAGTTAAAAGCTTATTAATAGTAATTGTAATTTTATTGCCTTTTTAAATTTTAAAAGATTAGAGTTTTACCTTAGCCTTAAAAGCTAACTTTAATTAGAAATATCTTACTAGCAGTACTTTAATAATTACCTTACTTTCCTTAAAGCCTTTAAAGCTTTTAAAATTTTAAAGGAGGTCTTTTTTAAAGCTTTTAACTTTTTAAAGAAGGATAGATCTTTTAAAGATCCTAATAAGCCTTTACTAGCTTTAGTTTAATTAACTATCCTTTAGTATATACAATTTAAGTATATAGGTCTTAACCTTTTAAAAAAGACCTTTCTTATTATTAAAGGTATATTTAACTTATAAAAGGTTAGGCTTAAAGATTTAGTTTATAAAAGCTATAATACTGTAAAAATCCTTTAAAGGCTTTTTAAGAATCCTATTTAAAACCTTTTTTTTACTTTAAGTTATTTAAAAGAGGACATTATTACTATTAAGTCTATTCTATTATTAAAAAAGCTTTATAGTTTAATTATAGTAGATCGAAAGACCTGTTTTTAATTTCTTAAGCTATTAATTATTAAAGATAATACTATTATAGTACTTTATTTACTATTTAAAGGCCTAAACAATACCTTCCGGCAATACCTTACTTACTTTTATTATAATAAAGGAAAAGAAGTCCTTTCTTTAAGTACTTACTTTATTAAAAAGGGTATTGGCTTTAGTATATTAAACTTTAAAACTTCTAATTAAAATAGCCTAACCAAGCGCTTTATTCAGGTTATTTTAAACTATTTTAAAACTACTATTTTAATTTTAAGCCTTTTTATTATTCTTTAAAGATATATAGCTATTTTTATAATAGAAATTATTAACTATATAGCCTAAAGCTTTAGAGATTTTATATTTTATTAAGCCTTCTATAATAAACTATTACCTTCTTAAGTACTATATTAGTTAAACCTTTTAAACTATAAGGTTACAGGTATTAAGGTTATAGTATATATCTTTATTAAAGATTAAACTATAGGTTTTAAGCTTGCCTTTTAAGGAATTAAAAAAAGACTTATAGCTATTTTAAGTTATTAAATCTACTTAGTTTACTTAAGTTTAAATAAAGTCATTAAAACTAGCTTTATTAAATTCTATAAAGATCTATTGGCTTAAATTATAAGTCCTTTAAGCTCTATAGGTTTTTTAAAGGTCCTTAACTGCTTTAATAAGTTAAAGGAAGATACTACTGTTTAAGTTTTTAAGCCTTCTATTTACAGTCCTCTTATTTTACTAATTCCTAATTTCCTAATACTTAAATTATCCTCTATACTACCTACTTAATTGCTACTTAAGCTTACAATTCCAGTACTTACAGTACCTTTTATTACTATTAAGATTCTTTTACTTTAAGCTTTATAGAAGTAATATAAAGAATTTATATCTATAAATAATATAGATTATAGTAAGCTTATTTCTTACTTAGTTTCTTACTATAAAAAGTACTATTCTATAAAGGCCTTAAAGCTTAATATCTTTAAGTAAGCCTTAAAATATTTTAAAAAGAAGTAATAGTTATAGGCTATCTTTACTAAATTATATTAACTTTTTACTATTAAGACCTTCTATTTTATCTGCCGATTTTAAGTTAAAAAAAAGCCTATTATAAGCTGCTAGATCTTTAAAGATAAAAAGAATTTATAAGGTATTATAGTAAAGTTTAAAGCCCGATTAGTTACTTAGAGTTTCTAATAGGCCTTTAGAATCGATTTCGAATAGACCTATGTTTTTATTATAAGGCCTTTAATTTAGAGAATTATATTGGCCTCTATAGCTATATTTAATTAGGATTTAGAGTAGGTAGACTTTATAGAAGCCTTTTTAAATTTAAAGACTGATTTTAATATCTATATTAAAATTCTATAGGGATTACTTAAGTTTGTTTATAATAATATTAGCGTTATAACATTATTAAAAGTAGCTAGATAGGACCCTATTAAGGACTAAATTATCCTATTAAAAAAATCCTTATATAGTTTAAAGTAAGCTTTTTACTTTTAGTAATAAAAGGTCTTTATAATGACCTAGGCTTTAGGTTTTAAGCTTTTTATTTTTAATATAGCTATCTATTTTTACTTAGACTATAAGATCTTTATTATTAGTTATATTGACGATTACTTAATTATAGGCCTTAAGCCTTTATAGCTTTAAGCCTTAAAGAATACTATAGGAAAGTACTATAATATTAAAGATTTAGGTCCTACTTACTACTTTTTTAGTATTTAAATTAAACGTAATAGGCTTTAACGGTATCTTTAGATTTATTAAAAGGCCTATATTATAGACGCAGTTAAGTACTTTAGAATTAGTATTAAGTTAACTTCCCTTTTATTAAGCTTTAGAATTATAAGTAAAGGCAATAGGCTTAGAACCTTTATAAGCCTCTTTAATTAGTACCTATATTAATAACTAATTGGTACTTTAATATACTATAGTTTAAACTAAGCCTAATATAGCCTTTAACGTTTAGTGGCTTTTATAATATTTAATATAGCCTACTAATACTTATTTAAAAGCTATAAAATTACTACTTTTCTACCTTTATTTTAGTATTTATAATACAGTTGGTTACGGTTTTAATAGTAACTTAAAGCCTATCGGCGTTATTAATAGTAATTAGGCTAAATATAAGGAAAGCGTTAAATCTATTTACGGTTAGCTGTTTATTTTAACTAAAGGACCTATTAGTTAGAAATCTAAGAAAGCATTTACTATATCTTTTAATACTTTAGAAGCCGAATATACTAGGCTTATTAAAGGCCTTAAGGAAGCTATATAGTTTAGAGATCTTTTTTAGGAAATTTCTAGACCTATTATAAGCCCTACTTTCCTATTATATAATAATAAAGGCTTTATTGCTATTGCTTATAGCGATAAGTATAATTGCTGAATTAAACATACTTTAATTTAATTTTAAAGGGTTAAAGAAGCTATATTTACTAAAGTTATTACTATAACCTATCTCTTTATAAAGAAAATACTTACTAACGGCCTTATTAAAGCTTTATTTATAGTGCTATTTAATACCTTTGTCTTACTATTGAACCTTTCTAAGCCCTTTTAATTAGTACTATATACTACAGTTATAAAGGGGATGTTAAAATATAGTATTTAGTTATAGACTTTATAGTATATTTTAGTCTATAACCTATAGGGCTAATAATAATTAATAGTTTAAAATTATAATATTTACTAATACTTTATTACGGTAATTGTAATAGTCTTTAAACCTTTAAACTAGTCCGAAGCTTTAGGCAATTAGCATACTATAACGGTAAAACGTTAACGTCCTATATTTTATAAATGGTTTTTAATTAGTATATTTAATAGTTAGATTTAGCCGGCCAGTTAAGTTTATAATTAACGGACTTAATAGGCATTTAGCTTTTACAATTAGCGGACTTAACGGACATTTAGGTCTTATAGTTAGCAGACTTAATAGGCATTTAAGCTTTAGAATAGAAAGTAGTTTAGGGAGCGATATAGGGCTAAAGATTTATAATAGGTTTTATCCTTTATAATTGTTTACTATAATATTTTCCTAATTAATAAGTTAATTTAATATATTGGTTTACTATATTTTACAGTACTTTATAAGCCTATATTATAGTGTTTACTTTTTATATATTATAGGGCATTGCCTCTATAATTTACCTTCCTTTAGTACCTAGCTACTGTCGTATATTACAAATAAAGCCCTCTTTGCTTTTAGTGTTCTGCGCTGTTCCCTACATAGGTCCATACCTATAGGCCTGTAAGACACCTATCTTAATAAAGTTTAAGGAGTGGTATTCTTTATAAAGGTTCCTTTATTATAATTTAGTACTATAAAAATACCTTTAAATAAGCAGTTTATAGGCTTTAATAGGGCTTATTTACTATAGAATAGAAGCCTAAAGGCCTAAGGCTATACTATTTTAAAGTAATATTGTTAAACTAGGTCCCTGTGAGGCCTAAGTTTACAGTGGGTAGCTGCTATTATACTACGTGGTGGAAGCTTAAGTCGGAAAGCCTACCCGTCAGCTACCTGGCACTTGCCCGGCACCTTACTTCACTGCAGGGCTATTCAAAGGCTTGTATCCCGCTAATTAGTAGGCCAAACTGCCTGTAATTTTATATTCAGGCTACTAAGGCCTACTACTATGGGCAGTATAAGTGGCCTAACCCTAACCCTACGTTGACCTGCACTTTGGGTTGGGGGTGTTTGGTTTTGCGGCCCTTTTGTATGGCCGTGAGTCGATTTTTAGAGAGCTGTGAACTACGCTAACTTAGCTGCCTGTAAGATCTGTAGCCAACTACTGGGCTGGCTAAATTAGCTAAGAATTGGTAGGCCTATAGTTAAGTAGGTATATTATTACTATACTAAATTATAGGCCTGTGAGCCCTGTGGGTCGGAAGCTATAGAGAGCTTAGCAAGTGGTTTATAGGGCTTGGTAAACCTTAGGTTTAACTAAGTTGTACTCTGGCCTATTTGCCTGCTGGGGTGTGCGAGGTACTGTATGTCAGTCGGTGGGTATATAGTAGAGGTCAAGTACAAACCTTACTATGGAGACTATTATAGTAGATTTATAGAAGGCTAGTACTATAATACAATTATTTACTTACTATATTTCTATTCTATAGTACTTATGTAATACTGTATTCTAGTACCTTAACATTAAGCTATAGGTATTACGTATAAGACTTCTGTTGTACTGTAAGCTAGTATATAAGCACTAAATTATAGGGCCCTTAGGCCTATAATTAGCTATACCTATTCTAATAGGTTATAAGCCTAGAGGATACTTAACTAGGTTATAGGCTTATAAGCTTAAGTTTAGAGCCTTCTATAAATAACGGCTTAGGCCACTATAGACTACGCTATAAGTAGGCTATAAAATTACTGATTTTAAAGCCTACCTATTAAAGTAGGGTTATAAGGTAAATACTAGGCTTACCTTACCTTATTAGGTTTTCCGGGGGCCTATAAGGTTTAAATTTGCATTTATTACTAAATTTATTGCACTGTAAGGTGCATAAAAATTAGGCCTAATAGGGCATTGAAGGCCTGTAAGCTACAAGCTTATAAGAGCTAGAAATAGCCTTTTACTTTAACTATAGCTCAGTAGATAGTTCTGCAAATCCTAAAGGCAGGTAAAAAAGTAAAAAGGTAGAGCGACCTTTTTAGTTACTACTACTGTTAGTAGTTATAGTAATTTACTATATAAAATAGAGCTTATTTTTTAAGGCTTTTAGGTACTGTAGACCTAGCCCTTTTGTTAAATAAAGTAAACTATAGCTAAAGCCTTAGTTAAAAACGGTACTAGGCTAAGGTCTTAAAGCCCTATAGAACGTTCTAACAGTAAGTATACTAAGCCTTCTATAGATTTAAAAATGTAAAATACAGGGCCCGGTTAGGGGTTTTCTAGGAAGGAAGAATTAGTAGATTCTTACTGTATATAGGCTTTTACTATTTAACTAAAGAAGCAAGAGGTTTAAATTTAATAGTTACAAGGCGCTATAATTAAAGTAGTAGAGTAAATTAAGCTTTTAATAGCAGCTTAAAGCACTTTAAATCGGCCTAAGGCTACTATAACCACTTCTCTAATAGTAGTTAAAGCTATATATTAAGAAGCTGCAGTAGCCTACTAGCTAAGGCTTAAGGCTAATAGTGGTTTTACTAAGGTCCTTTATACTACTATTACTATTGAAATGACTAAAAAGGTCTATAAATTCCTTATTAATTAAAAGCTTATAAACCTTAAAAATTTTAATCTATAAAAATAGGGCTTGAATATTATACTATATACTATCGATATAGCTACTTTTATAGAGGACCTTACTATAGTAGACTACTAGAGTAATATTAAATAGGCCTTACTATTAATATTACTTTAAAATGGTATAGCCTTAAGCCTTTAAGCTTCTATTTTATAATAAACAAGCCCTATTAAAGCCTATAAACTACTTATTTAATGGTATTTTTATAGTATTAAATTATAGTAAAGGAACCTTTATAGAAAATACCATTCCCTAAACTTCTACTAATTTATAGGCTTTTTAAAAGACTTTAACGTTAAGTTCTTTAATATAGTTAGCTAGCTTATATTAACTGGCATTAACCTCTAGACTATAAATTAAGTAAATTAATACCTATAGACTATAGAAAAGAGCTTTTTATAGTAAGCTAAAAGGCAACGAAGCGTTATATAGACTGCTAAAGTATTAAGCTAAAATATAGATATTATTAACCTAAACTTTTTAATAGTAAACTTATTAAAAGAACAGTATATTTAAGCCTTTACTATTACTAAAGGCATAGCCTATAGAAGTAAAGAAAGCCTTTATAAAGGCATTAAAAAGAAGGTCTTTTTAAATAAAAAGCTTAAAAGTAATAGTAATAGTAGCCTTAATAGTCTAAGTAGCTTTCTTTAAAAGAAAAAGAAAAAAGACTTTAAAAGGCTTAAAAGCCTTAAAAAAAGGCCTAAGGCTAAAGATTTGTTTGCTTATATAGTAAGCTTTTATAATTTAACTTTAAAGGTCTTTAAAGACTTTAATAATAACAATAGTAATAAAGGTATTTATATAGTACCTATAGGGCCTATTAAAGGTATTAAAAGCACTAAAGGTAAGGCCTTAATAGCACTTTCTTTAAGGGATGCCTTTCTATATAATACTAGGTCTACTAACTATATTATTAATAGTTAAAAATAGTTTACTAATTATAAGCCTAATAATAGCTTACTAAGGACAATTTATATAAAAGGAAATCTCCTAACGCTTAAAGACTTTAAAACTGCTATATTTATAGTACTTTTATAAAAAGAACCCTCCAAATATACTAAACTTAAGTTTAAAAATACTTTATATATTCTTTAATTTAATATTAACCTTTTTAATAGTATACTATACTATAAAGTTAGTGGTTAGATTAAAAAGAAAGTACTATATAGGTTTAATAAAGCCTCGATAGCGGTATTCGATTTTAAAGCTTTAGACTTCTTTTTAAAATTATAGAGGGTAGAAAGGCCTATTATTTACTATAATATAAATTTTAACGTTATTAGTTAGAAGTAAAAATTAATAGTAAAGCTTCTTAATAGGCCTTTATTCTAAAAGGATAGCTATTTAAAGGTCGATTTAAACCTTTAAAGGCCTAGCAATAGGCTTATAGAGCTAAATGGCAATAGTACTATTAGCTTTAATTTAGATGTTTAAAAGGTAAAGCCCTATAAGCTTAAGAAGTTTAAGTCTAACTATAAGGAAGGCTATAATTAGGATAGACTTAAAGAAATAGAGCTCTATTAGCCTATAAAAGGCCCTAATAGCTTAAGTAACCTTAACTTTAAAGGATTTAGTTAAGGCAGACCTACTAAAAAGTTCCGTTAGCCTATAGAAAGCCTTAATAACTTAAGTAACCCCGGCCTATTTAATTAAAAAAAGGCTTAAAAGGGCTATATATTTAAGAAGGCTATTAAAAATATCCCTAATATTACTATAAACTACTATAGTAAATTACTCTAAATAATACTAAAATAGTATATTAAGCTAGGTTATATAGGCCTAACCCTATTAAAAAAGACTAGTAAAATTACTATTAGACTTCTAAATCTAAATTAAATTAAAGAAGTAAATTTTTAATATTCAGCCTATAATAAAGCTAAAGCAGTAAAAAGGCTTCAATTTTTTACTATTCCAGACCCTTTTAAAGTTTTAGGTTCCATTAAAGGCAATACTTTTAAAATCAAACCTATACTTTATAATAGGCTCCTTATAGTATTAATTTTAATAAACCGAAAATCCCGGTTTAAGTAGGCCTTTTACTTACTAAACGTTAAAGGACTAACTATATTAAGCGTTATTAAAGGCTTTTTTAAAGGCTTAAAGAATCGCTATAATAAGTACCCTATCTATTTCTACTATAACAGTAGGAAAGAAATTAACTACAAATTATAGGCCTAGTTTTTTACTAAAGGCATTGAATTTTCTACTTTTAAGCCCTATATTTATAAGTAAAATAGCTTAATTAAATGCTCTATTAAAGTATTTTTAAACCGGTTATAGACTATAATAGTATTATTATAGCTCTTTTAATACTTATAATACTATATAGCGCCTATAGTATTTAAATTAATTAACTATATTATAGTTAATAATAAGGACCTAACTTCCTACTAAATGCTTTATAATAAATTAGAGCCTTCCCTTTCTTATAAGCTAGACTTAAGCCAGTTTAAGGCTATAAGCTTTTCTATAGAGCTCCTTATTTTTACTAAAAAAAGGTTTAGAGCTTTAAAACTATAGGCCTATATAGAGCCTAGTAAGCTATTGGCTATCTTTAAAAGTAAGACCTACTAAGTATAAATACCGGCTAAAAAAGTAGTAGTAAAATCTTCCTTTATAAATATAGTAAATAAATCTACTGTAATTTAAAGTATTACTACTATTTTAAAAGGGAATTTAGGCCGAAGAGGGGTAAAGCTACTATAATTAGCAGATAAAGATAGTAACCTATATTTTAAATATAACTTAGTCGGCCGACTAAGTTTGTAAATTAGCCAATAGGCTAATACTGAACAATTCTTTAGTAATAAGCTAATTAATAGGCCTATTATAATTTAAAAGGCTATAATCGATAGTAGCTTAAAGCTTTTTAATAGGCCTATTATAGGCCTTAAGGCTAGCTTAGAACCTTCTATTAAAAACCACTTACTAATAGAAGTAGAAGAACTATATTTAAATATAAGTAAAGATATTAAAATAGGTATTAGTTAATTTATTAAATCAATATTAATTAGGGCTAAGGTCTATTATTATAAGGTCTTTAGAGGTCCTTTTAGTACTAGTTTATTACTTTAAATATTAAAATAAGTATTAAAAAATCCTGAAAAATCCTACTAGCTAAAGGCTATATATAGTAAATTTAGGTAAATAGTTAACTAAAGAACCTTTAAGTTCCTTCCTGAAAGCACTTTCTTTAAAGACTGTATGCTATTAACTAATAGGTTAGTACTATATAAAAAGACCGATAAAGAAAATAAGCTTTTAAAGTTTAAAGTTAGGTTAGTTATTAGAGGATTTTTATAAAAGGAAAGCTTAAATTTTATAGAGACCTTCGCTTTTACTACTGTATTACCTATTTAGTATATACTGTTAGTTATAGTGGCTTTATTAAACTAAGAAATAGAGTAGATTGATTTTATAAAGGTATTTCTTAATAGCTATTTAAAAGAGAAGAATTATATAGTAATACCTAAGGGCTTTTATAAATTCTATTAATTAATAGACTTAACTATTAAAGCTAAGCTATATAGATAAAGCTTTAAGCTTAAAACCAGTTAAATAATTCGCCTTTTTAAAGCTTTATATAGCTTAAAGTAAAGCCCTAAACTTTAGTAAGCTAAACTTATTAAGCTACTAAAAGAAAAGGGTTTTATAGTGCTAATTTTTAACTCTACTATCTTCTATAATTTTAAGGCTAGGATTTTTATAGTGACCTATATTAACAATTATTTAATTATAGGCTTTAATAAGGCCTATATTTAATAGCTTAAGAAAAGTTAAAATAAGGTCTATTCGATAGAAGATAGAGGGCTGGCTTTCTTTTTTTTAAGGGTTTAAATAATAAAGGATAGGCGTCGCTTTCTTCTATAGCTTAGCTAAGCTTAGTATATATAGGAAGTAATTAAGACTTTTGACTTCGAAAATAGTTATAAAATACTAGTTCCTTTATAGTTTAGAATAGTAGCCTAGTATAAGGACCTTAAACTAAAAGGAAGTCCTATAAGTAAGTTGGATTATACGCTATTCTAGCGTATAGTAGGCACTGTAATATATTTAATAACCTAAATAAGGCTTAATATTACTTTTATAGTATAGTAGCTTTTAAAAAGTATATAGTAGCCTACTATAGTAAGCCTAAATGTTGTTAAAAATCTTCTAAAGTATTTAAACGGTATAGAGAATTTAGTAATTGCTTATAGTTATACTATTAGACTTATTGAAAAAGAAGGCATTATAGTACTTATAGGCTTTATAGATTTAGACGTTATAGAGGACTTAAAGGACTTAAAATCTACTTATAGCTTTATATTTAAAGTAGCTAGAGGCCTTATAAACTAGAAATTAAAGAAGGCTAGTACTATAAACCTCTTTACTTTAAAGGCTAAAACCGATATACTTATTAAGGCTATTTATAAGGCTTTATAGATTAAAGGGGTTTATAAAAAGCTAGGGTATACTTTAGTAAGCTCTATCCTTCTATATAGTAATAATATTAGCTCTATAACTATTGCTTATAACCTAGCCCTTTACAATTGTATTAAGTATATACTATTAAAATACTATTAGGTTAAGAAGTAAGTTAGGGCATTATAAGTTATTATTAATTATTTAAATACTAAATAAATGCCGGCTAATAAACTAACTAAACCACTAGCTAACTAAAAATTTAAAACCTTTATAGGTCTTTTAAGCTTAAGGAATAGGCCTATAGAAAAAAAGTTAGTAAAGGAATAGATTGGAAAACCATCCTCCCTATATTTAATTTTCCTTTATAATTTAGCTTATAAAAGTAGTTGCTTAACAATTAAATATATAAGCCTTAACACCTTATATACCTTATATTTTAGTTTTTTAATTAACTAATTAGTTCATTAGTTTTAGCTTACTACGGTAGGCCTTAAATTTAAATCTAGGCTTACTACTTACTATAAGTAAAGGAGGGGTATTAAACTAGGTCTCTATAAGGCTTAAGTTTACAGTAGGTAGCTACTATTATATTATATAGTAGAAGCTTAAGTTAAAAAGCCTACCTGTTAGTTATCCGGCATTTGCCCGGTACCTTACTTTACTGTAAGGCTATTTAAAGGCCTACATCCTGCTAACCAATAGGCCAAACTGCCTGTAATTTTATATTCAGGCTACTAAGGCCTACTACTGTAGGCAGTATAAGTAGCCTAACCCTAACCCTACGTTAACCTGCACTTTAGATTGGGGGTATTTGGTTTTACGGCCCTTTTGTATAGCTGTAAGTCGATTTTTAAAGAGCTGTAAACTACGCTAACTTAACTGCCTGTAAGACCTGTAGCTAACTACTGGGCTGGCTGAATTGGCTAAGAATTAGTAGGCCTATAGTTAAGTAGGTATATTACTACTATACTAAATTATAAGCCTGTAGGCCCTGTAGGTCGGAAGCTATAGAGGGCTTAGCAAATGGTTTATAGGGCTTAATAAACCTTGGGTTTAACTAAGCTATACTCTAGCCTATCTGCTTACTGGGGTGTGCGAGGTACTGTACGTTAGTTAGTAGGTATATAGTAGAGGTCAAGTACAAACCCTACTATAGAGACTATTATAGTGGATTTACAGAAGGCTGGCACTATAATACAATTGTTTACCTACTATATTTCTATTCTACAGCACCTGCGTAGTACTATATTCTAGTACCCTAGCACTAAGCTATAGGTATCATACGTAAGACTTCCGCTGCACTGTGAGCTAGTGTGTAAGCACCAAATTACAGGGCCCTTAGGCCTATAATTGGCCATACCTATTCCAATAAATATTAATAGTAAGGCCTATTTAGTATTACTTTAATAAGCTATTATAATAGGGTCCTCTATAAAGGTAATTATATCGATAGTATATAGTATAATATTTAAGCCTTATTTCTATAGATCGAAATTCTTAAGGTCTATAAGCCTTTAGTTAGTAGGGAATTTATAGACCTTTTTAGTTATTTTAATAACTATAGTAGTATAAAGGACCTTAGTAGAATTACTATTAACTTTAAGCCTTAGCTAATAAGCTACTGTAGCTTTTAAATATATAGCTTTAACTACTATTAAAGGAGTAGTTATAGTAGCCTTAAGCCGTTTTAAAGCACTTTAAGCTATTATTAGGAGCTTAATTTACTCTACTACTTTAATTATAGCACTTTATAACTATTGAATCTAAGCCTTTTATTCTTTTAATTGAATAGTAAAGGCCTATATATAGTAAGAATTTACTGATTCTTTCTATCTAGAAGACCCCTGCTTAAGCCCTATATTTTATATTTTTAAATTTATAAAAGGCTTAGTATACTTACTATTAAAGCATCCTATAGGACTTTAGGACCTTAGTTTAATACTGTTTTTAACTAGAGCTTTAGCTATAGTTTGCTTATACAGTAAAAGGGTTAGGTCTATAGCGCTTAAGAACTTTAAAGAATAGGCTCTATTTTATATAGTAAATTATTACAATTACTAATAGTAATAGTAGTTAAAAAGGTTATTTTACTTTTTTACTTTTTTACTTACCTTTAGGATTTATAGAACTACCTACTTAACTATAGTTAAAGTAGAAGGCTATTTTTAACTTTTGTAAGTTTATAGCTTATAGGCCTTTAATGCCCTATTAGGCTTAATTTTTATATACCTTATAGTATAATAAATTTAGTAGCGGACGTAAATTTAAACTTTATAGGCCTTTAAAAAACCTAATAAGGTAAGGTAAGTGTAGTATTTACCTTAAAACCCTACTTTAATAGGTAGGCTTTAAAATTAGTAATTTTATAGCTTATTTATAGTATAGTCTATAGTAGCTTAAGCTGTTATTTATAAAAGGCTTTAAGCTTAAGTTTATAAGCTTATAACTTAGTTAAGTATCTTTAAAGCTTATAACCTATTAGAATAGGTATAGTCACTTATAGGCTTAAGGGCCCTATAATTAATGCTTATATATTAGCTTATAGTATAGTAGAAGTTTTATATATAATATCTATTGCTTAATGTTAAGGTTTTAGAATATAGTACTTTATAGATACTATAGGATAGAAATATAGTAGGTAAATAATTGTATTATAGTATTAGCTTTCTATAAATCTACTATAATAATCTCTATAGTAAGGTTTATACTTAACCTTTACTATATATTTACCGATTAACATATAGTGCCTTGTATACCTTAGTAAATAGATAGGCTAGAGTACGGCTTAGTTAACTTTAGGGTTTGCTAAACCCTATAAACTACTTACTAAGCCCTCTATAGCTTCTGACCTATAGGGCCTATAGGCCTATAATTTAATATAGTAATAATATACTTACTTAACTATAGGCTTATTAATTCTTAGTTAATTTAGCCAGCCTAGATAGGTAGCTAAGTTAGTATGGTTTATAGCTCTTTAAAAATCGACTTACAGCTATATAAAAGGGCTATAAAACCCAACACCTTTAACTTAAAGTACAGGTCATCGTAGGGTTAGGGTTAGGCTACTTATATTGCCTATAGTAGTAGGCCTTAGTAGCCTGAATATAAAATTATAGGCAGTTTGGCCTACTCGTTAGTAGGAAGTAGGCTTTTAAATAGCCCTATAGTAAAGTAAGGTGCTGGGCAAGTGCCGGGTAGCTGACGGGTAGGCTTTCCTACTTAAGCTTCTACCACGTAGTATAATAGTAGCCACTTACTGTAAACTTAGGCCTTATAGGGACCTAGTTTAACAATTACTATAGCTACTAAAATGACTAAAAAGGTTTACAAATTTCCTACTAATTAAAGGCTTATAGGCCCTAAGAATTTCGATTTATAGAAATAGGACCTAAATATTATACTGTATACTATCGATATAGCCACTTTTATAAAGGACCTTATTATAATAGCCTACTAAAATAATATTACATAGGCTCTACTATTAATATTACTTTAAAATAATATAGCCTTACGCTTTTAGGCTTCTATTTTATAGTAAATAAGCCCTATTAAAGCCTATAAACTATTTGTTTAAAGGTATTTTTATAGCGTTAAATTATTGTAAAGGAACTTCTATAGAGAATACTACTCTTTAAACTTTTACCAATTTATAGGCTTTTTAGTAGATTTTAATGCTAAGTTCTTTAATACAGTTAGCCAGTTTATACTGGCCGGTATTGACTTTTAAGCTATAGATTAAGTAAATTAATACTTATAGGCTATAGAAAAGAGCTTTCTATAATAGGCTAAAAAGTAATAAAGTACTATATAAACTGTTAAAATATTAGGCTAAAATATAGGTACTATTGACCTAAGCTTTTTAATAATAAACCTATTAGAAGAATAGTATATTCTAGCCTTTATTACTGTTAAAGGTATAGCCTATAAAAGTAAAGAAGGCCTTTATAAAGATATTAAAAAGAAGGTTTTTTTAAATAAAAAGCTTAAAAGTAATGGTAATAGTAGCTTTAGTAGCTTTAGTAGCTTTCTTTAAAAGAAAAAGAAGAAAGGCTTTAAAAGGCTTAAAGGCTTTAAAGAAAGGCCTAAGGCTAAAGATTCGTTTACTTATATAGTAAGCTTTTATAACCTAGCTTTAAAGGTCTTTAAAGACTTTAATAGCGACGATAGTAACAAAGGTACTTATATAGTACTTATAAGGCCTATTAAAGGTATTAAAAGCGTTAAAGGTAAAGCCCTAATAGTACTTTCTTTAAAGGATATCCTTTTATATAATATTAGGTTTACTGACTATATTATTAATAATTAAAAATGGTTTACTAACTATAAGCTTAATAATAGCTTATTAAGGACAATTTATATAAAAGGGGATCTTCTAATGCTTAAGGTCTTTGGAACTACTATATTTATAGTACTTTTATAAAAAGAATCCTTTAAATATATTAAGTTTAAATTTAAAAATACTCTATATATTTTTTAGTTTAATATTAACCTTTTTAATAGTATACTATACTATAAAGCTAGTAGTTAGGTTAAAAAGAAAGTACTATATAAGCTTAATAAGGCTTTAATAGTAGCATTCGATTTTAAGGCTTTAGGCTTTTTCTTAAAATTATAGAAGGTAAAGAGGCTTATTATTTATTATAATATAAGTTTTAATGTTATTAATTAAAAGCGAAGATTAATGGTTAAGCTTTTTAATAGGCCTTTATTTTAAAAGGATAGCTATTCGAAGGTCGATTTAGACCTTTAAAGGCTTAACAATAAGCCTATAGAGCTAAATAGCAATAGCACTATTACCTTTAATTTAAATGTCTAAAAGGTAAAGCTCTATAGGCTTAAAAGGTTTAAATAAAGCTATAAAGAAGGCTATAGCCAGGGTATATTTAAAGGAATAGAGCTCTATTAGCTTATAGAAGGCCTTAATAGTTTAAATAACCTTAACTTTAAAAGATCTAGTTAAGGCAGACTTACTAAAAAGCTCTATTAGCCTATAGAAACCCTTAATAGTTTAAATAACCTTAGCTTACTTAATTAAAAAGAAGCTTAAGGAGGCTATATATTTAAAGAGGCTATTAAAAATATCCCTAATACCGCTATAGACTATTATAGTAAATTACTTTAAATAGTATTAAAATGGTATATTAAGCTAGATTATATAGGCGTAATATTATTAAAAAAAACCAGTAAAATTACTATTAGGCTTTTAAACTTAAATTAAATAAAAGAAGTAGATTTTTAATACTTAGCTTATAATAAAGCTAAAGCAGTAAAAAGGCTTTAATTTTCTATTATTCCAGACTTACTTAAGGTCTTAGGTTCTATTAAAAGTAACATTTTTAAAATTAAGCCTATACCCTATAATAAGCTTTCTATAGTGTTAATTTTAATAGACTGAAAATCCTAATTTAAGTAGGCGTTTTACTTATTAAACGCTAAGAGACTAACTATATTAAGCGCTATTAAAGGCTTTTTTAAAGGCCTAAAGAACCATTATAATAAGTATCCTACTTATTTCTATTATAACGGTAAAAAAGAAATTAACTATAAATTATAGGCCTAGTTTTTTATTAAAGGTATTAAATTTTCTACTTTTAAACCCTATATTTATAAATAAAATAGCCTAATTAAACATTTTATTAAAGTATTTTTAAACCGGTTATAGGCTATAATAATATTATTATAGCTTTCTTAATACTTATAGTATTATATAGCGTTTATAGTATTTAAATTAATTAACTATATAGTAGTCAGTAATAAAGACCTTATTCCTTACTAAATGCTTTATAATAAATTAAAGCCTTCTCTTTCCTATAAACTAGATTTAAGCCAGTTTAAAGCTATAGGCTCCTCTATAAAGTTCTTTATTTTTATTGAAAAAAGGTCTAAAGCTTTAAAGCTATAAACCTATATAAAGCTTAATAAATTACTAGCTATTTTTAAAAGTAAGACTTACTAAATATAAATACCAGTTAAAAAGGTAATAGTAAAATCTTCCTTTATTAATATAGTAAATAAGCCTATTATAATTTAAAGTATTATTACCATTTTAAAAGGGAATTTAAGCCCGAAAGGAATAGAGTTATTATAATTATAATTAGTAAATAAAAATAGCAACCTATACCTTAAAAAATACAACTTAGTTAGCTAATTAAGTTTAGAATTTAACTAGTAAGCTAATACTAAAAAATTCTTTAATAGTAAGCTAATTAATAAGCCTACTATAATTTAAAAGGCTATAATTAATAGCAGTTTAAAACCTCCTAATAGACCTATTATAGGCCTTAAGGCTAGCTTAAAACTTTTTATTAAAAACCATTTACTAATAGAAGTAAAAGAACTATATTAAAATGTAAATAAAGATATTAAAATAAATACTAACTAATTTATTGAATCAATATTAATTAAAACTAAGGCCTATTATTATAGGATCTTTAAAGGTCCTTTTAATACTAATTTATTACTTTAAATATTAAAATAAGTATTAAAGAACCTTGAAAAATCCTACTAACTAAAGGCTATATATAGTAAATTTAAGTAAATAGTTAATTAAAGAACCTTTAAGTTCCTTCTTTAAGGTATTTTCCTTAAAGACTATATACTATTAACTAATAAGTTAGTACTATATAAAAAGACCGATAAAGAAAATAGGCTTTTAAAGTTTAAAGCTAGGCTAATTATTAGAGGACTTTTATAAAAAAAAAGGCTTAGACTTTATAAAGACCTTTACTTTTATTACTATATTACTTACTTAATATATACTATTAACTATAACGGCTTTATTAAATTAAGAAATAAAGTAAATCGATTTTATAAAGGCATTTTTTAATAGCTATTTAAAAGGAGAGAATTATATAGTTATATTTAAAGGCTTTTATAAGTTCTATTAAAAAGCAAACTTAGCTATTAAAGTAAAGTTATATAAATAAGGCTTTAAGCTTAAAACTAGTTAAATAATTTACCTTTTTAAAGCCCTATATAGTCTAAAGTAAAGCCCTAGACTTTAGTAAACTAAACTTACTAAACTATTAAAAGAAGAAGGTTTTATAATACTAATTTCTAACTCTATTATCTTTTATAATCTTAAAGCTAGGATTTTTATAGTAACCTATATTAATGATTATTTAATTATAGACTTTAATAAGGCCTATATTTAATAGCTTAAGAAAAGTTTAAATAAAGTTTATGTTGAGATAGGTGTCTTACAGGCCTATAGGTATAGACCTGTGTAGGGAACGGCGCAGAATACTGAGAGCGAAGAGGGTTTTGTCTGTAGTATACGATAGTGGCTAGGTATTGAAGGAAGGTAGATTATAGAGGCGATGCCCTGTAATATATAGAAGGTAGATACTATAATATAAGCTTGTAAAGTACTATAAGATATAGTAAACCAGTATATTAAATTGACTTATTAGTTAAGAAAATATTATAGTAAATAGTTATAAGGGACAAGACCTATTATAAGTCTTTAGCCTTATATTGCTTTCCGAACTTCTCTCTATTTTAAGGCCCGAATGTCTGTTAAATCCGTTAACTATAGGGCTTAAATGTCTGTTAAGTTTATTAACTATAAGGCTTAAATGTCTATTAAGTTTATTAACTGTAGATTTAACTAGTTAATTAAGTTTAACTATTAAGTATATTAGTTAAAAGCTATTTATAGGGTATAGAGTATTAATATTTTACTATTATAGTATACTAACTGTCTAGGGCTTTAGGCTACGTTAAAGGTTTGAAAACTACTATAATTGCTATAATAAAGTATTAGTAAGTGTTATAATTTTAAACTATTAGTTGTTATTGGCCTTATAAGTTATAAGCTAAAATATACTGTAAAGTCTATAATTAAGTACTATATTTTAATATCCTTTTTATAATTATAGTATATAGCATTAACTAAAAGGGCTTAGAAAGGTTTAATAGTAAGATAAAGGTATTAAATAGTGCTATAGGTAAGGCTTTAATAAGGCCGTTAGTAAGTATCTTCTTTATAAGAAGGTAGGTTATAATAATAACTCTAGTAGATATAGTTTCTTTAACCCTTTAAAATTAAATTAAAGTATATTTAATTTAGCGATTGTACTTATTACTATAAGTAGTAGCAATAAAGCCTTTATTGTTATATAATAAGGAGGTAGGGCCTATAATAGGCTTGGAAATTTTCTAAAAAAGACTTTTAAGCTATATAGCTTCTTTAAGGCCTTTAATAAGCTTAGTATATTCGGCCTTTAGAGTGTTAAAAAATATAGTAAATGCTTTTTTAGATTTCTAACTAATAGGTTCTTTAATTAAGGTAAATAGCTAACTATAAGTGGATTTAGTACTTTCTTTATATTTAGCTTAGTTACTATTAATAAAGCCAATAGACTTTAAGTTACTGTTAAAGTTATAATTAACAGTACTGTAAATATTAGAATAGAGGTAGGAAAGTAGTGATTTTATAGCTTTTAAGTAGGTATTAGTAGGCTATATTAAGTATTGTAAGAGCTATTAAATATTAAAGGCTATATTAGGCTTAGTTTAGACTATAGTATATATTAAAGTATTAATTAATTATCGATATAGATATTAATTAGAGGGGTTTATAGGGGTTTTAGGCCTATTGCCTTTATTTATAATTTTAAGGTTTAATAGAAAGAAAGTTAACTTAGTATTAATTTTAAAGTATTTAATTACCTTTATAATATAGGCCTTTTGGTAGATTTAAAGGCGCTATTAAGGCCTATTATGTTTAATTTAAATATTAAAGAAATAGCAAGTAGGACCTAAATCTTTAATATTATAATGCTTTTTTATAGTGTTTTTTAAAGCTTAAAGTTATAGAAGCTTAAGGCTTATAATTAAGTAGTTATTAATGTAGTTAATAATAAAGATTTTGTAGTTTAAGTAAAAATAGGTAGTTATATTAAAAATAAGGGGCCTGAAACTTAAAGTTTAAGTTATTATAAGGACCTTCTATTATTAAAGGTAAAAAGCTTACTTTAAGCTATATAAGGATTTTTTTAATAGAATAACTTAGTCTTTAATAAGGTCCTATTTAACTGCTTTTAATAGTATTATAATACTGGCATTACTATAAGTAAATTTAAATAGTCTTTATAGAATTTCAATACAGATATTAAAATCGGTCTTTAAGTTTAAAAATGCTTCTATAAAATTTACCTATTTTAAATCCTAATTAAATATAGCTATAAAGGCTAGTATAATTCTTTAAATCGAAGGCTTTATAGTAAAAGTATAGGTCTATTTAAAATCGATTTTAAAGGCCTATTAGAAACCTTAAGTAATTAATTGGGCTTTAAACTTCACTATAATACCTTATAAATTCTTCTTATCCTTAAAGACCTAGTAGTTTATAATAGGCTTCTTTTTAACTTAAGATCGGTAGATAAAATAGAAGGTTTTAGTAATAAAAAGTTAGTATAATTTAATAAAGATAGCCTATAACTATTGCTTTTTTTTAAAATATTTTAAGGCTTACTTAAAGGTATTGGGCTTTAAAGCCTCTATAGAATAGTACTTTTTATAGTAGGAAATTAAGTAAAAAATAAGCTTACTATAAATTATATTATTTATAGGTATAAATTCTTTATATTACTTCTATAAGATTTAAAGTAAAGGGATTTTAATAGTAATAGAAGGTATTGTAAATATTAGAATTGTAAACTTAAATAGTAGTTAAGTAAGTAGTATAGAGGATAATTTAAATATTAGGGAATTAGGAATTAGTAAAATAGAAGGACTGTAAATAAAGGGTTTAAAGACTTAAATAGTAGTATCCTTTTTTAACTTATTAAAGCAGTTAAAGACCTTTAAGAAATCTATAGGGCTTAAAGGACCTACAATTTAGGCCAATAGGTCTTTATAGAACTTAATAAAGTTAGTTTTAATAACTTTAGTTAAATTTAAGTAAATTAAATAAGTTTAATAATTTAAAATAGTTATAAGTGTTTTTTTAGTTCTTTAAAAAGTAAGCTTAAGATCTATAGTTTAATCTTTAATAGAGATATATACTATAACTTTAATACTTATAGCCCTATAGTTTAAAAGGTTTAGCTAATATTACATTTAAAAAGGCAATAGTTTATTATAAAAGGCTTAGTAAGGTATAAAATCTTTAAAGTTTTAGGCTATATAGTTAATAATTTTTACTATAAGAATAGCTATATGTCCTTAAAGAATGATAGGAAGGCTTAAAGCTAAAATAGTAGCCTTAAAATAGTTTAAAATAACCTTAATAGAACGTTTAGTTAGGCCATTTTAATTAAAAGTTTTAAGGCTTAATATATTAAAGCCGATATCTTTTTTAATAAAGTAGGTACTTAAAGGAAAGACTTCTTTTCTTTTATTGTAATAAAAGTAAGTAGGGTATTATTAAAAGATATTATTTAGGCCTTTAAATAGTAAATAAAGTGCTATAATAGTATTATCTTTAATAGCCAATAGCTTAAGAAATTGGAAATAGGTCTTTTAATTTACTATAACTAAACTATAAAGCTTTTTTAATAGTAGAATAGGCTTAATAGTAATAATGTTCTTCTTTAAGTAGCTTAAAGTAAAAGAAAGGTCTTAAATAGGATTTTTAAAAGGCCTTTAAAGGATTTTTATAATGTTATAGCTTTTATAAACTAAATCCTTAAGCTTAACCTTTTATAAGTTAAGTATATCTTTAATAATAAAAAAGGTCTTCTTTAAAAGGTTAAGACCTATATACCTAAGCTATATATATTAAAGGATAGTTAATTGAATTAAGGTTAGTAAAGGCTTATTAGGATTTTTAAAAGACTTATTTTCTTTTAAAGAGTTAGAAGCTTTAAAAAAGACCCTTTTTAAAATTTTAAAAGCTTTAAAGGCTTTAAGGAAAGTAGGATAATTATTAAAGTATTGTTAATAAAATACCTTTAATTAAGGTTAGCCTTTAAGGCTAAAGTAGAACTTTAATCTTTTAAAATTTAAAAAGATAATAAGATTGCGGTTACTATTAGTAAGCTTTTAGCTATAAAATTGCTAGCGTCGCTTCGTTCGTCAGTCGCGTGGCCCTTCGCTGCGCTACGGGACGCTTCCTTCCTCACTCTCGCTCCTGGCAATTTTGACACGGGCACGAATTTCATGTGCGTATGTGGAGAGCAAACTCAATTGGGGTCAAGTGGGGAGTAAACGAAGCGACAATAACCTGTCCGGAGGCCAACAATCCCGTGTTCTGCTGAAGACTGTTTATTACAACTACAGCTAAACCTACACAACTAAATCTTCTCTCTACACAGTAAAGCCATCGCTTGTATCGCTCGAGTCATCCTCCTCTTCCATGTCAGAGCTATCGGAGCTCATATACCCGCCTATGTTACTCGACCCAACCTCCTCTTCCTGTGGACCCAACCGCTGCAGCCTCCTTGTCTCGTAATCAGCTATCTTCAGTTGCATGCTCCGTATCGGATCTTCGCAATATATCCTACTCCGATCAAACGGCGACTCAAACATCAGGCCATCCAGTGTTTTGACCCTGGAAACAGCTACGTAGGACAGGCCGGACGCGAACTCTGGCTCGGAGATGTCACAAACCACCTTGTCGAGAGTGATGCCCTGTGACTTGTGCACCGTGATGGCGTAGCACACAAGCAGTGGGAACTGCTTGCGGAGGCCGGTGCCAGCCCCAAGAACAAACACGTGTTGGACCCTGAGGATTGGAACCACCGGCCTAGCCCCATCACGAAGCTCTTCCCCGCTAGGCAACAGGAACGGCGGCCCGGTGTAGTTGTCAAACGCTACCATGATAACCTGCGGTGGGTCGTTTTCTACGTTGGCTCCCTCCGCCCACGAGATGTCGTATACGGTGCCCTGCGCACCGTTCACGAGGCCAACGTTGGCCCAGAGATTCCTCGTCAGCATAACCCGGCAACCAATACAAAGAGGCAATCGTTTGACCAGGTTGCCGGCGTCGGAGGACTTGACCCTGTCTGCGCCGGCGCCCTCGTGCGTCGCGTTCACCTGGACAACCGCCCTTCGCAGGCCCAGAAGGTGCCGATGGTTATACTCTTCAACCTGCGCCTTGACGGGAAAGATGCGGAGGGCGTTATCAAAAGCCTCCACCTCGGCCGGGGGTAGCTTGATCGCACATCTCGAGGTGAGAAGCTCCCACGACGGAATGGACACCTTCGCCTGCCTCAGTTCCTGCAGGGCCTGCCGGAACAGAGCCTGGTCCTCACCCTGCTGGCGCTGGACCGTGGATAAGAACACCGACTTGTCGAACGAAAGGTATACGTTACGGCCGACAATCTCCATATCCCGCAAGTCACCCGCCGCAGAGTATAGCGGCTTGCTCATGACAGGGGGGAGCTGGAAGAAATCGCCTATGAGGATGACGCTGAGCCCACCGAGATACTGCTCGCGGCGCTCGGGGAAGATCTCACGGAGCCGCCGATCGATCCAGGCCAGATTTTTCCGCCCCAGCATGCTCTTCTCGTCGATGATGAGGTAGTGGATCGGCCTAAACTGTCGCTGCAGGGAGCTGAGGACCGTTGGGGTTTCCGAGAGCGGGCGGTAGTTGCCGTCCACCGGGAGCCGGAAGAGGGAATGGAGGGTCTGGCCCGTGATCTGGTTGCTGGCTACACCGGTAGGCGCCGCCCGGATGATTGGCGAGGGCTGGCCGCGCCTGGCTGCTTTGGCTTGCAGGCGAGAGGAGATCACCTTCACCATGTACGACTTGCCGGTCCCTCCGCCCCCGTCCACCTGGATCCGGAGCGGGGCTGGGTTCTGACCTCGGTTGGTTGCCCTGTAGTGTCCTAGAATGGCGTCGTACACCAGCCGCTGCTCGGTGTTAAGAGTGTCACAGGCCTCGCGCGGGAGCTGCTCGACGTTGTAATTGCCGGGAGAATCCCCCCGGAGCTCGGTCCAATAGGTTCCGTCGTTAAACAGCTCGTGGGAATAAAGGCCGATGTGGCGGGTCCAGTCGTAGTTTACGTCGATGTCGCGGCGGCCGAGTAAATCTGCCTCCTCCTGGGGAAGCTCGAGGTCAGGTACCATACGTGCCATCTCGTGCCAATCCTCAAGGGTGATATCAACCACATCACCGCCAGGCTCAAACAGCTCCTCGTCAGGCTCGGGTTCCTCCTCGTCCTCGACGCCATAATGGTCGTCGGGGTGGTCGTGATGAATGGCGCAGTGCCTGTAGGCGACCTCGTAGGTTTCAAACAGCAGGTTGTCGGCTCGTAAAAGATCCGTGGGTTGGCGGTGAGGATGGTTAAGCAGGAGCTTAATACGGCAGAAATTAGGCCACTGCTGGTGCGAGCGAACAGGCTTGTATCTGGGGTAGTAGTACAAAACCCTGGGCCGCGCAGGAGGTTGCCACACAGCCCATCTCGAAGGATCGCGGGCCTTGAAGTTCCAGTTCTCAAGGAAGTCAAAGTACGTCACCTCCTCCATGTGTGCCGGCCGGTTGAGGTATTTGTCGTAGACATTCGAGGATTCCTCGACTTCGCCGTCAGCAGTGATGTCGATGGGCCGGGCGTGTCGCTCGCGGGGCCGGCAGTCCACGCTCTGCACCACCCGGCTGTCGTCCTGGAGAGGAAGGCCCAGCAGGATGTGGCAGATCTCCTGCGCGGAGTAGTCCCTCTCACCCACCAGCTTGTTCATCAGCTTGGATACGAACGAAAGCATGGGGTTGCGGTCGGAAACGTAAGGCATTATGCCGCGGGCGATCTGCGCGTACGTGTTGGTCTGGGCCTCCGACTTGCTGCAGTACTTTGCAGCGTAGTTGATCACAGCCTGTACGCCGGTGCAGGGCGAGCAGTCAGTGTTGGCGAGCCAGCAGAGCGAGATCATCGGGTTGTACTGGTTCATGTGGGTGTCGTTTCTCTCGGCCTCGAAATGCCACCATTTCGTACCTGCTCTCCTAACAACACCCGCAGCTGGCCGCTCGGGGCGGGGAAAGAGGAACCGGCATGTTGGCTGCGGCGGGGGTTGCTCTGGCTCACCGGCCTCACCGGCTTCTGCTCGGGCTGCCGACTGTCTGGCCCGCTCCGCATCTCTCTTGGTTAGGCGGAGGCAGTATGTAGTGGAACAATGGTGCCGCTGGCATCGGTTTACAATACGGTTGAGCCACTCCCAGGTAATCTCGGTCTCGAGAGGGTCTACGGACAGGGGATTGCCCTCGTCCGCGCCCTGGTCCCGCTGTGGGTTCAGGGCTGTGATATGGTAACCCCAGACCGTCGCAAAGTTGTCTCGTGTATCTTTCGTCGACATGTCGGGATCCGGGCTCCCATTGAACCAATACAGCCCATGGGCGTGGCTGCTGCCGCGGCCTTGCCACTCGTAACGGTACCAATAATCTTCCAGGTTGAACTTCTCTCGAGCACAATCTTCCGGAACAGCTTGTTGCGAGAGTGGAAGTGCCAGGCTGCGATATGCGGTTCTCACGCAGCAACTGACGTGACTTAGCCATACGCGCACGCTCGTCCAGAACCTTCCATTCTTCGTACTCGGGCATGTGCCGGTATAGGCTCTGCCAATGAAGGTCGGCTGGGCTCTGGGTGATGAAGGCAGCTGGACGCCAAGGCAGTGGGCAAACGCCTCACACTCACGCCGCCGGCGATACCAAAAAGGACGGGTGCCCTTAATCACACCCGCAAAACGCGAGATACGATTAAGATCGCTTGAGCTTCTGGCTGTTCGGGGTCGGCCAGAGCTCGCTGGAGGTCCTCCTTGTAAGCGGCGTGCGATGGTGCTTACTGACATAGAACTTGCTGTTGCTGCGTGCTTGCTGACGCATTAGCGTGTTCAAGGCAATAAAGCGAAAGCTGTGGTGCCTAGCGAACCGGCCATCCTCCCACTTTATGGCATGCTCAATATAATCCTGTAGGATATATTGCGTTGCCTGGGCTCAACAAAATCCGCAACGCCCTGGGGAAATAAGGTGGGGCAGGCCAAAGAAAGCAGTGCGTACTTCTGGTTAAATTCATCCAAAGGCGTACGACGGATAGATGGCATGGGTAGCTGGTGTGCCGAGTGCGGGTCGGCGTGTCGTAGGGGGACCCGTTCGGTATCCTCAGCGACGGTGTTGTCGACACGGCCCTGGAGTTGATTAAGCTCAGTCTCCTGGATGAGCAGGTTGGGCACTGCGGCTTCGTCGATAACCTCAGAATCTTCCAGCTCTGGCTCCTCGACCGGGTCAACATCAGGGCCAAAATCGGCAGGCAAACCCGAGGTCTCGTCAACTTCATGGATGCTTAGCTGGTCGAAGACGTTGCCATCTTCGGGGAGCTGGGAAAGATTGTCGTGATTCAAAGTAAAGTCTCGGTAGCCTGGGTGGTTGAGGGAAAGAAACTTAAGCCAGGCCTCTACTGCGGCGCGGCGGACGCGGAATCGTCGGCGGAACTGCCGATCCATCCGGGCCACGTTCTCGGAACCACGAGGCCGAAGGATAACGACATCGAGTCTTTGGGTAGCAAAGGAGCTCACTATATACCTTGCCAACGTCACGCAGAAGTGTACAACATGCCCACGATACTTATACTGCTGCCCACGAACCTATGTTTGTCAGTTACCAAACCCTTTGCTTCCATCCTCGTTACGTACTGTAAATACATTGACGCTGACGTGCACCCGCGCAATAAACATCTCCTCCAACGGCTCAAGCCTGGGCAGATCATTAGGTACAGGGCCAAAATCCAGCTTGTTCGCAGCCGAAAAGAAAAAGGCTCGTCCTGA